>OZ026522.1:21532476-22134476 GCA_964019695.1 Loripinus fragilis | reverse complement strand
TCAGTTTCTGACGTTCAATTTGTCTTTGCAAACAGTACATACCCTGATGAGATGCCGCATGCCACGTTCTGTGGCATTTCATCTGGGTCTTCACTGTTTACTTAAGGACCCGTTTAGGGGTTTTGGGTTCTTAAATGGTTAATTGGTTCTACATGAGAAGTCTTTATAATGGCACTTATCTACATGTAGTACCACTTAATATTTCAAAACTAAATTTAAAGTTTTACTGATACATAAGCCCGATGTGTAACAGGATTCATTTCCCTACAATTATAACGTATTACAATATTGTGAATATACAGTTTCGTTAACTACTCACTTACTTTTAAAACTTTGTGTAAATATGTAGACTTGGTTTCCTCGGAAAAAGGCCGTGTTTCATCAAAATTGTGATTTTGCTGCATTTAAAAAGTATTTGGAACGACCTAATCGCTGGTATTGGTAACATCAACTTACACTTTTGCAACGAAACCCAAATTGAGCATTACCAATGCTTTAATGAATATTATTTAAGCAACGATACTAAAAATTAACTAACAAAACCCAGCATAACATTACACCTATAGCTGCTTTCAAAATATGATTATTCAGGGACCAGCTTCATGTGCATGTATGTGTAATTTACTAGGAAAGTTCAGCTGACGATTCGGCAGTAGTCGCAACACCAGCATGGCAATGGAAAAAGAAGCAACGACACAGGAAAGTACCCTGGACACTGAAATTGTTCTACCTACTGCCACGGAAAGAAATAATATATATTTTGTGAGTATCTAAACCTAGCCCATTTAGCATGTGGATGTGGCCGCTATTGGCCTGATAGGCTTACGCCATTTGAACGGCTTTCGATGACGGGCCGATGGTGGTCCCACAATGTATGCTGGCTGGGAGTATACAAGTCGTAAACATTCGTCTGTAATCTTGGAATTTGGCATTACCGGATCATATTCACTTGCATATTGTAGCCGCTAGACTTCACAGATTCTTTAATCATAGCATTGAGAGTATCTTTTGAAAACCATGTTTTATGTAGAGCTTTTTACTTTGCCTCACACGTTCGATGTATTATTCTTCACTAGGTCGACACATGTATAGGTTATTCAATGTTTTGTGTAGGTTATGGAACATACACGAGGGAGCGGAGCTCCCGAGTGTATATTTCATAACAAACACAAAACATTGTATTACCTATTTAGCCCTGACCCAGCTGTTTCCTGTGTTGATTTCACATCCTGAAATGTACACATTATGTAGCATTTTTCTGCATTATGTTTAGGAGTCTATCATTTCGTTTTAGCCATGGATGCGTTCACATGGGACAAATGGACTTTATTACCAGCATTTTGTTAGAATTTTTTTTCAAAATTATCTGGAAAGCATTGCATTGATCACACGTTACAGATGTAAATGCTGATCAGTCCCCACTGTTTGTGCATTCTATCCTGATTCTCAAAAAGTGGAGACACACAGATCAGCCTGTATATATTCATGTGCCGTTTGGTCATGCTGTCTTTTTCGAAAAGCATTTAGGAACAAGCAGTGTAATATCTGACCAGATTTCAATGTACATGTGCAGCCTGGTTGGTGTTTTCTGCAGTCGCCACTTTTCTTTGTTCGAAATTTACATCATTTTGTGTCAATATTCTTATCACTGTTTTATTTAGGGATCAAAAAAATAAAAATAAATTTGGCGAATTTAAAATGTTTGATTGCAATTTCCTCTCATCAAGTTATGGGAATGAGTCTCACATACGTGTGGGTTATGGAAGATAAACCGCGCTGAATATGGTACTTTTCTTGCAACTGATTGGCTGAAAACAAAAAGAAGTGGGAGGGTCATAGGCTAAGTAATAGTTATACCATGGGTTGTCCGCCAGTACGTGGAGATAATCCGGAGCTTTAGCGAGTGGATCAACTTTCGCACAGGTGGACAAACATGGTATAACTTTTTTATACCACCTACATCGGTGTAGACCTTGCACATCATGAGATAGTTGGTGCTAAAGTTGGTAAGGGTGGTATAATATGCCTCACACGGTCAACACATTATGTCCTACTAGTCGATTGTCGCACAAGGTTTATGCATAAGAGCTCGCAAAGTCGATATATAATATATCACATTGTCGATAAGTTATGCATCGCATGGTCGTTACAATATGCCTCCAAAGGTCTGATAAGCATACCATACAAGGTCGATAAATCATGCCTAGCGAGCACAAATATTATGACTTACATGGTTGATAAGTTATGCCCAACAAGGTCGAATAATTATGCCAAACATTGTCATAAAATTATGTCTATCCTACATTTGCATCATGGTTTCGTTACTAGGGTTTGGAGGATGAGAACGAAGAACGAGGTAACTGGACTGGGAGATTTGACTTCTTCCTAAGCTGTTTGGGATATGCTGTTGGTCTGGGAAACGTTTGGAGGTTTCCATATTTATGCTACAAGAATGGAGGAGGTAGGTGAAAATCTTCTATTCTTACACACCGGATAAGGATATCTGAGATTTTACCCTGCGATAGAAAATCTTATCTTACCCATGCTATCTTACCCAGGACGTCAAGTGACCTCATCATGTAAAATTGCATCTTAGCATTTTCATGGACTTCTGGAAGCTTGTTTTTAAAATGAATAAATAAATAAATAAATAAATAAAAACAGTAGTGAGCAGGAAATATAATCCATAATTCGTGTGAGGGTAGGATAGAAAATTCCAAGCCCCGTAATGCCAATCGGTGATCCTCGGGACGGATTTTTCTATCCAATCCACACTCATGATGGATACTTATATTCTTTCTAGGTTATGCAAAAGAATATAAATTTTGATGTTGAGTAATTGCAATATGAGTGAAAAGTGGGATCTTACATGAGGGTTCATGCATTATTAAATTTATTGAAGGAGTTGAGCAAAGAGATAAAATGCGAGGCTTGTCGAGCATTTTATGCCTTTTTTTTGCAACGAGATAAAGCATCATTCAGGAACAAAAATACATCATTTTATAAAACAAAAGGCCGGAATCTATTTAAAATAAAAAATGGTCAATTCCATACTAATTGTATCAATGTGTATTGGAACATCCATCTAAGAAGGCAAAATAAATAAATACAGAATAATAATTCGGTTAAATGGTTCTTTTTCATGCTTCTGATAGCCCAAGTTGATATATGCTGTCACGCTGACTTTGTGTAGCAAGAGTTGAGTATGAGTGTTCTTTGTATATGATATTCATTTTCAGGTGCTTTCTTAATACCCAATACAATTTTCCTTTGAGTGAGCAAGAGTCGATTGTTCTGTGTACTATATGATATCTCTTTCAGGTGCATTCTTAATACCCTATGCAATTTTTCTTTGAGTAAGCAATAGTCAATTGTTCTGTGTACTATGTGATATTTCTTTCATGTGCATTTCTAATACCCTATACAGTTTTACCTTTGAGTAAGCAATATTCGATAGTTCTGTGTAATGTGTGATATTTCTTTCAGGTGCATTCCTAATACCCTATACAATTTTCCTTTGAGTAAGCAATAGTCAATTGTTCTGCGTACTATATGACAATTGGGCCAGTGCATGAGTTTTCCAACAATGTGGTAGTGCGACCAGCAAAGCCTCAGATCAGCCTGCGCATACACGCAGTCTGATCAGAGCCTGTGCTAGTCGCTTGAGTATTCTGTGATTGTTAAGCTACTGACTGAACATCATTTGAAGTTCCTAAGTTTAAAAGTAGGCTGCAGAGGCTCGTCTGATTCTACACATGTCAAAATGACACATTGTTGGAAATCTCATACACTGGCTCATATTTCTTTCAGGTGCACTCCTAATACCCTACACAATTTTCCTTTGAGTATTTTTGTGTACTATGTGATATTTGTTTCAGGTGCACTCCTAATACCCTACACAATTTTCCTTTGAGTAGTTTTGTGTACTATGTGATATTTGTTTCAGGTGCACTCCTAATACCCTACACAATTTTCCTTTGAGTAGTTCTGTGTACTGTGTGCTATTTCTTTCAGGTGCATTCCTAATACCTTATACAATTTTCCTTTGAGTAGTTCTGTGTACTGTGTGATATTTCTTTCAGGTGCATTCCTAATACCTTACACAATTTTCCTTTGAGTAGTTCTGTGTACTATGTGATATTTGTTTCAGGTGCATACCTAATACCTTACACAATTTTCCTTTGTGTAGTTATGTGTACTGTGTGATATTTCTTTCAGGTGCATTCCTAATACCTTACACAATTTTCCTTTGTGTAGTTCTGTGTACTATGTGATATTTGTTTCAGGTGCATTCCTAATACCCTACACAATGTTCCTTTGTGTAGTTCTGTGTACTATGTGATATTTGTTTCAGGTGCATACCTAATACCTTACACAATTTTCCTTTGAATAGTTCTGTGTACTGTGTGATATTTCTTTCAGGTGCATTCCTAATACCCTACACAATTTTCCTTTGTGTAGTTCTGTGTACTGTGTGATATTTCTTTCAGGTGCATTCCTAATACCCTACACAATTTTCCTTTGTGTAGTTCTGTGTACTGTGTGATATTTCTTTCAGGTGCATTCCTAATACCCTACACAATTTTCCTTTGAGTAGTTCTGTGTACTATGTGATATTTGTTTCAGGTGCATTCCTAATACCTTACACAATTTTCCTATGAGTAGTTCTGTGTACTATGTGATATTTGTTTCAGGTGCATTCCTAATACTTTACACAATTTTACTTTGAGTAGTTCTGTGTACTATGTGATATTTGTTTCAGGTGCATACCTAATACCTTACACAATTTTCCTTTGAGTAGTTCTGTGTACTATGTGATATTTGTTTCAGGTGCATTCCTAATACCTTGCACAATTTTCCTTTGAGTAGTTCTGTGTACAATGTGATATTTGTTTCAGGTGCATACCTAATACCTTACACAATTTTCCTTTGAGTAGTTCTGTATACTATATGATATTTGTTTCAGGTGCATAACTTAACTCGATTTTTTATGTTTTTCACATTGATTTTCGGCGATAACTTTTTTATTATTGATTTTAGTAAACTGTGTTCGCGATGAAAGTTGTTGAGAAAAATTAGCACCAACTTCTCCAAGCGGTTCTAACATCATAGATGTTGCAATTAACTCTGCGCATAGATGCACTCTTTGAGCATTTTAAGCAAAGCGCAAATAAACTAAGTCAAATATGTCAGTCAAAAAAGTACATTGCACCGCCCCGATTCAATAAGAAAGGCGATGGATGGCTTGTTCAAATATATTGGTAATCGCGCCTGATTCGCCCGTGCGTTAAGCTAGTTGGGTCATCTCGAAACTGTCCGTTTAGGAGCACGTGCATAAGAGAAAAATGGCGAGTCATGCGATATCACAGCTTCTGTACTTACAAATAATCATGCTCATAGTAGATTCTGAATTTGCACGGTACATTCTGAGTCTACAAACGGCATGATTATGCTATAAACAACCGTTGAATAACTGTATATACACCGCTTGTAAATATTCTTTTGAGACGAACCCTTTCTGTCACGCCTCTACGAAATTTATCTGTCGATGAAAGACTTAGAAAATTGGGCTGAATTCAATTTATTGCAAAATCTTCATCTATGTACACAAAAATCTGTTTGTGCCAGAAACTTCGGACCTCTTGGAGAAATCGGCGCTAATTTTTCTCTACAACTTTCATCGCGAACACAGTTGGCTAAAATTAATAATTAAAAAGTTGTCGCCGAAAATCAATGTGAAAAACATAAAAAATCGAGTTTAATACCTTACACAATTTTCCTTTGAGTAGTTCTGTGTACTATGTGATATTTGTTTTAGGTGCACTCCTAATACCCTACACAATTTTCCTTTGAGTAGTTTTGTGTACTATGTTATATTTGTTTCAGGTGCACTCCTAATACCCTACCCAATTTTCCTTTGAGTAGTTTTGTGTACTATGTGATATTTGTTTCAGGTGCACTACTAATACCCTTCACAATTTTCCTTTGAGTAGTTTTGTGTACTTTGTGATATTTCTTTCAGGTGCACTCTTAATACCCTACACAATTTTCCTTTGAGTAGTTCTGTGTACTATGTGATATTTGTTTCAGGTGCATACCTAATACCCTACACAATTTTCCTTTGAGTAGTTTTGTGTACTATGTGATACATGTATTTGTTTCAGGTGCATACCTAATACCTTACACAATTTTCCTTTGAGTAGTTCTGTGTACTATGTGATATTTGTTTCAGGTGCACTCCTAATACCCTATACAATTTTCCTTTGAGTAGTTCTGTGTACTATGTGATATTTGTTTCAGGTGTATTCCTAATACCCTATATAATTTTCCTCTTCCTGGTTGCCATTCCAATCTTCTTTCTGGAGTTATGTCTAGGCCAGTTCACCAGCATGGGGCCGCTAACTTGCTGGAACTTCGCTCCATTGTTTCAAGGTGAGTAAGTAAATATGTTCTTAAAAGGGTATCCTTTGGAAGCAAAGACTGCACCAAAAAACTGAAACTAGAGTGTGCATATTTCCTAAAACCTTTAAAATAAAATTTAAGAAAAATAATATGACATTCTGCTTTATATACAATGTTACAGTCCCAGTTTATTGTATCAAATTAACAGGAATAATCCATCAGTATTCTAAAGGGTTAATGATATAGATTTGATTAACGCTCATTTTGATATAGTGCCTTTGAGATTCAAACAATATAGTGTTGGAAAATTGATGACCCTTAAAGCCTTGGGAGTTTGGACACTGATTGCAAAAGATACACCACCATTTATTCAACAAGTGATTTTGTGATACCATGCATTATTCAGGTAGTGACCACAAGATCGTAGGTACAACGTCCTTTTGACTTAGCTGCAGTTTGGCTTATTCGACATAATTCCAAATCACAATCAAAGTTTTTCAACCACTATTACACATATACAGCTTTAGGGATATTTCCTGGTCAAATTAACTTTTATGTGTTTTCAGTTTTGTTCAAGGTCTTGGTTGGCCTGACTAAAGGATGGTAGCCATCTACTATAATTGATAATAGCATGGTAATTGTACAGTAAAACCTGCCTTAAGCAGCCACTCAAAAAGAACACAAAACATTGGTTTTCATTGCCAATTATCGCTTAATGCAGGTCAAAAGTATTGCAGAATGCCCAAAGGGGCGCATTCTGCAATTTTTCGACCTTCATTAAGGTACCATTTGTCTTTAAGACCTTTGTTTTGTGTATTTTGAGTGGCCGCTTAAGACAGGCTTTACTGTATTACTTGTTTTGGCATCCATCACAGACGAACGCTACACTAGGGTACCGTTCCTTGCTAAATGCAATTGTAGTTAAACTGTATAAGCCTAGCGACCTTTTTGTGGGACAGGCAATGAGTGCAGACCCAGATCAGACGCCACGTTTTGCGGCGTCTGATCAGGGTCTCTACGGTGGCTTACCGAATGTTATATTAAAATTTAAATGATAATGAAAAACCCTTAAAATGAAATAATCTGGTCCAATTGATAAAAGTTGGAAATTTTATTTGGCTAAAATGGGTAAATTTATTAATGTATGAGGTTTTCAGGTGTTGGCCTGGCCATGGTGATTGTCTCAGGGTTGGTAGCCATCTACTATAATATGGTAATAGCGTGGTCACTTTACTACTTGTTCGCCTCTTTCACCGACGAACTTCCATGGGAGAAATGCAGTGTACCGTGGGCAACAGAAAGTAAGTTAATATGTCATCGACTTATATCATGAAACAGAATGTATATGTTAACTTTGTATAGTTTGAAGAAACGCATGATTTGTATAAACAATACGTGCACATTTAATTATGAATCATTTCCAGGTTTGATAACTATTTAATAAAAAAACATTTTTGTAATTTGCAGTGTTCCAAATTTAAGCCTAGAGACCGATGTTCCCCACATAATATGCCATTTTGGCACCTACAAATGGATTAATCAACTATAATGATTGACTGAAACCTGAACATATTCCAATCACATTTAGGGCGCTACTGTTTTTGAGCTCCCCCAGCAACCTCACCTCCATACTTATAGGGCAGTCTAATTTGGTCCATAATGTTTGCTATATAGGGGACGTTATAACATAAGCAGATGAGAGAGCAGACGACAGCAGTCTGTAGAGCAGATAAAAGTTGCTCTTTATGTTTATCGGTTTTATTTTTTTTTCACCAATTTAAAAATATACATAGTTTTCCCATGCTTATAGCTGGTATAAAATTTGCTTTGAGAAAGGGTATATTTCAATATTTACATTTTCAAAGTAAGCCTTTAATAAATCGTTATATTTTTGCAACCGTTTATTGCCTTATTTAAAACAACACAGACTTTGATTGACAGCTGCCAAGCTTACTTGCCTGTGCAATTCGCTTCGAACATCAAATTCATTCGCCAGATGTGACACTGGTGTTGTGATTGACAGTGAGCCACACCCGAGTCGCACCTGCGAAACAAGCTTCTTTTTTGCTCCATTGGCTGTCCATGTTCACACTGGCTGTTCCGCTTTTCCGTTTTACACTCCAACAAAACGGTAATACGATTAAATATAAAATACAAATAGTTTTGTCTTCTTAATTATAAATAATTTCTAATTATTATTTATTTACATGTATAATGAAAATGTAAATATAAGTAATAAATTCAATTTTTGGAATGTTCATGGAATCATGGATTCTCCGGTTCTCTTGCACAGTTAATGTGAATCCCGAAGGGCTTCACTTACTTTGCAAGAGACCCGAAGTATTCATCATTCCTTGAACTTTCCAAAAATCAAATTTATGTTTTAAATAAGACCATTACAATATGTAAACATTTCCACTGTGAGTATTTGAATGGGATGCCGTTCATATGTTTATGGACGGATCGAATTATGTCATGCCCACATATGCGCCATTTGCGCGGACCAACGTCAACGCCATCCAATAATGTAGTTTGTTTACATACGCTTGTGTGACGTTGAACACGTATTGGCAATTTGGCGTCTTGGCTATTCAAAAAACTTGGGGTCCTACAGGCTTCATATACTTTGCAAGTGACCCCATGTGTTCATCATTGCATAAACAGACCAAAATTAAATTAAGAATGAGTGAAAGGAATTACACAAAACAAAACTAAGACAACACAGAAAGTAACACCAGTCTGGGCTACACTGGATTATAAGACACTGGTTACCAAGTCTAAGCTACAATGCATGTCAATGGATGTCAGTTTCAAGTTAATATATGTATACTTTTATTGTCAGTGTGCTATGACTACATAAAGATATTTGCTAATATGTCTATGTGCGATGAAGCAGCCTTGGGAGAACCAGGTTGGAAGGCTTACACTAATGGTTCATGTTACTATAATGGTACCATAAAAGGCATCTGGGATCTAAAAATAGCATCTGATCACAGCATATACAGAACACTGCCGTCAGAGGAATATTACGAGTATGTTGACTAATGGAAACCTTACATTGAATAATTTGACATGGCCCTCGCTACGAGAAACCCTGACTGTTATATGGGCACAACAAAAGCGCAGACTAGCCTGCACAGTGTGACAGCACCTTTCTGGAAATTATGATTCCTAAACTTGCTACATGCACATTTTCAATACTCTAGATAGTCTTTGTAGCTGAACACGTTGGACTGAACATTGTCAGGTCGCAAACTCTGAAGGCAGGTTTTCTTGCATCGGGGTCCATACTCCATATGAGGTAATGTATTACTAGACAAACAAAAGATATTCGCCCAGCAAAGACTAAGATCAGCCTTGACATAGACCATATAAGATCAAAGTATCGCTATGCACTTAATGTGTAGTGAGGGGCTTATAGTATCTTCATGCAAATGACAAGGACTTTGATCAGCTTGGGTGAATGTCAATGCTGATCTCAGTCTCTGCTGAACTCACAAATTATTTTTCACAAAATGCACATGTTACCTAGAATACGCATACCTTAATTATACTGTCTTTAACACTAATGATGACTGATGCAATAGAGCTAAATTTTGATTGAGATTTCATTTAATTACATAGGTGGTCTGAACGAGTACAAGGTCAAGCTCAAAATATAATTAAAACCAGACAACGCTTGCTCTTTTACATTTTTACAGAGGATATTCATATTTGATACCATTGTTTGTATGAGGTGTGTAGATGACAATAAAGCTTGTGGATTCTATGTATGCTCACTGAGTAAAAGGTCAAGGTCAAATTAAATGCTGGTTGTTTGTCTTATAGCGTAAATATATTTTACAATGTACAAGTTTTTATTTAGCTGGTTGATATTTAGCAAACTGATTGCCTAATGCGAGTAGACGTCAACAATGGTTTTTGACTGCTAATATGGCATATGATTCAAGGGTAAATGTCAAAAATGCTTAAATTTGGTCCATATGGCGTGTAACACCAGTGCCATTAGATATTAGTGGCGCATATTTCTCTCACTAATTGTCTTTTGTGTATGGATAGCTAAAAGGCCCCCAGGCGTTTTGGGGATCAGGGGAACTGGCTTTTTCTTTAAAGGGAGCTGAAGAGCACTGGTAATTATTTTAGGGTATCTGGGGAGCAAGCTCATAGTTTTGGATTTAGGGAGCCCTGCCAAATAGTAAAAATAATTTTAAAAAATCTCACCTTAAAGAAAAAGCCTCCATTTTGTTTGATTTGAAAACTAATCTTGGCATTGGCACCCCAGACCCCCTTATAAAATGTAATTAGTTGCAACATATACCTGCACATCTGCATTGCTTAAAGAGAAACTGTGGCGAAAAATATTTGTTGTTGTTTTACTATTTATTTTTAGGTGGATCATAGCGTACTTTGGAATGCTCAGAATGCACAAGATTGCATCAGTTTGTTTCAAAGTTTTCCGGGGGGCTCATACTTTGAGCTATTTATCATGTATTTCATTAAAATAGTTATATGTCATGTATTCTATGGCTAAACCCTGTCTTAACATATATGACGCAAAATAGTAGGTGAACATTTAGCCGTGTGCTTGTGTATAGCTTCATAGCTTTTAAATATGTAAATTTAATCCTATGGAGAGATAAATACATTTTAGGGAGAATTGTCTTATATTTTTGGGGATTTTTGGGAGAAAACAGCCACCAGTTTTTTTTTGCCACACCAGAATTTGGCAAAATAACATCATCTTTCTAGTGGTGCAAAAGGCTCAAAACCACTAAAATACAAAAATACAGACATAAGGGAGCAAAACATATATAATTATGACTAAAAAAATATATGCCATCATAATGAAAAAAATGGTCAAAGTCAAAAACCCCGCGGGGTTTTCCAAAAACCCCGCGGGGTTTTTAAAACCCCGTGGGTTTTTTAAAACCCTGCGCGGGGTTTTTCCCCCACATTTTCAAATGGGGGAAAAACCCCGCAGGGTTTTTTCAAAAAAATAAATATCAAAATAAGTTCAAGAAATAAGTTTGTTTGATTGTAATTATTTCAGAAAATGATTGGTAAGGCTTAATTCCAACCTTTAATTTCCCCCGCGGGGTTTTTCTCCCATTTCAGATTGTGGGGGAAAAACCCCGCAGGGTTTTTTTAAAAAATAAAAAGGTTTGTTTTTAATTGTATTGCTTTACAAAACAATATAGAAGCTGAATTGAAGTTTTTCTCATCATTTGAAGCCTTTCAAGCAAAATAATAAAAAACCCGCGGGGGAAAACCCCCGCGGGGTTTTTCCCCCACAAAATGAAATGGGAGAAAAACCCTGCGGGGTTTTCACCAAAGAGTGATTATCAGTTTTATTAATGATTGAGATCAGTTGTACATTTAGAGCTCATATTATTTAAGTTTTTACAGTAATTAAAGGCCATAAAACAATACTCTCGATGACCCCTCCCCCCCCCCCCCCCCCAACCCTTGTCCGCCACCCCCCCCCCCCCCTCGTCCGCCATGCACTGCATCAGCGGTGATCACTACCAAGTTTGCACCACCGAACGGCCCAAAAAATATTGTTCAGGTAGCACTGATATTATTTGTTTAGCACGATTCATTACATCCCAGTCAACCATTTATCAGTCATGTTAGGATGCGTCTTATGGGTTGATACAGTTCTAACAGCAGATAAAAGCACTAATATTAATAACGGCCATTGCAGTACCTTTCATACATAACTGCAATCTTATAAACTGGTTCATGTGTAGTACATTGACAGACAGTGCAGACCAGGATCAGATGCAGCAGAATGTAGCATCTGATCACGGTCTTCATTGATTGTTTAGGAATCATAGAATGGGTTGGGCATCAAGAAATTTGGGTCTTTTCTACAACCCTGTGTGTATCCTATAGAAAGATCCTGGTCTAAAGCAGACCAATTTCACAGATCTTAATTGATGTACCAATTCCGGCTACACAGTGTCTTTCATGCATCCAAGGGTCCATGACGGGGGTCGCGCCTATAGCAATGCACCAAACTCCTGGGGAGTGTACAGGAAGATAGAGTACGGATTGGGTAGTTAAAAAAAACTAAGATGGCAGATTGATTACTAAATCTGCCTGACATTCTATTTTCTACTAGTTACAGAGGTATAGTGAGATTTACAAGAAAAGTATTACTGGAATGTGTTCACTTTGACAACTAGCTGATGAAAGGTAAATTGATTTTGCCTTGTCAATTAGTTTTTAGCTACTTTCATTTTGCCTACAAGCTGACAAGTTCCCCACCCCCTGGCCCTGCCTCTGTAGACAGAAAATAACTAGTGATTAACTGTGATTTGCAAATAAATTTGTGTTGAGTTGAGTGAAAGAGTTGACTACTTGCGAGACAATACAGTCAAAGGGCTGTTAATATATAAATCAGTGATTTTTTTACAAATTTGTTTCTATGAGTCCCGGGACTCACTAGGCCAAAATTCTTTGCATCCCAAACTCGAAGTTGTGCATCCAATATGGGTCCCATTTTGAATCATAAATTTTATGTATCCATACGAATCCGGCCCATTCATAGAAGCCAATTTCCGAAACAAGACACTGGCATACTTACTTATACAATAAAGATCAAACTTACTTTGTCATGTAAAATAATTTATAGAGCCCAGGTAATTAGCTTGTGTTCATCTAACTCTGCATGCCTACAAGTGTACTGCTGGAAGTTACTGCATTTGAGCCCTTGGACATACCATATTAATTTTTCTTTTTACCATCTGTGCACAGTACAGTCCCCGTACTTCATGAGCCTGCAGTAATACATTAACCATTCTATTTGCAGAGTTGATTCTAGAATTTGTCTAGAAGGGGCCAACTCCCCCCACCCCCCTGTGTTCCCAAAAGGGTGCCAATCTGCAAATAAAATGGGTAATGGTAATTTTCTAAAAAAATGCCTACCAGCCCTTCCCACTAAAAAAACTTACCAGCCCTTCCCCTAAAAAAACTAAGTCCACACCTAAAAAAAAATTGAGCAGGGTTGTCTTTAGGCGCTGGCCTGTTCTGTTCACCCCCCAACCACAATAACCCTGGCCTTCAAAAGTGTTGGACAGAGACAGAGGGAGAAGAGTGGGAGGGGTGTCTGATTTGAATATAAACAAATGTAATCAGAGCACCCTCTTCTCCAGAATGATAGATTTTTGGAAAATAGATTACTAAATGGTACATACCTGGTCGGTAGAAGACAATTTAATATTCCTCAGAATGTCAGACTCAAATGCCAGGCCATTTGTTGTCATTCGTTTAGGATTCATTTTCATGCCTCTTGCTAAGGAAGTTGCCACTGTTGGGGAGTTTGTCCCAAGGGAAGTAATGATCGCTTTACTGTTGGGGAGTATTTCTTTACCGGTTTTTACCAATATTATTCAAGACACGGTGTGCAAGTAAAAAAAAAACATTCAAAACGAAAGCCACAATTTTTAATGCGTCCTGCGGGACTCTCATGGTTGAAAATCATGCGTCCTTTGTGAGAATCATGCGTCTGAGACGCAGGACGCGCAGGTAAAAAAATCACTGATAAATATAACATTCTTGAGAGAGTGCTAGTCGAAAATATCATCCTGAGGAATGTGATTATTAACCGAGGCGCAGTCAAGGTTGATAATCATATTTCGAGGGATGATATTTTCGACTAGCACCCTCTCAAGAATGTTATATTTATTTTATTATACCGAACATTATTCCTTAATTTTCTAACCATGGTGCGAGAGTTCCAAAGACACTGAACGCAATGCGTAGTTTCCACGAATTATTGAATTATCTTTCACAAAAGGGTAGTGTTTGTAAACAGCTTGAATGCTCAAACTGGTCGTGATCGCCGTTTAAAAAAATCGTGCCATAATCACTGATGGCATCAAACACTTTAGGCTACTTCGCTTGCAGCGTCGCTTAAATCAACATTGTAAATGGATCTGCTGTAGATGATGCGGTTTTGTTGCAAAACAGAAAATTTCGCCAAATATGCTCAAATTTGGTTTCAAAGTGTTCAGCTCGTTCTAACTAAGAAAACGAGTACCCACACTTTATGTTTCTGTCCACAAATAACGAAGTTATTGGGAGTTTAAAGTGACACGGCCATGGCTCATTCATGTACATGTATCCGCCATTGTAGGTTAGCGTCTCCTTGTGTAAACAAACCGTACGCACATCGGCGGCGCGCATATGATAGTCGAAATTATCGCAGGGTGATAGTCGAAATTAGCACCTACCGGTCTGTGGAGGTTTTACATGGGGTTTCTATGTGAGGTATAATAATAACAATAACAGCTTACATAAACTTTTGCACTGTCACATTTTTAAACAACAATTTTTAAGCCGGTACAGACAAACCATTGGCAGAACAGATAGCACGGGCCCACTGGGGACCGAGCCTGTTGTGTTAAAGTCAATTGTGACAGTACAATGTATCGATGTAGATGTATATGTACAGTCGATAGTAGTGGTAGGCCGATTTATCGAGCTCATCGATCATTGGTCATTTTCAGTGAACTGATTAATTGATAGTGGTAGGCCATGCAATTAATCGAGTTCATCGATCATTGGTCATTTTCAGTGAACTGATTAATTGATCGGTAGTTTTTCAATAATCGATTACTCGGTATAGACATTCTGCTGCATTGGCCTTAAATTTTCAGCTTGATGTATTTGTTTAATATGACCCTTTCTTGCATTTTCAGTTTCTGGTATGGTCTAAATAATGTAGTGAATGTGTTCTTTTGGCTAGGGCCCTGTTATTTGACAACTGTGACATGGTTGGCCAATCAACGCAACGCCACAAGGCATCTTCAAAGTACCATGATATGTCCCATATATGTATTCTATTTTAGTCGATTAATGATCGATCATTGGTCACTTGTTATTTCCGATGATCGATCATAAAAATCTAGCCGATTCCTACCACTATTAATTGATCGGTAGTTTTTCAATAATCGATTACTCAGTAAAGACCTTCTGCTTCATTGGCCTTCAATTTTTAGCTTGGTGTATTTATTTAATATGACCCTTTTCTGCATTTTCAGTTTCTGGTATGAACAGCATATGGTTCAAATAATGTACATAGGTTTAGATAAACAAAAGTTTTGAGTGTAAAATTGTAAATATATACTAATCCATCAGTTTGAACATATGTTTTGGGTGCTCAAAAGAACCGTCTTATTGAGAGGGTTCTTTTGAGTACCCACAACATATGTTTTGGTTGAGAAAATTAATATTTTGGTACACACTCTGAACACCTAACATGTCTGGTCAATCAACTTGACCCCGTAAGGCATCTTAGACATACCTGGCATGATATGTACCATATATAATATGTATTTTATTTTAGTCGATTAATGATTGATCATTGGTCACTTGTTATTTTCAATGATCGATTATAAAAATCCAGCCGATTCCTACCACTAGTCGATAGAACCTCACAACCAGAAGAAATGATGCTGCATTCTCGGGACCGCCGTGACGTCACAGCCTTAGCGGCACATAAACAAATGTACCGAGGTGAATTGGACAGTGAATTTTAACATTACGGCTAACAGGAAAATGATGATAAACGTGCTGCATTCATTCAAATTCTCTGATTTTTCACCAGTCTGCGCTTAATTCGAAGGAAAAACATTGTCTTTTGTCCCACCACGATTAATTTAATTATAATTTCACCGATTATTCACAAATTATTGAAAAACTTGGATGTGGGTGGGGTGAACGGCTATCGGTTTGCGATCATTTAGATGTGATCTCTAATGTCTTAGGAGCTTTAACAACAGTAGAACACTCAATGCCTTTGGTACAATATGCAGCCTGTCATAAGAAAAGTTCCCAGCTATTGTTATAAGGAATTCGAGCAAAATCTCAAGATTTGTATCAATAGGCCTACATGCGGGGATCCAGGAATTTTCGTCAGGTGGGGCGTCCAGGTTTATCTGTCATAAAAAGATAAAAAATCTTAGACAACGATTTTCTTTGGGTTTTTATGCCCACAAAGGAACTTTGGGAGGCATATAGTAATTGCACAGTCCGTCCGTGTGTCCGTCCGTCCGTCCGTCCCGCTTCGTGCCCGGTGAATATCTCCTAGATTCTTTGAGGTAGGGATTCCAAATTTGGTATGTGGATACATCTTGGGATGGCGGAGTGTCGCATACCATTTTCGGGTCACTGTGACCTTGACCTCTGATCTAGTTTTTAGAGTAATCGTGTCCGGAGCATATCCCTTACATTATTTGAGGTAGGAATTTCAAATTTGGTGTGTGGATGCATCTTGGGATGACAAAGTGTTGCGTACCATAATTGGGTCACTGTGACCTTGAACTTGACCTCTGATTTAGTTTCTAGAAACTGCATTGAGTCTGGTGCATATCTCCTATATTCTTTTAGATAGGAATTCCAAATTTGGTGTGTAAATGCATCTTAGGATGACAGAGTGTCACATACCATTTTCAGGTCACTATGACCTTGACCTCTGACCTAGTTTTAAGAATTATTATGTCCTGAGCCTATCTCCTACATTCTTTGAGGTAGGAATTCTAAATTTGGTATGTGGATACATCTTGGGATTGTGGAGTGCCGTGTACCATTTTCGGGTCACTGTGACCTTGATATGACCTCTGACCTAGTTTTTGGAATAATCGTGTCCGGAGCATATCTCTTATATTATTTGAGGCAGGAATCTCAAATTTGGTGTGAGGATGCATCTTGGGATGACAAAGGTTCCCGTACCATAATTGGGTCACTGTGACCTTGAACTTGACCTCTGACCTAGTTTCTAGAAACTGCAATGAGTCTGGTGCATATCTCCTATATTCTTAGAGATAGGAATTCCAGATTTGGTGTGTAAATGTATCTTGGGATGACAGAGTGTCACATATCATTTTCGGGTCACTGTGACCTTGACCTCTGACCTAGTTTTAAGAATTATTGCGGCCAGAGCCTAAATCCTAGGATGTGGATGCATCTTGGGATGGCGGAGTATTGCTTACCATTTTCGGGTCACTGTGACCTTGACCTGACCTAGTTTTTAGAATAATCGTGTCTGGAACATATCTCTTATATTATTTGGGTAAGGAATCTCAAATTTGGTAAGTGGATGCATCTTGAGATGACGAAGTGCCGTGTACCATAATCGGGTCACTGTGACTTTGAACTTGACCTCTGACCTAGTTTTTAGAAACTGCATTGAGTCTGGTGCATATCTCCTATATTATTTGATGTAGGAATCCCAAATTTGGGGTGATGATTCCTCTTGGGATGGCAGAGTGGTGCATACCATTTTGGGTCACTTTGACCTTGACATTGACTTCTGGCCTCATTTCTAGGTTTTTCCTGTTTGGAGCATATCTCCTATATTACAGCTTACTTTCCTCAAATGTGTCTTATGCTAGACCAATTCCTTTGGGGGCATTCGTCACGTGTTTGTGACATTTCTTGTTTAGTCCTCAACTTAATTTACAGAAGTCCAATGGTTTATTTTAAAGAAAATTGTAATTTTCCAAGGATCCAGAGGGGGTCTATCATTTTTTCCAAGGGGAGGCAGGGGCGTAGCTTGGCTTCAATGAATGTGTAGGCCTAATGGTAGGGGGGTCTGGGGGCATGCTCCCCCAGAAAAATTTTTTGTCCTAGACTGTCCAAATATGGATTTTGCGATTATTTCGCACTTATAAATGCGTTCATGCGATTGTTAGAAATTACAGGTAGTTATCACCATCATCGTCCATATGGCCTAATATGCTTATCAAGTTTGATCAACTTACGGTGCTGAAATGCAAAAACAAAATCATCGACCTGGGAGTCAGGGACAGGTATCATACTCTTTTAACCATTAACTGGCCAATCACTACAAAAGTAGTCCGCTTTCTCATCTGCTGAATTGTTTTACAAGCGTCTTCGACAAACAGTGAGAGATCCAGATCTGGGTCTACACTGTTTGCCTCAATACTGACATTAGTCAATAATATTAGCAAATATATGCAACAGAGGGATTAAGGCAAACGCGTCTTTCATTTGCAGTTTTTGGCTGGTGCTTTAAGGGTTAGAAGGCTTATAGGAGCCTACATGGTTATATAGCAAGAAGACATGTGACATTGTAATGATCATCCCAAATAAAAGATACAATGTACTGTACATGTACGTTGAAAAACAAGCGACATCAAGTTTCAATATCTAAATGCAGGTAGCAACAAAACTATTAATCACAAGCCAACTTAGAAAAAAAAACTAATTTTCTGCATTAAATTTGTCTGACGAAACATGTTTATCACCCTGTCAACATCAAGTGTCTGTAGATCATCGCTACAAAGGACAGCCTGGCAGACATCATTGTTGAGCGCAAGTAGTTTTTAATTCTTTTCATGCTACCTTTGGCATGTTGCGGACGTCGGTGGCATGGTCAAAAGGACTCCAATTATGGTGAAAATGCAATTATACAGGTTGCAAAGCTTCGTGCGATGGTTCATTTCCTATTGGGTAGGCTAGCAACATCACGTGACAGCTCGTCCTGGAACGCAAACAACCGTTCTTCTACAGTGGGTAATGGGTGACGTCTGTTATCAGGATAATTTGGAATATCTTTCTGATTTACTCACCCCCTACCCCCTCCATTTTATTGCATTTTTGGCGTTTATATTTTTTTTTACTTTCTGAAAAAGTGTAGGCCGCGGCCTACATGGCCTAAAGGAAGCTACACCACTGGGAGGGGTCCAACTTTTTACAGGGGGGGAGGAGGGGCAATCGCTTATTCCCTATACCCATATCAGCAGTGTTTCCGCGAGAGTGCGTTTCTTGCGTTTTTGACGATTTATATTTTGTCATTTATAAGTTTCTCTAAAGTAACCCTTCGCCCGGAATATAAATTCGACAAATTTGCCTTGATTGACTTCTGTTTGGCCATGCGACACATCTGATTCTCGGAATTCTAGTGTTTTTTTCCTTATCTTATTGTTTCAAGCTGTATATACCATACATGTACAAATTAATTTGAATAAAATATAATATTTGATCCAATTGAAACCGCTGATGGGTGATTTAAAAAAAAATGCATCCGAAGTGTGACATTGGGGGTCAAATTTCAAAATTGCTCTATCATTATCTTTTTTACATCCTCTTAACCAGGGAACATCAAAATTTCAGAAACAAATACTGGTTTAAGAATAAAATTTAGGACAATGCTTTAAATTTAATACTTTAATCATTTTTTCCTTATTTTTTTACAATTCTATAGGCTACACTTAGCTTGATTATAAACAACACAGGTATGCAGAATTGTAAATATTCTTTCATGAAATGATGAAGTAGTTATGTATACACATTTTCAAAGTAAAATTTAATCTTTCGCTCAAAATTTGCACTTGTAATAAAGTTTTATGTGAAAATACACCCCTGGATTTTCACTGTGTAGAGGAAAAAGTTTTTCTAATTTAAATAATAAGCATGATTTTTGTTAAAAATTGTTCTTAGATAACAAGTAGGGTATATGAAAAACATAGAACAAATTTTATTTGAATATATAGGATATAAAACATATTAAACACAATAACATATGTTGGTAATGGAATGTGTTACACTTGTGACAAAATCAGAAGAGGGAGTTTCTCCTTTGAATATTTTATCTCATATAGATTTTATATAGGATGAAGTGAATTGGCTTCATGGAAATTGATTAAAATGTATCAAAACATAAATCAATTCCCTTTTTTAGCACAAGACTTTAAAAATGAACTATTCAGATTTGTTTATTAAGCATAGTTAGGAGTTATAAAATGTTAATGATCAGAAAACAGTTGACAACACTCATTGTTGGATAAATTATCAATGGAATGATTTGATTGATACCATTTTTGCAATTCTAAAGAATCTGTAACAAATTTAAGGCTTAAATAGAAAGAAATAATTGTGTTACACTTTTGACAAGCATACAAAGGAACTGATTATGACCCTTTTGTCTTTTCTTATCTCTTATACTTTATGTAACCTACTATAGTATGTACAACTTAGCATCTTTTTTGGTTTTCTTCAATAAATTCATGTAAATATTTTTTGAATTGTGAAAAAATACCTTTCCCTCCTTGTGAGTGCATAATTTTATCCTTTTTGTTTACACCATTTTGTGTTTTCTTTGTATCGAAAGAGTGAATAACTACCCTAAATACCAAAATATATCAAATTAATTGTTGAATAGATCATTCTTTGACCAAACACAGGAAAAAGTGAGATGAATTCAATCCATAATATATGTTACACTTGTGACACAAATCACATTTTAAAGTCTACCTGTCTAAATCAAGTTATAGTCTGATTTAAGATTGTCTGATTTCTTCAGTGTTGAATTTAGCATGATTCCTATCCCAGAATGTAGCTCAAGGATGGCCAGCTTCATAATGAAACTAGTATATGGGCTTGAGGAAGTATCATTCCTGCTGGACCGTAACTAGTATTGACTACACATTTGGTGAAGTTGTTGACTTTTTGTTGTGTTTAAATTATATTTATGCATTCAAGAATTATTAAAAAGACCAAATAAGTAATATTTCATTTAAGATTTGCCATGTATATGCATTTATCACATATTCCTAAAATGTGTTACACTTGTGACATCAGTTAAAATCATGCCACAAAGTCAGCAGCTTAAGGATTTCACCACAATTCCTCATAATGTTTTTTGGGGGCTCCCTTGACCAGAAAAACAGCAAAAAAGCTATGAAATGCAAAACAAATTGAAATGCTGATGGTTGAAACCTTAAATGTTACACTTGTGACATATCTGGGTGGTTTTATTCAGTACTGGCTACATAAAATCATACTTGTTGTTTTATAGGCAAGTTGGTTCCTTTAGAAAGCTTAAAGACAGCTAGTCATTAAAACAGCATTCCTTTTGAATAAAACTTTGTATATTTTATGAGGCAATTCACTTTACTCCAATCATATGAAATTCTGTATGATAAAAATTTGAAAGGGTGTGTTTATAAAAGGTTACAAATTTCCGATTTATCTGGTTTAAAAAAGATGAAAAGATTGTTTTCCTACAACTTTTATGCTATATTTCAACTGCAATTCACCATTTGACTATACATGAATAGTGTTTAATACAATTTACAGTTGAATTGAAGGTAAGGGAAAAAATGTCACAAAAAAGTGTTACCCTTGTGACAATTTTGGATGACATTTTTCCATGTAATTTTTGAACGGAACATTCTAAAGCGATGAAACTTGGCATGATGCAAGAAAAACATTAATTACATATCTTAAAATTAATTTTAACAATAAATCTGCTTTAGATAGTCTATAAACATTGATTATAGAAATGGATGCATTATTTTTGAAATCACCCTGATCCATTTAAGATTTTCATAGCTGGATATTTGGCCTAATAATACTTTTCCATTGTTCAATCTTGGAAATCTGGGTGATATTCATTTGATTTCACGTGATAATATAACTCAATATTTCCCCATCCACATACAATGTAATACATGGCCCACTCTAGCTTTTCAGCAAGGGGTCAAAGGCTTTAGATTGAACACTGTTTTCCCTGACCTAATATAGGGCCTTGTATATTTTCAGACTGAAAAACAGTAAGGATTTTGCTCGGATAGCTACACAGACACCAGCTGATCTTAATTGACAGTACATGTATTTGAAAAAAAGGATAAATCCAGACTCAGCAGGACTTTGTTTATATTTAAATGTTCTTCAGAGCATCAACATGCAACAGCTGCCATCCAGCAGTCCAAGTCATTCCAGAATTGCAGGATTAGTATGGCTATCAGTAGCCAGGAGGCTGTAGAGGCTTCTATGATGAACACATACTTCACTGACAAGAGGGACACCGCAGGCAGTTTGGTCCCTCAGCTGAACATGCTGAATGGTGATAAATGAGGTAAGATTTTGACCTTAGTATGAACAGTAAATATTTTTGCGCTGATGAGATTACTGCAATACATTGAGAGACTGACCTAGAATCTAGGTAGCTGTACAATTATCAAAATAAGTAAAACAGATGTGTTTAACACAAATCCCCCACCCACATTCTTCCAGAGCACTGCAAGTCACCAATTGTTATGTACTAAGTACTACTAGTCAATTGTATAGGCTCAAGGTGAGCTATTGTGATCATAGGATGTCCGTCGTCCGTCAACAATTTCCTTTAAATAATGTCTCCTTCTGTACCACTTGGTGGTATTTCACCAAACTACACAGAAATCCTGCTTCAAAGCACTTGATGAGCTATTGTGATCGTTGGAAGTCAGTCGTCTGTGGTCAACATTTGCATCAAAGGACATTTCCTAAACTACTAGCTGGATTTTGGCCAAACTTGGCAGGAATGATCTTTATATAGTCCTCTTTGATAATTGTTCAAATGATTTTGGTCAACACAGGCTAAAAATAGATTTTCAAGATGAAAAATTTAAAAATGTTCTTGTCTGAAACCACAAGCCATATAGATTTGATATTTGGTATGTGCATCATCTAAGTGACCTCTACCAAGCTTGTTCAAATTATGCCCATTATGCCCATGGGCCTGTCCCTGGGGTTACATGTGATACATAGGCTTATATAGGGAAAACATAAAAAAATCTTCTTGTCTAAAACCACAAGGCATAGAGCTTTGATATTTGGTATGTAGCATCACCAAGACTAGTGGACCTCTACCAAGTTTGTTCAAATTATGATCCAGGTCCACCAAGTTTGTTCAAATTATGATCCTGGGGCCAAAAATGGTCCTGTCCCAAGGGGCCACATGTTTTCAGGGATTCATTCAGCTGGACTGAAATTTACTTCGGACATTTTGTCCAAGCAGCCCCTATTTTGTTCGGACATTTGGAATTTTTTTAGGACATTTTTTCAACACTAATTTTTACCACCATAAACGGAAATTGCCATCTGCCCTTCTCAAATTAAAACCAGGGGTAGTTTTGCTACCATTTCGGATGGTAAGTGCGGTCTGATTGATTGCATGGCTTTTTATTTCATGAGGTGAGTGGAGCTTGTCGATCGTTGTTGGTGGAAGTGGGTGGGGTACTTTTTTTTGCTGCTTTTTCGGCAGCTGCATGACTAGTTAGCCACGGAAAATGACTGTTCAGGTAATGATGGAGCGGGCAAACTGTTTTGGTGCATAAAAACTTCAGTTCCTGTTGTTTCTTGGTGGCAATTAAGTTTTTTAGCCATTTTATCGGTAAATGCCAATGCAAATATGCTGTCCGCTTCGAGATAAAATCAAGGGAAGAAAACTAAGGATGCAATAGACCAATCAGGTGCGGCGTAACAAAACACTATGACTGGTTTGCTTTAATGAATAAGTATTTGCGCGGTAAAATAAGGCGAACCATTCAGACGCTTACATAAAGGACCTCGGACAGTTTCCTATTCAATCTGCCCAAATTTTGACAGCCTGTGGCTAGGATAATGCATAACTGACAACAATAGTTTTGTGCTTAAACCAAACCCTTACATTTAGTGAACCTAGCAATATAAAAATATTTTGAAAATATTGCATAACTATGCCAGGAAGTTAGGGTTTAGGGGGAGGGGGTAATCTATGTGACCAAATTTCATTTCACAGAAAGTCAAAGATTCGTCGAGTATTCACCTAAATACATGTAAATATTATGTTTGCGGCATAAAAATTGAGGCGAAAGTGATGGGTTTGCATAAAATTCGGGTTGATAAGATTTCATTGTTTCATCTAAAGAAGTGTGCTGTCAATGACTTTTGACTATTACCTGTAATGTTTCAATTTCATCCAGTTGACTTGTGCACTGAGGTGTATCATATCTGCATACTGTATAAATCATAGTCTAGATAAACACAGATGTTGAGCGTAAAATCGTTAATATTTTTCTTACACATCAGATTTTATCTACAATTTGGTGCTTAAAAGAATTGTCTCATTGCGACGGTTCTTTTGAGTACCCACAACTTATGTTTTGGTTGAGAAATGAGACAATTAATTACTTTGTAAGCACTCATAACTAAAGCTCTGATACATGCCATTTACCTACAGGTCTTTACAAAATAAGTTTCTAATAAGGTTTTAAAATAAAGCGTTTTTGAGCATTTTGACATCATTCCCCCCCGTGACCAATCATGCCGTTTTTATATGATGTGTGAAATGTAAAACTACAACTGTATGCAAAAGGATTAGTTTGGTCACGGGGGGGAAAGCACTTAAGTAAAACTTTTTCTATTTTTCTATATGTTGGATAGCAAAAACAGAGTTTTCAGCCCATATTTTTCAATAGGTACTTGTCCAATGAGAAAACGGCTTTTGTGGATAAGTCGAGGATTGAACCTACTATCTTTCTCATAGAAAAAATATCATTTTCTTTGAAACTTTTCTCTGGTCATTTTTATGGGCAATCCTTCATTAAGACTGTCCGAGGTCCTTTGGCCAATCAGCGATCGTTTTTCAAAGCAAAAATACTATTGCATCACTGTGCATAACCGTACAGCGTGTGTTTCCGAAAATCGTCTCGGACAAACTGTCCAAACTGGACAGCAAACTCTCGGACATCTGGAACTATTTTCGGACTATGTCCGATGGCCGACGCCAAACTGAATCCCTGGTTTTACACAGGCTTATGGAAAACATGAAAAAATCTTCTTGTATGAAACCACAAATCATAGAGCCTTGATATTTGATATGAAGTATAACCTAGTAGACCTCTACCAGCTTTGTTCAAGTTATACTCCTGGGGCCAAAAATGTTCCCGCCTCAGTGGTCACATGATTTACTATTTTACGTAGGCTTTAATAAGGAAAACTTGAAAAAATCTTCTTGTCTGAAACTACAAGGCTTAGAGCCTTGATATTTGGTATGTAGCATCACCTCACATTATGTCATAGGCTTATAAATATAAAATCAATTTTTTTCAGAATATAGTCATGTTGCATATTAAATTTAAGGGAATGAAGCATACAATAACATGCTAGCTAATATTTTGTGCCAACACACACCCTTGACCCCTGGGGTGTGGTCAAAAGATCATTTTTTTCTTTTCTGAAATTACACACTGGGTAGGCGCAACAAGAATACAACCGAGGAACTGTGATCAATATTTACATTTTACAGCCGCCGTTTTGGGTAAGTTTAATATTTTATTTTTTTCATTGGAATGCTCAGGTTTCAGTAAAAGTAAGCATGATATCAGTTTTAGGTAAGATCAAAGAAATGTGCTTGGTGTTATATTTGTCCAAAAAATGTGTGAGAGTTGGCTGAAAAATAACATTTTATTTCTGATCATTACTTATTTCAACTTTAAACTGAAAAATATGTATATTTTTTCGCATTCATTGTCGTATTTCGATCTTTCAGAAACAGAAGGGTAAAATTTAATTATTGGTGGATATCCTGTGTTTATTCAATAATTTCTATCTGATAAGTGAAAAGCGCAGTATCTGTTTTAGAGGATGACGGTAATGATACTAAGGCAATCGAAAACTTCATTAATGGCAATCGGTTATCGATAGCAATCAATGTTTTTGGCAATTAATGAGCAATTTTTTGTTTGCTTTTGTCCGATATATATATATCCGAGCTTTATAAGTATGTTTTCTGTTTTATATTGATCCATAAACTCAAATCGGACCTGGAAGGCTCAGGATCAAACCCTATGTCACATGCCTACTGTGTGGCCCGACAGTTCAGTGGTAAACATACACCCACATTCTGAGAGGGTCCTGGGTTCAAGTTCAGGACGGGTCATGGGGGGAGGGGTGTGTAGATGACACATGTGAAGAAAAAGCATATGACCAGATGGGGACTCGAACCCGGGACCTATCACAGACCGTGCAAATACTCTGACCACTTAGCTAACGGGCCACACGATGAGCCTGCCAGTTCTACAATATATATGGCAGGGTAGTTGTTCTCCTTCCAAGGTCTGTTTGGACATCACCAGACACATCGAAAAAAAAGGTTTTCTTGTGACGGAGCTCATATGAAAGAAAGCTAAGAACCCATTGTCTGCGATCGGCCGACTGTAAGTTCATTTTACTTGTTTATCAGAAACAACACCTGCATAGAACAAATCACGATTCATTTCAGAATAGATAGGCGAAACCAATTTTATTAAAATACTGCTATAAATTATAAAAAAAAAAACAGATAAACTGACTTATTTATAACAGCGGCTGTACATACATGTATTGATCGCAGTTCCTCGATTGTGTTCAGCGTTCGATGTTGCCGCCTACCCGGTGTGAATTAGTTGTGTTGCATATCAATTTAAAGGGAATGAAACAGGGTAGATAATCCTTATGTCTATCGAAGTTGAAGTCAATAACTGTTTTGTTGTATGGCGTTTCAACTAAGAATGAAACTTTTCTACTTTTTGTTTTGTTGTTTAAGTTATGTTCAACCTTCAGCCTAAGGACTTTCTCATAAGTTTTATCAACTGTTATTAAAATATTTAAACATAGTATTTTGCATGTTGAAAAGGATACTAATTCTCTGAGTGTGGAACGTAAAATTTAATTAATATAAAACTTTTTTTTATACTTTTTGTTTTTTCAAAACAAAGATAAATTAACAAACAAGATAATACAAAAAGTTTGTTTTCAAAAAGATCATGAAAGTCTTTAATTTACCTGTTGGGATGTGAAACAGGAAATCATGTCAATTTCATGCAGCACATGTTAGTTTTATATTAATCATGCTATTTTTAGCTCTACAGATGGTGATATTAGTGTCAAAATATTAACTTCTGGAAACTAGTTTGAGCTGGTTTTCATGCAATATTAACTTGTAGGCCAGTTTAGACCGGTTTTCAGGTAGACAGAGATTTATGAAGACAAATTGAGCCAATCAAGAGGGTCCGATGATTAACCGAAATCAGCAGAAATCACCAAGAAATCACCAGATAAAAATAAGAAAAAACTACCATTTTATTGTTAGTTTAATGTCATAATATAATAAGAATTAGTATAATAAGCTTATTTCTACTTTGATTTTAAAAAGAAATGAAAAAAATGTTATGATTTCACTTTCAAATTCAGTGCACAGTGAATTCACCGAAATCACCAGATAAAAATAGGAAATCACAATTTTATTATTAATATAATGCCATAATTGGATAGTAAGTAAGTAAGTAAGTAAATAAGTAAGTAAGTAAGTAAGTAAGTAAAGTCTTTATTTAAAGAGGGTGACAACATTTAGTAGTACAACTAATCTTCCATGAGGCCCTCAAAATAAATAATATTTACACACATAAAAAAAAACAAAAACAAAAAAAAAACAACAATTCTACACAAACTATCAAATTAAATTGTTTAACCCTGTACTGCTGAGCAAATATAGCTAAATTCTGGCAAGACAGTAAACTGAATGCAAAACTGTGGATCCCGATCAGCTGATCAGTTTCCACATTGTTAGTGTTTCCAAAAACAGGATATATCTAGGTTCAGCAGGACAAGGGTTAATTTGATATTTGAGTCAATGTCAAAATTCGTCAAATTTTGAAAGAAGTAAAAGGAAAAATACAAATTAAATAAAATGATATTCTTTTTTCATGAAAGTAACAAGTTGTTTCTGAAAATACTATGAAAAGTGAAAAGCAAACTTAACAGCCAATCAGATCTTTATAATTAAGTTTCAAAGATCACATGACCAGATAAAATGTCAATACCGTAACAAGCTTTATTTCCTGTCTTTTCTTCAAATCTCATCATGGATATTTATTTAGTTGAAATGGATAAGTTCAATAAACCATGTGTTTAATTGTGTCAAAGGTAAAATTTGAACAAAATGATTAGTTATGACAATGAGCAAACGTAAAATGCATTTTTTTTATCTTTTAAGTGATTTTGCATACTATTTTCTCCGTATTTTGTTTAAAAACCACATTTCTAGAAAATTACAATGCTTTGGTATGATTGTAATCAACCAAAGGAATTGATCAGGTACTTAAAATCTGCATGTTGTCTCTGTCTGATATACTTTTTTCTCAAAAATATCACTGTTACGGTACTTGACAAAAATGTTACGGTATTGACCTTTAAAGAATATATGCTAGCCTAATTCTTCTGTTTAAGATTTGGTGTAGAGCACTGTTGACCAGATTGCAATGTTAATACTCTTGACACATGTGCACAGAAAGAATTTTGGAATATATGGTAGATTGCATTATTTCAAAATATTGTTACGGGTTTGACAAAACCGTTACAGTATTGACAAACCCTGTCTGAAAACAAAACAATATGTCAATACCGTAACAAACAGTTTATACGAGTTCATCATTTAATTTGTGTTTTATGCTTCTGTTTAAATTTAATAAAGCATTCTTATCATAAATTCACTTAATAAACTTGACTAAAAACTAATATCTTTGCATTCAAAACTGTACTTTTTTGACAGTATATGTCAAAACCATAACAAGATGTGTCAATACCGCAACATTTTCATCGTTACGGTATTGACTGTTACGGTATTGATATACTCTACATATTTTTTTACCTAAAATAATGATTACTCCCTAAAACATCGCAACAAGAGTGATTTCTTGTTGAGAAATTTTATTTGGTCAATATGTTAAAACCAGAATTTTTTTATCAAATACCATTGTCCATTTTTGTGTTACGGTCATTTGACACAAAAAAAATATACTATAAAAATTTCACTCACCAAAACAGTATTTTCTTTTGCCTGTTCTGTAGATGCTTTACAAAACACATGTATTCTTAGTAAACAGAAAGTGTCAAATTAGTATGACAGAAAACCAGATTCAGCACCATTAGGGATCCAGTATTATTTTTGCAATTTATCAAGTGTTACGGTCTTGACATAAACGCTTGGGACAGAGGTTTTTTGGCAAAAAAATGCAAAAAATGTAATGAAAAATCACATATTGAAACCTCCTACATTTACTTTGATAATGCTTTTATCAATACAGCCAGTTAAAATTCCTGAGAAAATAACAGTTTTTTTCATAATTCTTGTCGAAAGTTCAATTTTTTCCGCTGACCGGGCAAAAATGCCAAAAAATGGGGTTTTAATCCAATAAAAAATATATTTACACATCAATATTTTTCAGTTTTATCAGCTAGCCTTATTGAGTATGATCAGTAGTATTGTGTGAAGAAAAAAAATTCATGATCACATCAGCGGTTTTCATAAGATATGAAACGGACAAGAATTTTGACGAATTTTGACATTGACTCATTTACACAAGTGCATTTATTATAATATAGTAACCCTATTTATCTTGACAAGCATCCGTTTCTATTTTACTCTGCTTGCTGGAAATTTTTTGATATTTTTGTCATCTGCTGTCTTTTTTAAAATTAATTTACTATATAGTTCTCAGAGAGTCAAACAGTTTGGATTTAGATCTGGCCCAATATTTTGCTGGTCCTGATTTGGTTCCAAAACTGTTTGCAAAGGTTATCAGCAGACAACAATTGCAGGCAGAGTAACTTCAGCAGTGTTTATTTAACCAACTTGCAGGGTACCACTTATTTGTATGCCTTTGCAAGCAAAGTAGAAAACAATATACATGCTGATCAGCTGGCTTCAGGACCAGGAAAATGTTTAGGTATTTTGTCATCTGCTGTCTTTTCTAAATTAATTTACTATATAGATTACCATATAGATCACCATCAGAGAGTCAAACAGTTTGGATCCAGATCAGGTCTGACATTTTGTCGGTCCTGATCTGGCTTAAACTGTTTGCAAAGGTTATCAGCAGACAACAATTGCAGGCAAAGAGTAACTTTAGCAGTGTATATCTAACCAACTTGCAGGGTACGGTAAGTGCAATGTTTACCGCCGTCGCCCTGGGCCCTGTTATCTGTTAAACTAACGGTACCCGAGCAAACATTGAAGGCATTATACCACTTATTTGTATGCATTTACAAGCAGAGTAGAAAACAATATACATCCTGATCAGCTGACTTCAGGACCAGGCAAATGTTTAGGTATTTTGTCATCTGCTGTCTTTTCTAAATGAATTTACTATATAGTTCCTTAATGATCACCATCAGAGAGTCATACAGTTTGGACCCAGATCAGGTCTGACATTTTGTCGGTCCTGATCTGGCTCTAAAACTGTTTGCAAAGGTTATCAGCAGATAACAATTGCAGGCAAAGAGTAACTTCAGCAGTGTATATCAAACCAACTTGCAGGGTACAGTAAGCGCAATGTTTACCGTTGTCGCCCTGGACCCTGTTACCTGTTAAACTTACGGTACCGGGAGCCAACATTGAAGGCATTATACCACTTATTTGTATGCATTTACAAGCAGAGTAGAAAACAATATACAACTTGATCAGCTGACTTCAGGACCAGGCAAATGTTTAGGTATTTTGTCATCTGCTGTCTTTTCTAAATGAATTTACTATATAGTTCCTTCATGATCACCATCAGAGAGTCATACAGTTTGGACCCAGATCAGGTCTGACATTTTGTCAGTCCTGATCTGGTTCTTAAACTGTTTGCAAAGGTTATCAGCAGACAACAATTTCAGGCAAAGAGTAACTTCAGCAGTGTATATCTAACCAACTTGCAGGGTTCCACTTAATAGTATGCATTAACAAGTAGAGTAGAAAACAATATGCATCCTGATCAGCTAGATAACAATTTGAATAATAAGCTTATTTCTACTTTGATTAAAATATGAAAAAAAATGTACATTGCAATTTCCAATTCAAGGTATGCCGAAATCACCAGAAAAAAAGGAAATATCCATTTTAATGTTAATTTTATGCCTTTATTTGATATAAATGATAGTAGAATAATTGATATGTTTACAAAAGGCTTATATTTTAATGTGCCAGCAAATAAATATTTCAATAAAAAATATAGCAACACATTATAGCAATTTGAAAGTGATTTTTTATCAACATATTTTTAAAAACAGACTAGAAATAATCATATTATACTAATTCTTATCCTATTTTTGCATTAAGTTAACAATAAAAAGGCGATTTCTTACTTTTATCTCGTGATTTCGGTGATTTTCTGGTGATTTCGGTGATATGTGTTGATTTCGGTTAATCATGGCACCGAATCAGGAGATGGGATTCTCTCCAGTTATATAACAATATGTCATATTGGTTTGTGCAATAATTTTTTCAGGGTGAACAGCATCTCACAGATAAGATAGTTTGGTCTCAGAGAAAGTCCAGTTCTAAGGAGTCCATTGACCACAGTCACCAACTTACAGCAATATCTGATGTGATTCAAGGGAATTATACCTCTTTCATTTTAATGTTTGATAAGAGTACAGATTTGTTACTCACTGAGCCAAATTTTAACTACTCAGTATGGTCTCAGCAAGAGTTGAACATATAACATCTTTCTTGGCCATTAGGACTCTATTCCAATATTGAATCCCTAACCCATGATTTCTGGATGTGATAAATAAGGAACAAGTTCTGCTGGACAAACTGATTGGCTTGTCGAATGATGGCCAGTGATGGGCAGCTTCAATGTCAGCAGGAAATCAGGAGTGGTACAAGACACTTTAACCTGAGACTGATTGGTACTGGTTCAACACAGAAGACCCGTTCCGACATGACTGAAAAATTATTGACTGGTTGAAGAAACAAATCATCCATAATCAAACACTTTGGATCCAGATTAGGACCGACTTCAGTGTTAAATCCATTAAATTTTCAGTGGTCATTTTCATGTGATTTCAGATGGAAAAACACTGTCTAATATTTGCCCATTTGCATGATGTTGATGATGGCCAACTCTACCTTTAGCAAGGGGCCATTTGATACAAAAGGGGGCCACTTAAAGGGGGCCAGTGGCCGCCTCTAGATTTTGCAGAGGTAATCAGCAGACAACAATAATAGGCAAAAAGTTAACTCATAAAGTGCCACATACAATTTGCAGCAGACGACAATTGCAAATTTTGCTGCTTTTTCAAAGAATAAAAAAACAAATAAGGCACGACGTTTCATGAGAATAGTCTGCTGGCAGACGATTCTTATGAAATATCATACCTTATTTTTTTCAAAAATTAGGAAAGTTGTCGCCATATTTGTCATCTGCTGCAGTCGTGATTGGTGCTTTAAGGGTTAAATAGAAAAGACTGAAGAAATAATCAAATGTCATCTGTTTTAATAAAATGCATAATTTTAAGCTGTATAACTTTTAAATATTGAAATAGATGAGTTTATATGTACATGGAGTTTGGTCTAACATAAGTCCAGATAAGTGAACTTTTATTGACAAAATTGTGAGAACATATGCAATTTTTCAATCATTTGAACATTTGTTTTGGGTGCTCAAAAGAAACGTCTCATTGAGACGGCTCTTTTGAGCATCAAGAAAATTGTTTTTTTATATGATTTTTAAGCACATTCAACTGGATACCTAAGTGTATTAGCAATTTTCTATAATGGACTTATTAACTGATAGGAGACTGCCTGCAGCCAAATCAAGGACAGGTGCCACACTGGGAATTTAGTCATATAGTACACAGGTATAGGTTAACCGCTCAATAGCCCTTCAAAAGCCTCTATATCACCAAATGAGAGTTTTTATCTAAACATCCAGAATATCTGTTCTGGTTGTTTTATTTTATGTGATTCTTTACATCCCATGAACAATCTTTCAGCTATAAAGGGATGGGTCTTCCTGGGTTGAACCAGGACTAAGCTAGGATTAATGTGTCCTGCTCAAGGACACAACGCAGTGATGCCGGTGATGCTCTAACCGGGGGGCCATCTGTCTCGAGTCAAGCAGTCTACCACTGAGCCACTGCACTCCTGGATTTGGTTTTGAAATAACAATTTGAAAATTATTTTCTTAAGCACTTTCATCTGGAGGCCAAATAGTGGATTTGGAATTGGACATATTAAGTCACCTGGCTATTAAGTGCTCAAACTGAGCTATACATTTAATATTGCCTTCAAATATGTCTGCAAGATGTGAATGGTGTGTCTGTCATTTGAGTGTCAAGACAAGAGGCCCTTCTGAACACTAAACTTAGCATGTGCATTTTCAATTGACAGCAGCACACCATGAGGTCAGGTCATGAATGTTTGCATGCCGGATAGTTTTACAAGCTTTTGTTGTCCTCTGCTGATCAGTGCCTTAACCCTTGTTCTGCTGCATAAATATGAATATGGCACATTCACTTCTGTTTTCCAGTGGAATCTTATGCTGTCTGGAAAGCAGTCAGATCTAGATCTCATGTCCACAGATGTGTTCACTAGATTTAGCCAGCTGATTCTGGATTTACTCTCTTTTCTAAAGATGACATATCCGGTTTCAGCAGGACAAGGGTTTATCCATCATTTTATGGGACATTGGCAAACAGTACATAACCAGATCAGATATGACATAATGTGACCTCTGATCAGGTTCTGCACTGTTTCCTAACATTACATACTTTTAATATTTGAGTGTAATTATAATCCCAACTGGAGATGGATGCATTCAATTGGAAATTCAATTTGTGACTGGGGAGGAATTATTGAAAATTTACAAGCCATTCTTTGTGGAAGTATGTATTAAATGGGTTAGTGCTATTATGCCCCCCAAAATGTTTGTTCCTGAAATGTCTACTGTGCCAAAATGTCTATTCCCATGATGTCTACTATGGCAACTTGCAAGACCGGGCGGATGTCCATGCCCGTTTCAGCAATCTCAGATCCCCAGTATGCATCGTATTAACCTTTTTACCTGCTAGGGACAATTTGAAAACAGTTTGGATCTGGATAAAGACTGTCAAAACGGTAGGCCTGATCAGAATCCAAACTGTGTGCCACTCTGATGGTATTCCTGAAAATTCATTAGAGAAAATTATGACAATGGTCATCATGTTAACCCTCTATCTGCTAGTAACAGTTTGTAAACTGGTTGTAACCAGATCAGGAACATCAAAATGACTTTGCTGGGTCTGATCTGGATCCAAAATGGTTTGACAGTCTGGTATTCCTGAAAAATTCATTAGAGTTACTTCAATCAAGGGTTATGATTGAAGCACTATCATTTAATTTGGACACTTTAATCCTTGCATTAGTACTGGTGCAATCCAGGTAGACCCATCCCGCCATAACTGAAAAATTATTGACTGGGCGTAAAGAGTCAAATCAAATCAAAAAAAAAAAATGGAGAAATCAATTGTAATGATGGAATAGGTCTTTCAGGAGTATATTGGTAAGTAAGCAAGTAAGTAAGTAAAGTCTTTATTTAAAGAGGGTGACAACATTTAGTGGTACAACTTATCTTCCATGAGGCCCTCAAAATAAAGAATATGTACACACACAAAAAAAACAACAATTCTACACAAACTATCAAATTTAAATTGTTTAACCCTGTACTGCTGAGCAAATATAGCTAAATTTTGGCAAGACCGTAAACTGAATGCAAAACTGTGGATCCTGATCAGCTGATCAGTTGTTTCCAAAAACAGGATATATCAAGGTTCAGCAGGACAAAGGTTAATTTGATATTTATGCAAGTGCATTTATTATAACATAGTAACCTTATTTGTCTCATCAAGCATCCATTTCTATTTTACTCTGCTTGTTGGAAATTATTTAGGTATTTTGTCATCTGCTGTCTTTTCTAAATTAATTTACGATATAGTTCCTTCATTATCACTATCAGAGAGTCAAACAGTTTGGATTCAGATCAGGTCTGGCATTTTGTCGGTCCTGATCTGGTTCTAAAACTGTTTGCAAAGGTTATCAGCAGACAACAATTGCAGGCAAAGAGAAACTTCAGCAGTGTATATCTAACCAACTTGCAGGGTTCCACTTAGCAGTATGCATTTACAAGCAGAGTAGAAAACAATATGTATCCTGATCAGCTGGTTTCAGGCCAGCTGATTCAGATCTTTACTGTTTTCAAAACAAGTTAAACCCAGGTACAGCATGGTATGGGCCATTTTACATTATTTACAGGTCATCATATTTCTGTAATTTTTATTTTTGTTAATCTTCTCCGAATTTTATGGGCATAAAATTCGACAAAAACACATCAGAAGAAATTTTGGATACTGCCTAATTATGACTATTCCCTATGAGTGTAGATCCAGATCAGCTAGCTTCTGAGAGGCCAGCTGATCAGGATCCACACTGTAAGGTACAAGAATTGTCATAGGTAAAATAGTAAATCGATAGAAGAGAAATGAACAAAATATTCACTAAAAATATATATACAAACTACAAACATGTACTTAAAATGAATAGTTTAGCATTTTAAAAGGATTTTTGCTTGGAAGTAGATATTGTGGGAGTATCATTTTGGGAGCAGACATAGACGGCACGCACCTTCAGGTGTGTAAAAACAAAAACCTTACACCCTAGTGCACATTATGTTTACTAAGTTTAGACATAGAGTGCATTTATGTTCAGGAGTGGCATAACAAAGTAACTTCATCCTCTATAGGAAAGAATTATTCTCTTTTCAAGCAAGATTTAAATTTTGAAAATTACCTAATCAAATTAAATAGGAAACACTGTTCTTCATTGTTAAAGTTTAGGTAAAGTAATCATCGGCTTCCGGTTGAAACTGGTCGCTGGGAAAACACACCTTTAGAAGACAGAAAATGCACATTATGTAGCAAACATGATATCGGGTACGAATTTCACTATCTTTTTGTTTGTGATCACTTTATATCTATCATGTATTTATGTCATATCATGCGAATTGTCTATAATTAATAATGTGAAGCCTATTTTGTTTCTTAATGAAGCAACAACAGTCGATTATGTTGCCTACTGTTAGTTATAGAAGGCTCTTATAGGGTTGATTTTGCTCGCATTTTAATTTTCACCTTTTTCATGCTCTTTGTACACTGTATTTTATGTATATCATGTATATGCTTTGTTTTTGTATCTTATGCTCTTACGCTATCTATGAGTGGCCTGAGTTTTATGTCAATAAAGATATGTTCTGTTCTGTTAACAAAGACTTTTGTCATCTGCTGATAACCTTTGCAAACAGTAAGGACCCAGATCAGGGCCGAGAAGAATGTTGATCCTTATCTTGATCCAAACCGACTGACACTCTAATAGTATATTCCTGAAAGAATTTATTGAAAAAAGTTATTTTTAAAAAAAAGTCAGCAGACGACAAAAAGTTTATAGAAAAAAGATCTTTCTGGTTCTATTGTATTGTATTTGAATTTAAGGTACAACTTGCATTTTATATTGTAGAACAGTGACCTATGTCACTGTACAGAAATGTGTAGAAAGACCCTTGTTACTGTGTATAACATTTTATCAGACAGACAATGTCGTCTGCTGATAACCTTGCAAACAGTTAGGACCAAGATCAGAACCAATTGAAAGTCATTCCTGGTCTGCATCCAAAATGTTTGACATTCTAATTGAGTTCCTGAAAGAATTTTTGCAAAAGACATAAAAAGTATTCAACTAGTTAAAAAAGATCTTTTTGGTTTTAATGGTCAGCAGACCTCAAAACATTAATGTGGGCATGACTGGATTTGTTCAACTAAATTGAAGTGTTCTTGTTACCCTGGCAACAAATAGCAGGCTTCTGACCACATGGTGAGGCTATTACCTGGTGACTTATAATCCCAATAAACACCGAAATTTCAGTTTTACACTGTCAATCACATACCAGCTTTAGCAAACAGTGTAGATACAGATGAGAAGCAGCTAATAAGGAAAGAGTTAAATCATTAAGGTCCTTTAAGATAGTCTTCTGGAATTACCTTTTAGTGAATAAATTATTTTGTTCAAAGAACAAAAAAAATAGTCCCTGATCAGACTGCATTGAATTTTTTATATAAATCTTTACATGCGACATACTTAGTGATTTTGTTGTCGTCTGCTGACTCCTTTCAAAATAAATATTTTCAAGAAATTTCAGGAAAAAAATCAAGGTGTCAAATTGTATGGATCCAGATCAGGACCAAACATACTGTTGGTCCTGATCTGACTCCAAACTGTTCATGAATGTTATCAGCAGATGACAAAAGTTTGATGATCAGTTGTTTCCAAAAACGGGATATATCTAGGTTCAGCAGGACAAAGGTTAATTTGATATTTATGCAAGTGCATTTATTATAACATAGTAACCCTATTTGTCTCACCAAGCATCCATTTCTATTTTACTCTGCTTGTTGGAAATTATTTAGGTATTTTGTCATCTGCTGTCTTTTCTAAATTAATTTACTATATAGTTCCTTCATTATCACTATCAGAGAGTCAAACAGTTTGGATTCAGATCAGGTCTGACATTTTGTCTGTGCTGATCTGGTTCTAAAACTGTTTGCAAAGGTTATCAGCAGACAACAATTGTAGGCAAAGAGAAACTTCAGCAGTGTATATCTAACCAACTTGCAGGGTTCCACTTAGTAGTATGCATTTATAACCAAAGTAGAAAACAATATGTATCCTGATCAGCTGGTTTCAGGCCAGCTGATTCAGATCTATACTGTTTTCAAAACAAGTTATACCCAGGTACAGCATGGTATGGGCCATTTTACATTATTTACAGGTCATCATATTTCTTTAATTTTTATTTTTGTTAATTTTCTCCGAATTTTATGCACATAAAATTCGACAAAAACACAGAAGAAATTTAGGATACTGCCTGATTATGACTATTTCCTATGAGTGTAGATCCAGATCAGCTAGCTTCTGAGAGGCCAGCTGATCAGGATCCACACTGTAAGGTGCAAGAATTGTCATAGGTAAAATAGTAAATCGATAGAAGAGAAATGAACAAAATATTCACTAAAAATATATATACAAACTACAAACATGTACTTAAAATGAATAGTTTAGCATTTTAAAAGGATTTTTGCTTGGGAGTATATATTGTGGGAGTATCATTTTGGGAGCAGACTTAGACGGCACCTTCAGGTGTGTAAAAACAAAAACCTTACACCCTAGTGCACATTATGTTTACTAAGTTTAGACATAGAGTGCATTAATAGTGAACATCATGCAATTCACATAACAACTTAAGTTATAATTCATTACTCGAATATTAAGCGAATAAAGAAATGTGCTTCATGCAAGATTGTCATTTTGTATCCTGCTTGATAACTTATATTTCTTTAACTATCCTTGTTAGCAAAGACTTTTGTCATCTGCTGATAACCTTTGCAAACAGTAAGGACCCAGATCTGGAACGAGAAGAATGTCGATCCTGATCTTGATCCAAAAGGATTGACACTCTAATAGTGCGTTCCTGAAAGAATTTATTGAAAAAAGTAATTTAAAAAAAAAAGTCAGCAGACGACAAAAAAGTTTATAGATAAAGATCTTTCTGGTTCTATTGTATTGTTATAATTCATAACTCGAAAATATTAAGCGAATAAAGAAATGTGCTTCATGCTAGATTGTCATTTTGTATCCTGCTTGATAACTTATGTTATTTTGAATTACATCATTTTAACTATCCTTGTTAACTAGGTTGCAAGGCAGTAGACATTAGAATAAAAACCCGTATTATTAGCTTTTGGATGAATATTGTGAATGGTAAACAAACAAAACTATCAAAATGGTTATACTTACTTCTACGAGGAGAATATGACGGTGGCATCCATCTACATAAATGGATCCATTTTATTAAACATATTCTAATATCTGTTTGGCGTCCCGCTCTTTAAAACATGGAAGTCATTGAAAACCCAAAATCAATCAAAAATCAAATCTCTAAAACGCTATCAGACCTTTATGTTCAGGAGTGGCATAACAAAGTAACTTCATCCTCTAAAGGAAAGAATTATACTCTTTTCAAGCAAGATTTAAATTTTGAAAATTACCTAATCAAATTAAATAGGAAACACTGTTCTTCATTGTTAAAGTTTAGGTAAAGTAATCATCGGCTTCCGGTTGAAACTGGTCGCTGGGAAAACACACCTTTAGAAGACAGAAAATGCACATTATGTAGCAAACATGATATCGGTGACGAATTTCACTATCTTTTTGTTGTTGATCACTTTATATCTGACAGAAAGAAATATTTAAGATCATATTTTTACAAAAGTCCTAACATTATAAAATTCAAAGAACTAATTTCTTCAGCAAATACCAGGAAGCTTGTAAAGTTATCATGTTTTGTAGAAATTATAATGAATAAATGTTCATGTGCAGCCTAACCCTAAAAGAGTCAATCATTACGATAATATACTTCTTACTATGTCTTGGCTTAATATTTCATGGGAATTGCCTGATTATAGACAACTCACATGATATGTCATATCATGCGAATTGTCTATAATTAATAATGTGAAGCCTATTTTGTTTCTTAATGAAGCAACAACAGTCGATTATGTTGCCTACTGTTAGTTATAGAAGGCTCTTATAGGGTTGATTTTGCTCGCATTTTAATTTTCACCTTTTTCATGCTCTTTGTACACTGTATTTTATGTATATCATGTATATGCTTTGTTTTTGTATCTTATGCTCTTACGCTATCTATGAGTGGCCTGAGTTTTATGTCAATAAAGATATGTTCTGTTCTGTTAACAAAGACTTTTGTCATCTGCTGATAACCTTTGCAAACAGTAAGGACCCAGATCAGGGCCGAGAAGAATGTTGATCCTTATCTTGATCCAAACCGACTGACACTCTAATAGTATATTCCTGAAAGAATTTATTGAAAAAAGTTATTTTTAAAAAAAAGTCAGCAGACGACAAAAAGTTTATAGAAAAAAGATCTTTCTGGTTCTATTGTATTGTATTTGAATTTAAGGTACAACTTGCATTTTATATTGTAGAACAGTGACCTATGTCACTGTACAGAAATGTGTAGAAAGACCCTTGTTACTGTGTATAACATTTTATCAGACAGACAATGTCGTCTGCTGATAACCTTGCAAACAGTTAGGACCAAGATCAGAACCAATTGAAAGTCATTCCTGGTCTGCATCCAAAATGTTTGACATTCTAATTGAGTTCCTGAAAGAATTTTTGCAAAAGACATAAAAAGTATTCAACTAGTTAAAAAAGATCTTTTTGGTTTTAATGGTCAGCAGACCTCAAAACATTAATGTGGGCATGACTGGATTTGTTCAACTAAATTGAAGTGTTCTTGTTACCCTGGCAACAAATAGCAGGCTTCTGACCACATGGTGAGGCTATTACCTGGTGACTTATAATCCCAATAAACACCGAAATTTCAGTTTTACACTGTCAATCACATACCAGCTTTAGCAAACAGTGTAGATACAGATGAGAAGCAGCTAATAAGGAAAGAGTTAAATCATTAAGGTCCTTTAAGATAGTCTTCTGGAATTACCTTTTAGTGAATAAATTATTTTGTTCAAAGAACAAAAAAAATAGTCCCTGATCAGACTGCATTGAATTTTTTATATAAATCTTTACATGCGACATACTTAGTGATTTTGTTGTCGTCTGCTGACTCCTTTCAAAATAAATATTTTCAAGAAATTTCAGGAAAAAAATCAAGGTGTCAAATTGTATGGATCCAGATCAGGACCAAACATACTGTTGGTCCTGATCTGACTCCAAACTGTTCATGAATGTTATCAGCAGATGACAAAAGTTTGATGATCAGTTGTTTCCAAAAACGGGATATATCTAGGTTCAGCAGGACAAAGGTTAATTTGATATTTATGCAAGTGCATTTATTATAACATAGTAACCCTATTTGTCTCACCAAGCATCCATTTCTATTTTACTCTGCTTGTTGGAAATTATTTAGGTATTTTGTCATCTGCTGTCTTTTCTAAATTAATTTACTATATAGTTCCTTCATTATCACTATCAGAGAGTCAAACAGTTTGGATTCAGATCAGGTCTGACATTTTGTCTGTGCTGATCTGGTTCTAAAACTGTTTGCAAAGGTTATCAGCAGACAACAATTGTAGGCAAAGAGAAACTTCAGCAGTGTATATCTAACCAACTTGCAGTGTTCCACGTAGAAGTATGCATTTATAACCAAAGTAGAAAACAATATGTTTCCTGATCAGCTGGTTTCAGGCCAGCTGATTCAGATCTATACTGTTTTCAAAACAAGTTATACCCAGGTACAGCATGGTTTGGGCCATTTTACATTATTTACAGGTCATCATATTTCTTTAATTTTTATTTTTGTTAATTTTCTCCGAATTTTATGCACATAAAATTCGACAAAAACACAGAAGAAATTTAGGATACTGCCTGATTATGACTATTTCCTATGAGTGTAGATCCAGATCAGCTAGCTTCTGAGAGGCCAGCTGATCAGGATCCACACTGTAAGGTGCAAGAATTGTCATAGGTAAAATAATAAATCGATAGAAGAGAAATGAACAAAATATTCACTAAAAATATATATACAAACTACAAACATGTACTTAAAATGAATAGTTTAGCATTTTAAAAGGATTTTTGCTTGGGAGTATATATTGTGGGAGTATCATTTTGGGAGCAGACTTAGACGGCACCTTCAGGTGTGTAAAAACAAAAACCTTACACCCTAGTGCACATTATGTTTACTAAGTTTAGACATAGAGTGCATTAATAGTGAACATCATGCAATTCACATAACAACTTAAGTTATAATTCATTACTCGAATATTAAGCGAATAAAGAAATGTGCTTCATGCAAGATTGTCATTTTGTATCCTGCTTGATAACTTATATCACTTTAACTATCCTTGTTAGCAAAGACTTTTGTCATCTGCTGATAACCTTTGCAAACAGTAAGGACCCAGATCTGGAACGAGAAGAATGTCGATCCTGATCTTGATCCAAAAGGATTGACACTCTAATAGTGCGTTCCTGAAAGAATTTATTGAAAAAAGTAATTTTAAAAAAAAAGTCAGCAGACGACAAAAAAGTTTATAGATAAAGATCTTTCAGGTTCTATTGTATTGTTATAATTCATAACTCGAAAATATTAAGCGAATAAAGAAATGTGCTTCATGCTAGATTGTCATTTTGTATCCTGCTTGATAACTTATGTTATTTTGAATTATATCATTTTAACTATCCTTGTTAACTAGGTTGCAAGGCAGTAGACATTAGAATAAAAACCCGTATTATTAGCTTTTGGATGAATATTGTGAATGGTAAACAAACAAAACTATCAAAATGGTTATACTTACTTCTACTAGGAGAATATGATGGTGGCAACCATCAACATAAATGGATCCATTTTATTAAACATATTCTAATATCTGTTGGGCGTCCTGATCTTTTAAACAAGGAAGTCATTGAAAACCCAAAATCAATCAAAAATCAAATCTCTAAAACTCTATCAGACCTTTATGTTCAGGAGTGGCATAACAAAGTAACTTCATCCTCTTAAGGAAAGAATTATACTCTTTTCAAGCAAGATTTAAATTTTGAAAATTACCTAATCAAATTAAATAGGAAACACTGTTCTTCATTGTTAAAGTTTAGGTTAAGTAATCATCGGCTTCCGGTTGAAACTGGTCGCTGGGAAAACTATAGAAGACAGAAAATGCACATTATGTAGCAAATATGATATCGGTGACGAATTTCACTATCTTTTTGTTTGTGATCACTTTATATCTGACAGAAAGAAATATTTAAGATCATATTTTTACAAAAGTCCTAACATTATAAAATTCAAAGAACTATTTTCTTCAGCAAATACCAGGAAGCTTGTAAAGTTATCAAGTTTTGTAGAAATTATAATGAATAAATTTTCATGTGCAGCCTAACCCTAAAAGAGTCAATCAGTACGATAATATACTTCTTACTATGTCTTGGCTTAATATTTCATGGGAATAACCTGATTATAGACAGTTAACATGATATGTCAAATCATGCGAATTGTCTATAATCAATAATGTGAAGCCTTATTTTGTTTCTTAATGAAGCAACAACAGTCGATTATGTTGCCTACTGTAAGTTATAGAAGGCTCTTTCAGGGTTGATTTTGCTCGCATTTTAATTTTCACCTTTTTCATGCTCTTTGTACTCATGTATTTTATGTATATCATGTATATGCTTTGTTTTTGTATCTTATGCCTTTACGCTATTTATGAGTGGCCTGAGTTTTATGTCAATAAAGATATGTTCTGTTCTGTTAACAAAGACTTTTGTCATCTGTTGATAACCTTTGCAAACAGTAAGGACCCAGATCAGGGCCGAGAAGAATGTTATAATCCCAAATAATTGGTATGTTCTAGAATGTTCTAGAAAGTCTCAGTCCAGTTCCAATTCTGCTTGAATAGAGCTTCCTGGGATTTTGTGGTACTTCACTTTACATGGTATTTAATGGAATTCCATTAAATCCCAAAAGTTGGAACAATTGGTATTTTCTGTCACTATCTGGAACTGGAAAATCCCAGAAAGTCTCAAATAATTCTGCTTAAAATATAAGTGGGATTTTATGTTACTTTCTGGGATAAATATTCCATTTAATCCCAGAAAGTCCCAGTAGGTACTTTAAATGGGATTATTAAGATTTTCTGGGACTTCATCAATTCAACACATCCATATAATTTGGGATTAAATGGAATCTTTTGGTACTGCTAGTAAATAATTTGGTTCCATTTAATACCAAATAATCCCAACCTAGATTTGCATAGGACCATTATATTCTGAACTCAGTCTGACCTTGAAATATGATATAACTGTGTTAACCTGGTTCTCTCATTTCAATGACTCAAGCTGAAATATTTAATCTTGCAGGAAACCAGAAAAAGATTCAAATAAACCTCATGGTTTGCAAGGCTCTAACTATTTGATAAATCCTGTGTTAATTTTGGATATATACTGCATAAACTGCACAAAATAAATCCTACAACAGACAATGTGAGTAAATAGAACATATTTCTATGCTTATAAATTATACTTGCATGAGACTTTTCATCATATAATTTAGTTTCTCAGAAACAAAGCCATTTGTAGTTGTTTCTTTCTTTAAATGCTGATGAAAGACGCTTAATACTGAATTGTGTTCATTATGGTTATACAATTTTACCATTATCATTATTATTTACAGCAGCATTTATGGCAGTACAACACTTAGTTAGTGTGGTACATGTAAGCAGGTTAATTACTGAATTTACAGGATAATCAGGCTGATCATTGGGGCTTATTTTTATTTGATTTTTTTTATCCATTCTCTTTTTAAAAGGTGTTGGGAGATATTGCGATTGCCTTCGTCTGTATATCAGGTTTTTGTTTGTTATGCTATCTTCTAAACAACTGGACAGATTATCCAACCAAATTTGTTGAGCAACTGGTGTATGCAACTGGTGTATGCAACAGCAAAATTCCAATACCCCAATGATGTGGGATGTAGGTCAAAAGTGTCCTTCGGTCTGCCCATTTGCCTGCAATACTTTCACCTTGCAAACGGTTTGTTTGTTTTGTTGCTTTACGTCCCAAGTCAACAGCTATGGTCATGGCGGGACAGTTAGTTCACCTAACCACACTTTTTCCTGGGCAAGCTTTAACAAGCAGTTAACCAGTACTTCGTGCACATACTTTCACTTGTAACTGACAACAACCCTTCTTGAATGATTCAGCCGAAGGGAGGAGAATGACCGTAGAAATTATTCCATGATCAATCTCTACGAAAGTACAGGACCGGGTTGGGATTCAATCTCGCGACCCCTGGATTCAGACTCACATCTGTTGCCAGACACGTTACCGACTGCGCAAACGGTCATACTGAATCCAACCGACTTTGTTTGGTGAATTACTTGCACAAGTGGGTGAGCAGGAGCATTACTGTTTTTTGCTTTTTGGATCCCCTTTGCATGGGCCTCAGAGAGTGTGCATTTTCTGGCTAAATTGCAGTCTCTCTGAATTGCTGGGTAGAACTCAACCAAATTTGTGCACAACTTAAAGGGGACATATTAAAGTTCTAAATCCAGTAAAATTTGGAAGAAAATGGTACTAAGAGCTTAACATATCATTTTTGTGGTAAAAAAATAAGAATATCTTCGCTAATTAGACCGTTAATTAATTAGTGTCGATTATTTATTATCCTGCTTATCTCCCTTGATTTCTGTAGCGGCGAGTCACTTCCCTTGGATTTGTGACGTCACAAGGGCAGTTCGTCCGATGACTGTGTATTGACTGTATTGTCGCAGTGAATAATGCAGCACATATATCGCCTTTGATAGCGATTTAAATGATGTTTCGGGGTAGACATTGACGAGTCTGGACCAATAGGCTACTGTAATACACTTATCAATATTCCAACGAGTTCCTCGAAAGTTGAAGACCCGTTGAAAACATAATCGTAGGCTCACATCGGCTGCCGCCTATAGGGCATAATAATATTGTATGTCTTGTTAAGCAAACCCCATTTTATATAGATTCTAGGTCTACTATTTGTCTACATGACAAAATGCTCAAGTTTATCAAATGCAAATAACGGGTGACTTTGTCTTATCACGCCGGCATGCGACATTAGCGAACGCATTGATTAAAACTTGATCGGCGACAACAACGTTTTCTATTTTCCAACGATGATCGTGTTCCGCAAAATATATAGACGTCGCGCACATTATTGGCGTACAAAACGGGTTTTTGCATTTTTTACTGTTTACAGGAACCGATTTTTGATGTTCTGGTCATTTTTTTGTTTTGAAACTAGAGGTGTACGTTTGCCTTGTTAAGAGTTTATTGATTCTTAGTTTTTAATTATCAAAACAGTAAAAGAAGAGCACAAGAACTCAAAATTTGGGAGTAAAACCTCTGTAACTCTGTAACAATAACGCTGTGGTAGGCATACGCAAACGCGTATTACAACGCCATTTTGACGTCAATTATTACTGGATTTAGTCAACGCCAAACCTGAAACATCACCGATCAACGTCATATCAAGTTTGTTGTTTGTTTCTCTACTACAACGTTTTAGAAAGTTAAGTTTTGTAAATTAAATTCTGTAACTCATGACAAAAAACGCGCGAAAAATACAGGCATGGTCTCTTCGGCAAGTAATTTTGTTATCTTGATGGCGTTTTATTGACCAAAAATTTGTTTGTTTAAAATGTACTTTTTCCGTTGTGAAAGTTAATCGAAAAATATGTGCATTGCCGCTTTCCATTTAAAAATGTGCAACAAAACCCCAAGTCTTAAAATTTGTTACCAAAACACAATTTTCGTTAAAATAAATACACATACTCTTGAAATTTAAGCATAACTTTAACGTTGACAATGAAACTCACTAGAAAATTATATCTCTACAATGTACTTTTCTTGCTCATTTGAAAATGTCGTATATGAAGTTTATACGCCGAAAAATAAAGAAAATGTGAACATTTACTCCAGTCTTAAATTTTGTTACCGACGGTAAAAATGACGTTAAACAAAGAAACGTCAAACGAGGGATTTGAGAATAAGCTGCCGTTCTCAGTTCTGTTGTGCATCCGTGTATACTAATTTAGAAACACTGATTCTGACCTGTATTGGTGTTTGAAAGTTAGAAATCGGGTTTCATATATTTTACCAGCGAGTGAAAGTCTCTCCAGAAGCAAGACGTCTAGCTAAATATAAGGAGAAGAAGAAAGAAATTAGCGTCGTGACCTTACGATTCGACGTTACGTTTTGTACGTCAATACTGTGCGCGCCGTCATTGTAATCGATTGCAAAAATGTTATTTTGCGATCAAAAAGGATATTTTTGACTGTTGGAAACGCAGTTAAACTGCGTTTTGCGTTTTTTAAGAATTTGGAATCAAGATCGCCGGGCTACATGTATGTACGAGTTAACTCAGTAAGTTCTCTGACTTGAACACCGATTAGTTTTTTGTTTGTTGAATTTATTATTGTCTGTTATGTCGCATTAGTTTTTCTTTCTTCCTTTTTTTGACCACTTGCCCATCGGAATCATTTTCGCATTTCTTGAGACAAGACGCTTCCAATGAGCCCATTGACAAATTATAGCAAGCTCATGCGATTTTCATTCTTGCGCCGAGGGATCAGACGAGCTTGCGCACATGCAGTATCGCAAGGGCCTCCTCCAACAATATAGACATAAAGTAGAGACCCATCCAGTATCCAAGATCGGGCCACTATCGGCCTAATGGCGGCGTCGATGAAGACTCAGGCCCTTAGCCCCGCTAGATGGCTGGGCAACCATGTATGAAGGATTCCTTTACGGGCTTTGGGCGCATGTCGACCCGAGGATTGTACATGTAGATTGACAACCTATTGATTTTAGTTGCACGTAGCCCAGGAATTCTACATGAAAAAATGCATGTCATATCGGGAAGGGGAGATAGACTCGCCATTTAGTCACTGAAATCAAAGAGAATATTGCGTGAGCATCTGCTAAGTTCAAATTCTGATGCAACACAGATCCCGGTTTTTATATTTTCTACAAGAATATAAACTATTAATGTGTTCATTGGAAGCGTCTCGCGAGACGCTTTGACGCTTTCAAAGAACACAGAAGAACACAGAAAAAGCGAGCTCATGAGATTTTCGTACTACCAATAAAGTCCAAAACTCTTATCTGCGCACAGTCTTGACAGTTTCTGCCACTCTCACACACAGATAACTTAGGAGCATAGTCGGTGATGAAGAAGCAGAGCAAAGCTAGGCTCTAGCCCCACTTAAGATGGCTGTGTATGCATGTATATAAATAATGTCTAAAATATGCGGTAAGTGCAAAAATTCACGAGCCGGCTTTGCACTCTCTCTCTCTCTCTCTCTCTCTCTCTCTCTCTCTCTCTCTCTCTCTCTCAATTAACTGATGCCGTAATGAACACTCACCTACTCACATAGCCTACATTATCTTGGTGCGCCATGCATGAATGTTTTAATTTTCGGTGATTAAACATGGGCGGACCCAGAGGAGGGACAGGGGGTCCGGACCCCCCCCCCCCCCCCCCCCCCCCCCCCGAATAAAATCACAAAAATATAGGGCTTCTTAGCAATACTGGTCTGGATCCCCTGAAAAATCACAAGGCTACAAAGCCAGCATTCACGGTTTTCAACCCAGGAAGACCAACCTGACATGACTCAAAGACGCAAAGAATCAATTCAAATAAACAAAATTCGTTTAACACATACGCAACGGAGGACTGAAATAACATTTATGACTCATTTCATTGCAAAATTAAACTGCCGTTTTTATTGCTTGAATTGACGATAGCTGGATGTTCAGGTTTACAAATGCTTTCACGACTGTTTCATGCGCATAGACGCGTAATCGTTTGAATTGTCTCGGAGATTTCCATTTTCTCTGTGCCGCTAAAATAGATTATTACGAAAGCCTAGAAGGTCCACTTTTAAAAAAGAAAAAAAAAATCTCGTTATAACAAGATAACTAACTCGTATAATGAGATAATTAACTCGTAATAACGAGATGATTAACTCGTTATAACGAGAAAGTTAAGTCGTAATAACGAGAAAAATATATATATATATCTCGTAATAACGAGATAATTATCTCGTAATAACGAGAAAACTAACTCGTAATAACGAGATAATTAACTCTTTATTACGAGATAATTGTCTGGCACCAGAGATTCCTGGAAGTCTGCCAGGGCGCCAGAGGCAGTCACAGACTGGTGCATTGAGCTTAGGGGGTCCATAGAGGTCGACACTGGTCTAAACTTGTTTGGCACCAGGGATTCCTTGAAGTCTGCAATGGCATCAGGGGCAGTCGAATGCAAGTGCTTGTGACTCGGGGGAGTCCAGAGAGGTCGAAACTCGTCTTAAGTGTTCGGCATCGGAGATCCTGGAAGTCTGTGACGGTGTCAGTGACAGTCGCAGACCAGTGCATGAACTGGAGTTATTCCCTAGAGACTTTAAATAGAGATCTTAAACTGGTCTTAGCTCGATTGGCACCAGGTAATCCTGGAAATCTGCGAGTATATAGGGGTCCCTAGAAGTCTAAACTAGTCTTACCCGATTGGCACTAGGGATTCCTGGAAGTCTGAGAGAAGATGACACAGAAAGTCGGACATCGGTGCATTTAACACAGGAACAGTCATAGAGGTCGAAACTGGTTTGAGCTTGTTTGGCACTGGAGATTCCTAGGAGTCTGCAACTGTGTCAGAAACAGTCGCAGACCGGTCCATTGAATTCGGGGGAGGGGGGATCTATAGTGTCAAAACTAGTCTTAACTTATAAAGTGAGAACTAACTAGTTATAACGTGATAACCACCCGTGATAACGCGATAACTAACTCGTAATAACGAGATAACTAACTCGTTATAACGCGATAATTATCTCGTAATAACGAGATAACTAACTCGTAATAACGAGATAATTATCTCGTAATAACGAGATAATTAACTCGTAATAACGAAATAACTAACTAGTTATAACGAGATAGCTAACTCATAATAACGAGTTAACTTTTTTGGCACCTGGGATCCTGGAAGTCTGCGACAATGTTCGAGACAGTCGCAGACCAGTGCAATGAACTCGAGAAGGTCCCTAAGAGTCTAAACTGGTCTTAACCCGATTGGCAGAGGGGATTATAACCCACTTATCGCTCAAGACAGGATTTTTTATAGGCAAATTCTTTACGTCCTATCAACAATATTTCAGTTAAAAAGATACGGATCTTCCTGGGTTGAACCAGTACTAAGCTAGGATAAATGTGTCTTGCTCAAGGACCACAACGCGCAGTGACGCCTATGAGGCTCGAACCAGCAGCCCCTCGGTCTCGAGTCAAGCACTCTACCACTGATCCACTGCCCTTCCTATAACAATTTTAAGCTGCGCCTAAATATTATGTATAAATACGTCATTCTCACATTGTTGAATGACGTAATAATATTTCTGACGTCACTTAAATGCAATTACAATGTGACGCAAGTTATTTACACAGTTTTCTTTCAGTTTCAGTTTCAAATCCCAATAATCAGGCACAAGTCATTTGTATCCCCCACCCCTAGGGGCTGGGGAATATAGCGGGGCTTTTAACTTTTCATTTTAAAGCCACACTGCAGGGCCAAATTTGTGGTAAAATTCCTGCTAAATGCCCCGCCCCCGGGGGTTGAGAATAATGACATTTGTATCCACCATGATGTATTGTTACAAGGAAATCTCACCCTCGGACCCGAATAATTTGGTCAGAAACTCGATAGAGCCTTCTTACTGACGAATTATTCTGGTCCTCGGATGGGATGTCCTTGTCTCACAACAATACATACGAAGGATAGGTTTTAATCCAGGAAGTTTGTGACAGTCCTAGAGAGAATCCCAGCCCGGTGCATTTCTCTTGGGAGGGTCCATACTGGTCAAAACTCATTTAAGCTTTCCTGTAAGCAAGTGACTGTGTCAAAAGTTAAGGCCAGTTTAGACTTCTAGGGACCATCTCGAATTTATTGCACTGGTCTGTGTCTGGCACCGTCTTAGACTTCCTGGATCCCTGGTGCCAAATAACTAAAGACTGGTTTCGACCTCTATGGACCCTCCGAAATCAATAAGAATATCCCTGACACAGTCACATACTTAAAGCAATTCCTCGTGTCAAACAAGCTTAAACGAGTTGTGACCTGTATGGACCCTCAGAAGAGCAATGCAGACTCTTGGACTGTCACAAACTTCCATGATTTCCATGTGTCAATCAGGTTAAGACCAGTTTAGACTTCTACGGACCTTCTCGAGTTCAGTGCACTGGTCTGCTACTGTCTCTAACACTGTCGCAGACTTCCAGGACACCTGGTTCCAAAGAAGTAATCTCATAATTACGAGCTAGTTATCTCGTAATAACGAGTTAGTTATCTCGTTATTACGAGATAGTTATCTCGTTATTACGAGTTAGTTATCTCGTTATAACGAGTTCGTTATCTCGTTATAACGAGTTAGTTATCTCGTTATAACGAGTTAGTTATCTCGTTATAACGAGTTAGTTATCTCGTTATTATGAGTTAGTTATCACGTTATTACGAGTTAGTTATCTCGTTATTACGAGTTAGTTATCTCATTATAACGAGTTAGTTATCTCGTTATTACGAGTAAGTTATCTCGTTATTACGAGATAGTTATCTCGTTATTATGAGTTAGGTATCTCGTTATTACGAGATGTATACTTTTTCTGGTTATTACGACATAACTTTCTCGTTATAACGAGTTAGTTATCTCGTTATTACGAGTTAGTTTTCTCGTAATAACGAGATAAAAATTATTTTCTTTTAAAAGTGGACCTTCTAGGCTTTCGTAGATTATCGTAGGGCTTTCAATTCACTAAAACACAAAAAAATCTATCCACAACTTCATTGAGAGCGGACCTACTGATCAGAATGCGTATTGCAGTGATTTTTGCAACACATCAATCTTTTTTTATCCAAGAAAATTAAAAAAAATATCGGAATCCAACACGATTCTATACTAACAGTCCTTCATAAACTGCCTCTGTGACGTCATCAGGACACTCCGATAGCAAAGGGAAGTAACTAATTCAAGGGAAGTAAGCGAGTCGATATTTTATTGACAAAGCGCACAAGCTTAAAGAAAATGATAATTATACTCATTTTATCACTGAACATTGTGGAAAATGATCTGGGTTCTTAATAAATACATTAAATCCGACATATAAAAGGAATTTGCAATAAAAAATGAAAAACCTTGATATGTCCCCTTTAAACAAATTGTGTATACAAGAGCTTATTTTTGGGTACCCCACTCAGAGGCGCCCTATAATGGGGTCAAAAGTGTCTGCCCATAATCCAAACATGCTGGACTTAATTCAACCTAATTTGTTGAAAGGTCGACTTTCTCACAAGTGGGGAGTTGTAAAGAACATTTATTTTTTTAACCTTCCAGCCAAATTTTCGATTATCCGAAACTACTGGGTTATTCGAAGACTACGGACAGTCCTGACTTTTTTCTCTATTATCTGTTGCAATAAAACTACCTATTATTCGAATTTTGATTATCCGAAAAATTCAATTTTTCGAAGTGATTTGTCGGTCCCGATAAAAGAAATGGCTATTAAATTACCTTTCAAGATTCGAAGTCCAAATGTCACGCATGGTGATCATGATTTCTTTGTTTGGTCGAGTTTATTTTTATTATATAGATTAATAATAAGAAAAAAATAGGTGAATGCCATTACAATAATACTTCATCAGTGTTGACGTGGTCTATTGTCATATACAGCTTGGATGTTGGTGACCTGATTTTGAATGAAACGATTCAAATCTGAATATCGATATATAAACAAACAGGTTTTAAAATATTAAAACCAAACCAATAATGTATATGATGTATATATGTTCAATGTTTCTATCTTGCTTTTGTAATTGTGCTTTATTTGTATGCTCTTCACATGTGGAGGAAATAAAGAATATTATTATTATCATTATTTTTATTATTATTATTATTATTATTATTATTATTATTATTATTATTATTATTATTATTATTATTATTATTATTATTTTTATTTTATTAAGGTCGTCTGCAATGATGGTTTTGTTTGATGTTTTTTAAATGTCTAATTACGGGCAATAAATGAGCTAAACTTGATTTTAATTGGATCTTCTCATCCTTAGATTTATTCTTGACCACTGTTTACATTATATTTAATATAGAATACAAGTATGTCTACAGAATTCCAAAGGGCCCTTACTTAGACTACAGTTATAATTCTGTCTGATTACTCTACTGGTTGTGATGAGATGAGACGAGCAATTATTTTGCCACACAAGCAGATATAATGATAGATATTGTATACGACTTGGATAAGGATTACGATATTTTAAAACATTTAACCAATTTAACAAATACTAAATTGTCATGTTAAAATAGAAACTATTATTTTCCACGCCCCTCTATCTATATCGTAGTATTATACATATATGGAAATATTGAAAAAGTTTATATATAACATCTGTAAAAAAGGTCTTGATAATAGAGCAATGAATTGCTTCCTAAGATTAAAGCACCAAAGCCCAGAGATTTATAAGAAACCATGCGAAAAATATTCATTTCCCTTTGAAATATCATCTCTTACACCAAGTCAATGGCCTTGCTAATTTATTATGTTAGGTAACATAAGTTACAACCTGTAACACAACCTGTAACAAGTACTCCTATCTTGTTGTTTAACATGCAAAATCTATGATTCTTTATTATATGAGCAAGACTATCAAAATATGGAAGATTTTATATAATTTTTACGTAAATAATACCTAGCAAATTGGGCTCCTTAAAACTTGGGGTAGTGTTGTTTAATTGCTTATATAAGGCAATGCATTTAAGATAGATAAACACACTTTTTTTCTATAAGCCAAATAAGTGTGTTAGTACAACTAGATTAAAAGCATTTTAAAAATTCATAAATCAGCTGTAAAATTAAATGCTATTGGTCACAGTTACCGTTTTTAAAGGGTAGTTTTATGTAAGTAACGCACATAACACATTAGGATGCCGTAATTTTGCTTTAAAACTTTTATCTGCAGCTTAGGTATCCAGCAGGCAGACTATATGCGTGATTTAAATAGTTAGTTTAATGCCTTCTTTCTGTAGCACAGCCTTTTAACTTTTCATTTTCTGAATTTTATATGGTAACATATGTAACAGACTGTCAGAGGCAAACACCAAATCGTACACATGCAAACATCTCTTATTCTACGCAGCTTGAAATGCTCTTTTAAGATACGATGTGTCTGCAAAATTCTTTAGCGGGGGTCAAAACATTCTCAGCCATCAGTCTAACAATGATACATTGCCATTTTGGTAACGTATATTTTAGGATTTCCCACCAAGGGAGAAATTGAAATCTCTCTGTTTTGATATAAAACTCTCACAACTTTGAACACAGAGTGTAAAATGCTTCTTTGAGCTAAAAACTAAAAATATTATTTTTGGATAAAAAACCCCGCAGGGTTTTTCTCCCATTTTATTTTGTGGGGGAAAAACCCCGCGGGGGAAAAACCCTGCAGGGGAATTTTCTTTTTCCTCTAGAGGCACAATATAATGCTGAAAGTTTTTGATATACCTTTTATTATGCATTGTGATGAATAATAATTCAAAAAAGTCAATTTGAATTTTTCAAAAAACCCTGCGGGGTTTTTCCCCCACAATCTGAAATGGGAGAAAAACCCCGCGGGGGAAATCAAAGTTTTGAATTAAGCCATATCAATTATTTTCTGCAATAATTACAATCAAACAAACTTGTTTCTTGAACAAATTTTAATATTTATTTTTTTGAAAAAATCCTGCGGGGTTTTTCCCCCATTTGAAAATGTGGGGGAAAAACCCCGCGCAGGGTTTAAAAAAAACCGTGGGGTTTTTGAAAAACCCCGCGGGGTTTTTAACTTTGACCATTTTTTTCATTATGATGGCATATATTGTTTTAGTCATAATCATATATGTTTTGCTCCCTTATGTCTGTATTTATGTATTTTAGTGGTTTTGAGTCTTTTGCACCACTGGAAAGATGATGTGATTTTGCCAAATTCTGGTGTGGCAAAAAAAAACTGGTGGCTGTTAGAAGCTGAATTAAATTTTGGGATTTGTGGAGCAAAATAAAATACTTTTAGGGAGCTGAGGACTTTTACAAGGATTTGGGGAGATCAATGAATTATTTTAAGGGAGCATGGGGGCACAACCCCCCCCCCCTGGGGGCCTCACTAAAAAGGTTTTGTATTGCTGGTTTGACCTTGAAGACAAAGGTCATTGCCATAAAAAATAATTATATGTGGTATTTAATGTAAGCACGGATATTTACGATGGACCCATCCAATGATTGATAAATTCTAATAATATTTTTATTTTAGAGGGAGTGTTGTTGGAACAGCCTTCAGCAAGGGCCTTGAGGACCTTGGTGCGATCCGATGGAAAATTATGCTGTGCTATCTTCTGGCATTTATGCTAGTCATTGTGTCTCTCAGCAAGTCAATTAAATCTTCAGGAAAGGTGAGAAAACACTGAATACAGTAAAGCCTGTCTTAAGCGGCCACTCAAAAATAGACAAAAAAGAAACTTAATGACAATGGTAGCTAAATGAAGGTCAAAAGTATTGCAGAATGCTCCCTTTGGAGCATTCTGCAATACTTTTGCCCTGCATTTAGCGATAATCGGTATTGAACCCCAAATTTTGGTCTTCTTTTAGAGTGGCCGCTTACGACAGGTTTTACTGTAATATGGAGAAACATCCTTGATAAACAAGGTGTGACCCATTCCGTTAATGAGTCACGCATATGCTACTGAGAATGTTGGGAAAACAACCCTAGAAATAGAAAACCTAAAAAATTTGAAAACAGCAGGCACGGTACCACTGAGTGTGTTTATGGAAATTTATAGAATGTGCAGCAGCTCTCACGCCTCCTAGCACTGACTAAGGGTGGTCTGTGATCTGTAAGTGCATCATTTCCTGGTCATGCGCATTACTTTGTTTTTGCAATGGACAATGTATAAAGGCATGAAATAAATAAAAAATGAAACCTGTGCATTTTTTTTGCATTCCGTTTATTTCTAAATAGAACTATAACATTTAGTGCAGTTAGAATTTCAAACATGTGATTAGGTCATTAATAGTAGTAATATTTTCATTTCCATTGTAGCTGCCTTAGATGAAACCTAACATTCCAGATGTTTGCATTTCAGGATGCAACAACATATAACAATCACGTGATCTAACAGGCGCCTTGGGCGGACTAACGTTAATGTCAACCAATGATTGGCTCTGCTTATGGTGTATGTGTGACGTAATTATCGTATCACCATGATATAATTAACGTACCGTAATGACGTTGTGTGCAAGAGTTTCGCTGGATGGCTGTTCCAACACCCATTTTAAAAATTAAATAAATAATTTTAAAAGGGCAACAAGCGGGGCTGGTTGTAAGATTGTACCACAAATTTGATTGGTAATATAAAATGTAAATATAAGGATTGAAACTTGTTAGCTTGCACTAGATGCCTCACAGACATTAAAAATTAAGAATGACCACAAGGCAGCAATGAACAGACGCGAAAGCATGACAAACACAATACATAAATAACACAACTGATCCACAAAAAAAGTACCGCCTTGGAATGGTCTATAAAATTATTTTACTGGAGGGCTTAAACCGGTTTCACGGCGGGCCAACCTCACCCTTAGTTCAGATGTGCATCAAGACACATAGATGTTTGGGTTGCATGAAAGACCCCTAACCTATCCATGCATTATCCCCTGGAACATATCAATCAAGATATATGAAGGAGATAAAGCAAAGATAAGGACTCAACAGAACATAAACTGAATACCAGAGCAAACAAAATCCAACAGGTAAAAAGCCTAATGTTTTGCACCATCCAGTGCAAGCTATATATCTGTGTTTTAATCCTTTATTGAAATAGAACGTATTAATTTCTACTTCACAATTGTGTAGAAGAGCTTTACCTGTATAATTGATGGCAACTATGAGTCAATTTTGATTCTTATTCTATTTGGGTGGAGGAGATCTATGTATGTATTGTTTAATTTGTTCAAAAATAATGATACTACCGTGATTATGATAATACATCAAAAATGATTATAAACAATTTCAAGCATTTGCTCATGAATGAAAGCCATATTTTAATTGATTTCTGAACTTATAAGTCAAATGAAATTACGCATATGGTATTACCATATTCCCGTAATGGGATGCACATACTTCAAAATAACTCATACACTTAAATGGCTTTGTTATTTAATTTTAGGTCGTGTATTTTACTGCGACGTTTCCCTATGTGGTATTGGTGGTACTCTTTATTAGAGGACTATTTCTGGATGGTTACGAAGAAGGAATCAAATTCTATACTACCCCAGTCATTGTCAAATTATATGACTCAATGGTATAGTATAACTTTGACCAATTCCTACAACAATAAGCCATATCAAAGCATGACGCGAGTACATGAGTATCAAGGTTAAAGCGAACTTAACTATTTTAAGCTAAATTAAATTTCCTACTGTTTTTAATTGGATTAGTCAAATCCTTCTTTCAGGGTTGTTGGGTGATATCTTACATTGTATTCCAATTTCAATCGAACATTCTGTTAGAAAACAGTGGATACCCTGATCAGACGCTGCGTTCTGCGGCGTCTGATCTTAGTCTTTGCTGTTTGCCTATGTCCCACACACATTTCAACTTAGGTTATTTCCTGACGTTGTAGCAACAACAAAAACTGACCAATATTATTGTCATTTTTCTTATTCAAATACGGATGCTCTGAAGAGAGGCAATTAGGTATAAGTCCCATTACATCATGCTGGCCAAAATATTGATATAAACATATGGGACAATATCAGCTGTTATCGGTTTTAGCTGCCCGATTATCTCCCTTGAGTATTGACCACTCCGGCAACTTACCTGTTGAAATCTGTGGCATCAATTACACAGTAAAGTATACAAACCTTTAAATAAATTACTAATAACTAACTTATTATTAAGTTGCCATTGTTTTATAAGTTATCACAAGAAAATTTAATGTTCTATCTTTACAATGATATAAACAAATATGAAAAAAACTTAATATTTAGTTTTGTCAAATTGTTCATCTTTTTTAACTGGTAAAACCCTATTCATTTCTATGTAAATTGAATGAAAATGCTTAGGGTGAGCATTTTATGACCCTAAAATAATCATATTCTGACATTTTCTCGATGTTTTATAAGTTATAAATGGTATCTCATATCATCCGGCAATTTCAACCAAATAAGTTTCATAAAAATTAAATAAATTTTAGTTCTGTCATTTTTATGCTGAAAATGGAGTTTTAGCACCTTCTTGCCTAAGAGTTTAAAAGGGCGGAGAAAATGCCTAAGTCCTGGTAGGATTGTGTAGACATTTTATCACAAGTTGCTTCAACTTATTTTTATTTCTTTATTTTAAATATAACAAATTTTATTATTATTATTATTATTATTATTATTATTATTATTATTATTATTATTAACACCTATCGTTTGCAAAAGAAATTAATTTGAAGACTTTATCTGGCAGAATATTCGTACTTCATTCTCACACCGGATAGACGGCATTCGAAAACGTTAATACTATCGGCTTTAACGGTTTTAACTTAATACACGACTTTGTATGAACAGTTACTATCTTGTGTTGAAGACAAAAACTTATGCATAAATAAATGCGACATGGGTGTGCATCAGACACTCAGGCTGATCTCAGTCTTCGCGCACTGTACACCTAGCTTACTAGTTTTGTCATGCGGCTTCTCGTCAGAGTCTTTACTGTTCAGTAAAATAACCTTTTTCAGTCATACTACCAAAACTGTTACTTCATGGGCAGATGCTCAGACTGCGCAAATAGTTTCGTTTAAAATTCTAGTATTGTTAATGGCTTTGCAAGTATGACGGTCTGAGCTAATCTCGCGGTAACTAAGCTATTAGGCTTGAGACAAGAATGGCCATGCTTGAAAAATATTTATAAATTCATTATTTTCCTTCATCAATATCTGACTGACCCTTATGAGCAAAAATAGTATGATTCCGATCACTCAGATTGGTTGTATCTTGCTGCAAATATGTTGACCCTACCATCGCCATTTTGGTTCAGAGGTTAATGTGATCTCGCGTTAGCTTGTTAATTTTGGCGGGAAATCTGTCACGTGACCATACGGCAGCAAAACAAATGTCCGCCATTTTGGAATAATCTATTATTGGTCTAATGATGACACTTGGACACATGATAAATATCTCTTCTTTCCAAAAAATTGATTTTAATGGGTGGGGTATGAGATTGTTAAGGATTTTTGCCAAGGAAATGCATGTCATGATTTTATCATGTAATTAGGTCAGTCATGAAACTCAACTTTAGTTTTCTGAAATAGGCCATTATTCATGAAAATTTGATAGAAAAGAGGTGGCGCTGTAATATATAATAACAGTGAAACTAGACTAACGTGAGAACAAATGCAACGCGAAAACACCTTCAGGCAGTATACTGTAAAAGACATGCATATATTATGCCGAAATTTACTTATCGATTATTTAGGTGATCAAGAACCTCAACTGACCTGTTAAGTTGGGCCATTGTTCTATTTGATGTAAACGAAATTCAGACATTTACCGTTCTATTTCTAGGAGAAAAAATGGCCGCTGATCGCATTAAAAAAGGAAGAGTACTTTTTTCTTTACTGGGACTGTATGTTCTGTGATAATTTGGTTATTCTATCCATCTTATGTGACTATATCAATATAACAGCAATTCCAAAAGTGAAAAGAAAATATAAGTTTAATGTGTATTCATAATTCTGCAGAGTTCAATATTCTATTGCTTATATAATGAGCATTTTACACATTCCAGATTTGGAAAGATGCAGCTGTACAGATATTTTTCTCTTTGTCTACATCCTGGGGTGGTCTAATAGCATTAGCTAGCTATAACAGATTCCATAATGACGCTCTCAAGTATGTGTATAATACACTGACAAAAAATGAAAACTTTACACTTTATTTCTTTAAATAATTATTTTGTTAGTATACATGTCGTTGTGAGATTAACGCATGCTTATCGAGACTTCGTCGCAGATAACGATTCTGCAATTTTCATTCAAATCCCAGGTCAATTAAAGTGTCAACGCCTGAAAAACGTGATCCTTACGTTGCACGTGCTGAGGAAAAGGTGGTTCATTAACAGCTTTAAAACTGACAAGAAAACATTTGCAGCTGAGTACTGGTAATAAAAAATAAATTATTGTTACAAAACGCTTCCATTTAGTGACGGCACGTCTTTCCAAAGATCAAAGAAACCAAGTTATTGGCGTGCTCATGGCGGGGTCTACGGTAAATGATATCGCGCATCATTTTGGCTGCTCTAGACAGACTGTTCATTATCTTATGAACCAGTACAACAAAACTGGATACGTCAGAGTTCGTGCAATACCTGGTCGCGCACGTGTGACGACGTTAACGTCCTTATCACGTTAACGCGTTAACTCACCCACGTAATCGTTTTAGACGGCAACCATTATTGCTCGTCTTTACGGGGTTCATGCACACAAAAAATTAGTCATTTCTTGCAAAATAACGGGCCTGGCATTTTCCAGCATGGCAATGCAAGGCCTCACACAACACCTAAATAGCCACATTATTCCATGCTAAAAATAACGCCAATCTTACTTTGCCTGCTTCATCCCGGGTCATGCACCCTATAGAACACGTATAGGGTGAACTGGGTCGGAGGGTCAGGTCCAATCATCAAATGGATGCGTTAAATGACTCCAATATGCACCTCTGTTAGCATTACATACGTATCCCTAACGTGCTCATACAACGTTACGTAAATTCAATGAGGCGACGTATTCTGCTAAGCATTCGTAAAAATGAAGGTTACACTGGTTACTTATGATCTGTTTAACATCACTTAAAGCACGCAGTCGGTAATTTCTTGATTCCAAATTCTGTGTGACTGTTTTAATTGTTTTTAGAAATTTTCATTTTGACCCCTCTGAACTGAATTGTTCATAAAAAATTATGCAATTTATGATTTTCATCCATTTTTTTTTCAGAGACATCGATAAGGCATTGAAGATTCGATGACCGAAAACATTAACCCCGAAACTTAATTTATCATCAAAATATATACTTTTGAATACTATGTAAAGTTTTCATTTTGGGTCAGTGTAGAACCGTTTGCTCACTGTATTGGCGGTAACTTAAATATTCATATCAAGGCGTGGTTCGGTTATTTCCACTGCATAAAAATGGAAATCAGGTTCTATTTATACATGTAATTTGGTGAAATATATATCAGTTGTTTTAGTCACGCTAACGTGCGTGCATTTCATGAAAATCCTAACCGTATACACACTGAACTCACATTTATTAACCCTTAAAGTGCATAATCACAAAAGTCGTATATTTTTGTCGTCCACTGAAATACATTGTATTTGAAACCTTAGAGAAAAACAGTGTGGACCCAGATCAGACTGCTCCTGTTTGCCGCTATGCTTATGTTAAATATACATTTACAGTAACTAAAAAGTTCAATAATAGTCAATGTTTGAAGAGACACAAATGACCCGCGGCCTGAGAAAACCAGCAATGTGGCTATGTGTCAAGAGAAAACTAAGATCAGCCTAGGTATCCTCTCATTCAGATCAGAAATATTCCAGCTGCAAATATTGACTGAGCCGCGACATGTGATTTCAAACAATGTGACATTTTGACAATTGTAGACTCATACGAGCCTGTTTAGCCTTCTTTGAAGCTTAGAAACTCCAAATGGTGTTCAGTCAGTAGCTTAACACTCATGGAATATTCAAGCGACTAGCAAAGGCTCTGATCAGACTGCGCGCATGCGCAGGCTGATCTGAGGCTTTGCTGGTCGCACATAACACATTGTTGGAAATCTCATGAGGTGGCTCAGTAATCAGTCCACAAAGGAGAACATTTGGGTCTTTACTCTGATCAGACTGAATGAATGCCTAGGCTGATCTAGGTATTTGCTCAGCGCACACTTATTTTGTTGTTTTGTCACGGCATGGCTAGAATGTGAATTCGTATAAAAAAAATTCAAAGTTCGCAGTATGTTTCACTGGGTTGAAGGAGTCGTACATAATCAAAATATACGTTCAAAACCCAAAATTCATTTGTTTATTAAAAATGTATCTTTCATTTTTGTAATGTTGTGTATGCTAAAATGAGGTCTGGTCCCTTTGTTTCCTATTGGCGCTGTGGATTTGTCTGTGTTCTCTGAATGTGAAATGCTTATGACATACTCGTATGACCAGGCAACTTGTATTTCAAGTGTCTGAGTCTCATTCCAGTCAGTATACATAAAAACTTAGGGTTGTCTGTATTTATCATTAAATTTTATTATATAATCTATAAATAAACATTTTTTGATTGGCCCAGATGCATATCAACTCGAGTCAGTAAAACTACATATTGCATGGTTGGCCGGACGTGACGTTGCAAAGCACATGGCACGAGGTAATATTGACTGGCTTACGGAAAGTGACGTTAGAACGTCAAGTAATTTCGCATGATCCATCCGTAACGTCAACGTTTTAATGGTCTAAAATGGCAGGAAATGCATAACATACATTTATTATATAATAAAACAATTGTTGACTTATGTTTCGGTAGACATGGAGTGTTATTGAACAGTAAACTTAATCATATTGACATCCGCTCTGCGTCGGTCAATATGACGTTTACTGTTCAAAAAACTCCATGTCTACCTCAACATAAGTCAATAATTGTATATTACCACACACACATCCCTGAGTTGTCACTAATGCTGTTGACTAGTTATAAATAAAGCTATCTGGGTTAGAGACATATTGAGAATTACACTACAGAATTGTTTAAAATAATAATACTAATAAATTATTGTAGACTATAGTTTGTTTACAAGTCGACTTAGCAATGGATTTTTTTTTTGAAAAAGCAAGTGAGTATGATCAGAAAATAACACGATCACACAATGTAGACCCACAGCACCATGAGGAAGAGTCACAGAATACTAACACTACCAAGACAATTAAAACAAAGCAACCTTCTCTTTCTTCCACATCAAGATGATTGCAAAACCAGGACACAAAGTACTGAATACCAAAAACAAGGACCAAACACAGAACCCCCACAAACAAAGGGAGCAACAATCATCAATAAATTAACAACAACGGAACCACCACTTTAGAAGGGACAGCATCCTGAGCCACTGAGGGATTAATCTTCAAATCTTCGCCCTAGATTCAGTTGTTGTTTAAACATTAAAATTGTTTCTTCCTAACTATTGCAATGTATCATCATAAAGAAAAAATATAATCAAATTAACGCACTATTTTGTTTGTTTGTTTGTTTGCTTTACGTCCCAAGTCAACAATATGGTCATTGCGGGACGGTCAGTTCACCTAACCACACTTTTTCCTGGGCAGGCTTGAACAAGCGGTTTACCAGTAGTTATTAACGCACTATGATGACACAAATATAATAGTCGGGGAACCAAGGTAGAAAAAATGCTAACCCTTGCACCCGAAAGGTATACAGCTGGATTTTGTATGGTTGCAAAGGTAATTCTATGGTGTAACTGAAACCACTGTATAGCAGACTCGATCGACTTGCATAACGCCAGAGCAGTCAACTTCCTACGGAAGCCCAGCAAGGACATGTCAAAATATCATTTTTCAAAATGTTATATATTATTATCAAAAAGGTCAGGATTGAAAAATATTGACTTTATATAATAATACAACATCGGCGTAGACCTCAGAAGCAGTGGTGGTCATCTAAGAATACTGCGTATTGATTTTTAAAGCATGTAGATTAGGGCACCCCCATTTTGAAATTTAATCTATGTATTTATTTGCTTCAAATCTCATTAAAACTGCATTTATTGCCGAAAAATGTATTTGATGATTATTTATATATTGCTTGGAGCATATCTCGTAAAAAATTGTGTGCTTACTTATTCACTTTTGTCCTCCCGCTGAAGTGGTTTGAATTGCATATTTTTACATAAATAAATAAATCTGAAATTAAATGTGTTTAAACACTGTATACAGTTAGACAGACGTTTAGGACATAATTTGAAATAATTTATTTTATTTCTATGGCGAACTAGAAAAGGTAGCTGAAAAGTAAAAATATGAAACTACGATAATTTGATACTTAGTAATTTAATCCATGCCAGCTGGTGCGTAGTTAAATATTATGGACAACTTAAGAGCAGTTTAACACATAAAATAAATTTATCAAGGTATAAAGAATGTCATCTTCCATATTTGAAACAGTTTTGAAACGAACAGTCATTGTAGGGACCAAGGGCATTTTATCTACTGTAATCAATAATTTCATTTAACAGTGGTAAAATAATATGGAACAATCGTATAACTATTATCATATCACCATGAAAAACCTGTCTGACCCCGTCTGAGATGCAAAAATGTAGCCGCATAGAATTTGTAAAGAAAAAATTGTCCCTAAAAAGATTATTTTGGTGCACAAATGACTGCCCATACTTTTAAATGCATTTGATAGTGTATTATTGTATTATCGAACAGGTAAACGGCTTCTCATACCCATCCTCCAGATAAGAGTGCGTAATGGAAAATTATTTTTGTTATTTCTCAACCAAAACATATGTTGTGGGTACTTAAATTGACCTATTAAATGAGACGGTTCTTTTGAAGACCAAAAAGCACATTCTTTAACTTACTGATAAAGGAAACATCACAATTTCTATGCTATGAAAGATTGCTTAACATGACCTATGTGGCATACAAAAATGCATTTTTTCGCGAAATGCAATTCTGGTCGCATTGCTATACAGTGATTTCATATAAAGCACTATTTAGACTATCAGTATACAAAATTTCAGCCGTATACCTTTCGGGTGCAAAAATTGTGTGTTTTTGCACGATATGCGACTTTGGTTCCCCGACTATAAGGCTCACGCCTCATAGATAATCTGAGCTGAGGAAAATCTTAAGTTGAGCCGCAGAAGGCCCAGCCAAAGACAAGCATCAGACACCAACCAACGTGCTTCATCTTTATGTTAGGGCATAACTCGTGCATAACTGTTTATTTGCTACAGTTAGCACCAAAAAAAATAGAAACTAGCCTATGTTTTAACATCTCTAGGTTATTCCAACATTCACAGTAAGATTTATATGTGTATTCAATAATGCAATACTATCATATTTGGTTGATTTGACAGAGATACAATAGCAGTCTCCCTGGGAAACTGTGCTACTAGTGTGTTTGCTGGATTTGTGACTTTTTCCTATCTCGGTTCACTGGCGAAACAGTTGGGTGTGCCAATTGCTGAGGTTGCCACGAGTGGACCATCACTTGCCTTTGTGGTGTATCCTTACGCTGTGACGAAACTACCATGGGCGCCGTTGTGGTCCATTCTCTTTTTTCTTATGCTGATAACGTTAGGAGTTGATAGCCAGGTGAGTGATATCGCCCTATATGTATACAGATGTATACCCCATGTGACATACACACAGTTACACAGCTGGTTAGTGTATGATATCAAAGTTGTAGCACCAAATACATTTCGGCCTTGTCGCAGAAAACCAGTCTTTGGGGTTTCCGAAAAAACGAGACACAAACCAGTCTCCTCAGCTACAGAGACAAGCTACAAAAAATAAAATTTCACCTGTAGCAAGTTCACATACACTTCTTACCAAAAAGCGAACAGCAAAGGGGCTGATCAGTCTGCGCGTATGCCTGTGTTGTTTGTAAACCCCCGAAGACAGGTTTTCTCATGTCGTGGCCCAAATGTGAGTATGATCACCCAGTTTTACAGTTTTACGTTGTTTTGTTGCAATTTAAATTGCTCAAATCTTCTCACTTTCCTTTAGTATTTTTTAAACAATAAACTCTGAGTGTCTGTGATAAAGCTTAGGAAATACTTTTACGAAGTTTATGATTAAATTATCCTTGTTTCAGTAACTTAATTATATATAATTTGAGCAAATACACTAATGTGCCAAATAAAAGTTAAAAAAAAACCAAAAAAATGCCTAAATTTATGGGAAATTTAGACATTCATTTCTTCTTCATTTTAATTTTACTCATAATATGGACTTGAAAAATACATGAATTGGAAGATATAAGCAAGCCTTCAAATATTCACACTATAGTTAAGTTGGTCACTGTTTTGCATATTGTTACTAAGCAACCGCTAAAAATATTTAAAAAGCCACTAGTTTGCTCATTTAAGTGGTTGCCATGGTTACAAGGAATGAATTTCTGATGCTATTTTAATGTTACCCCAAGACAACATATTTTTCGATATATTGACCATTAAAAATTTATTTGCTAGTCTTTCTTTTATAGCTAATTAATATAAAAAATTCAAACGTGTTAATAAAATTTGTCAAAATTCAAAGTTCCTAAAATGTGGCTGTGGAAGACAAATATTAATAATTACACAAGTTTAAAGTCATTTGTACTTCAAATTATACCTAAGACTTTAAAACAAAGATAATCTGTCAGTGAAATGTCTTTAAAAAGTTAGAATAATGTATTCAAAATAATGTTGTAATGGAAACAAAGATGCAGTAATTTTGATATTCACTCTAATACTCACTCTTTTCATGATCACTTTTTTAAAGAAATGTTGATTTTATTTACTTTCTATTGATAGAAATTGCAATAAATCCACACATAAAGACATCAATAAATCCTACATGTTATAGCAAAATCTCAAGAAATTATCAAATGTCTGGTTGCCATGGCAATTGTTTTAATGAACTATATAGGGGAAATTTTGCCATTTTTGTCTTGTTGCTAAGCAACCAATTCCAGTGTAAATTTTCTGAACATTTGTAATGATAGAGATTATAATGATGTATCTAAACATAAGCATTAATGCTGTTAATTGTTTCTTTTATATTTAAAGTATTATAAGTGTTGAAAATAAGCATTATTTTTTGCCTTAAAATTCACTTTGTGAACTTTAATTTGGCACCTGACTGTAGTTTATATTTTAGTAGAGTTCATAAAGACTACTATATATACTTATGTTCTCAACGCATTTATTATTTATACATTGTTAAGATATATCTGTATTTTTCAGTTTGTTTTGGTTGAAACGGTGACTACAGGAATCATGGACAAAATTCCCATGTTAAGAAATTACAAACTACGCTTTGTCACTGGTATCTGCACACTAATGTTTGTACCAGGATTAGTTTTGACCACAAATGTAAGATGCTATGACGATATACATATGCATTACATTGTTGATTATAAAATACCAACGGTACTGCTTGTTGTGTTAAAATCGATCCAATAAACGTTGTTATTTACCTGTTTCACAAATCTCGTGAATACTTTATTACCTGCATTTGACTTTTGCCTGTAAGTTTCATATATTTTGAAGTCTCTGAAAATAGTTTTACTGACCGTTCCAAGACGATGCTTCTTTTGTGGATCATTTATGTTATTTCTGTTGTGTATTTGCTATGCTTTCATGCTCGTCTGTTTATTGATTCCTTGTGGCCACCTGCAGGGAAAGGGCTGACCGCTTAACTCCTATTTGCGATGTCTAATTGTGAAGTTATCACTTTTCCATTGGTATCCTTGGCCAGGTGTGGTGCTTGATTGTATCGATTCCTGATCTTTGCCCTCATCAGGCATAAAGTTAGTAAATAGTTTAACATACAGCGTATAAGGCACACAGTGAATTCATATATTTTGCATTGTGTATATGTATATAACAATACTTATTGCATAAAAGGCTGTGTCACACGCTATTAACAGTAAAATTTTAACTGGCACAAATCCATGTATAATCAAAGTAAGTAAGGAGGCAAATATCAGGAATCTATACAATCAAGTACCACACCTGACCCAGTTAACACCACATGGGAAAGTGACAAAAACACAAAAGCATCACAGAAAAGAGAGCCAAATGGCCAGCCCTTTCACATCAGGTGTCCACAAGGCTGCAACAAACAGACAAGAAAGCATGACACACACGAAACATAAATAACGAAAAGGATCCACAAAAGAAGCACCGCATTGCAAAATATTTTTATGGAGGGATTAAACTAGTTTTATGGTACCAACCTCACCCTTATTTCAGATGTGGATCACGACAAATAGTTTTGTTACTTTCCCATGTAGTATCCTGGGTCCCATGTGGTACTTGAGTGTAGTGATTCCTAATATTTGCCATCTTTTCTTACTTTTCTGATATATTAACATCTACTAGGCCCCTATATTATCATCTGCTAGGGCTGTTAAAACAACATCGTCTTCCAGGCCCAGCATATTTTAATGCATAGAGCATCGTGCTTGATCCCTATATTAGCATATACAACAAATAACACAACTGTTATCATGCAGCATATTGATTAGCATGAATGTTCAAAACAGTCAATAGGTTTGGAAGGAGTAGGCAGGTGCAAATGTTGATTCTTGGAGAAAAGGGGGAAAAAGAGAAAAAGAGAATACAAGACCTTAACGCTGTTTTTTTTTTATTTTAAGACAAATTTTTTACGACACATTAATTACATTTAATTCATCATATGACGTCGCGTCTGGGAGTATAATAACGCCATGCAATAAAATCTGTAAACCACTAGTGGTTTATCGATTTACGGGAAACGTTATGACGTCCTTAACAACGTTGCGTACATAATGACAAAATTATAACGTTTTTTACGCCAGAAATGAGATTTCAAAGTATTTGTCATATGATAAATAGAATCTAACATTCGTGCTCTTGTATTATTGAATTTATTAAACTCGTTGCGAAAAAGAGATAAAATGCTCGGCAAGCCTCGCATTTTATCTCTTTTCCCCAACTCGTTTAATAAATTCAATAAAACATGAGCACTCATGTAAGATCCTCTATGTATCTAATCTCTCAAACCAACTACCAACTATCTATGGTTCTTGCTGCCACCCGTTTTAAGCATTTAATATATCCTATTGATTTTTGTTATTTAACGTTTATCAACTCACATTCAAAAGACATGTGTTTAGATTAATTGCGCCAAGTTTTGTGACATGACGCTTTCCTTCTTTTCTTATAATACGATCCTCTAACTATGTACACCAATTCAGAATTATAGCAAATTTTCTCAAAAAATTTAAATTCTGTAATACAAACCATTACTTTATTTACTCTAGGGAGGACCTTATGTTATTGAGTTAATGGACACTTACGCAGGAGGATGGAATCTGTTGTTAGTGGCTCTCTGTGAGTGTATATCAATATCATATGTCTATGGTAAGACCCATTATATAATACATTTACACTACATATTCGGCCAGATAGACTCTACAATACAAATGAATTGAAACTACAAGTACATGTATGTCAATCTTATAGCATAGCCTATCAAATGCACACAAAAAAAACCCGGAAAAGTCATGAACAAAATTGTACTCAAGTATTACATTTAATCAAAAAATAAGGACATCAACCAGTTGTTTCCTCTCTGACAATAAAATATTTTCGTTATTGTAGCACAGTTAGATAGTTTGATTTAGAAATATATCAGCTCCAGCAGTGAATTGTTGAGTAATAATTCACTGTTTGGAGGTCAGATGTAAAGAAGATCAAATCACGAGCGCGCAGCGCGAGTGATTTATCTTCGTACAACTGACGGACAAACAGTGAATTATTACTCAACAATTCATGCACTGGAGCTGATCTATTTCGATTCTAACACACTATAAACGACGAAAACACATTCGAAGCAATTATCCGCCATTGCACTGAAGAACTCCCGCCAATACTTAGACTACGTCGCATACGTTTACGTGTAATTGTAACGTCTTTCAAGCGTAAAAACGACGTTACACCGTCTAACGCCATGAATGACGTCATTTTCCAGTGACGTCAGCTATCACTCACTTTAGCAGTGAATTATTGTGCGATATATCACAGTTTGTTACCGTTGGCTCTATAGGCGAGGTGTGTTAGAATTTATCATATGACGTCGCGTCTAGGAGTGAAATAACGCCATGCAATAAAATCTGTAAATCACTAGTGGTTTATCGATTTTCGGGAAACGTTATGACGTCCATAACAACGTTGCGTACATAATGACAAAATTATAACGTTTTTACGCCAGAAATGAGATTTCAAAGTATTTGTCATATGATAAATAGAATCTAACATTCGTTATAACGTTTTTACGCCAGAAATGAGATTTCAAAGTATTTGTCATATGATAAATAGAATCTAACATTCGTGCTCTTGTATTATTGAATTTATTAAACTTGTTGCGAAAAAGAGATAAAATGCTCGGCAAGCCTCGGCAAGCCTCGCATTTTATCTCTTTTCCCCAACTCGTTTAATAAATTCAATAAAACATGAGCACTCATGTAAGATCCTCTATTTTAATGTTTCTTTGATAATACAAGGTAGGCGCGTTGCTGAAATTCAAATTTTCGAAAAAACTTACCTCATCGTCATAAAGGATGAAACAGGTCTTAAATTCAAGATGAATGACTCTACTTTATTTCTGATTGGGTCGTACGCTCAAAAATTGGTAGCATCATATTAAAAAATGGGGAGATAACTCAATGTTTGCAAAAAACGGAAACGTAAAGTACGGTTTTTAAACTGATTTTGTATTGACAAAAAGACGTTCTTTTTCGCAAATTATTTTATTTTCTAAAAGTAAGTTTACTGTCATTTATATTTGTATGAGTTTTATTGATTTTTATAAATTTAAACATAGATTTTTGGGGGGATAACTCTTACTACCCTATAAAATTTAATATTTTCCTCTCTATTATTCCTTGTAATACCGTTATATTTAATCAGAACCCGCAAAACTTCATAATTTCTAAAACAATTGTCTTTTCGCTTTTCAAAAACATGATTTGCCGCATCTTGATATGCCTGACGGTCCAGAAATTTGCTTCTTAAGTTGCCACTTCTATATGGAAAACAGCGTTTTAATGCATTTTTCCAATAAACTTGATACGAGCATAGGAGATTCGCTGATTGACTTTTGGAGAAAACTTACATTAGCGTCCTAAATGATGATACATGGCTCAATTAAAGATAAATATATCTGTACTATCAATTTGTGAGGATTTTACGTTAAAATCGAGTATCATCATTCATAAAATGGGGAAGTAACTCTGGTACTAGAAATAATGTAAAACCAGCATAGATGAGCGTCGTTAAGTACCTCCTTGAAATATTGCTTCTCTGCTTTTTTTTTTACTTTTACTCACACAAAAGTATATCTGTTTGAAATGTCTAGTCTTTCTTTCTTAGATAGATAAAATAGAATTTCAGAAACAGCAATATGACGCTCTTATTAGATATTAATATTATCTAATTTGCATATTCAAGAATATTAATGAAAACGTAAGTAATGAGAAAAATTGTAAAATAAATTAAGGGATGTAACCTACAAAATTACCTATATGTCGCTGTTTATCATTCCAGACTAAGAATCATGGTACCAAATTAAAGTTGAGACATTAGCAAAATGACCAACTGAATAGATATACGAATTATCTAATTTGCATACTCATGAATATTAATGAAAACATACGAAATGAGAGAAAATTGGCCGAAAAATTAAGGGGTATATCTACAAAATTACCACTACACCAGCTGCTAAATATCTTATCCTACAAGATTTGGTACCCATAAAAGTTGAGACAAAGCCGTTTGACTAAAATGATTAAATATACGAATTATCTCATTTAAATATTCATGAATATTACTTTAAACGTAAGAAATAAGAAAAAAATTTGTAGAAAAATTAAGGGGGTATACCAACAAAATGTCCTATATGTCTGCTGCATACTAGCCTAGACTACAAAACTTGGTATCAAATAAAAGATGAGACATAGCCATTTGATCAGAATGATGAAAGTTACGAATTATCTAATTTAAATATTCATGAATATTAATGAAAGCATAAGAGACAAGAGAAAATTGGTAGAAGAATTAAGGTGGTATACTTTCAAAATTACCTATATAGCTACTGCTAACTATCGTAGACTACAAAACTTGGCACCAAATTAAAGCTGAGGCATTTTATTTTGACCAAAATGATTAAAATATACGAAGAATCTAATATGAATATTCATGAATATTATTGTAAAAAGTATAAATAAGGGAAAATTGGTAGAAAAATGAAGGTGGTATACCTACAAAATGTCCTATATGTCTGCTGTTTATAAGACTAAACTATAAAATTTGGTACCAAAAAAAAGTTGAGACTTTGCCATTTTATCCAAAATTATTAAATATGCGAATTATCTAATTTAGATATTCATGAATATTAATGTAAACATAAGAAATAAGACTAAATTGGTAGAAATATTAAGGGGGTATACCTACAAAATTACATGTACTCCAGCTGAAAACTATCCTAGACTATAAAAATTGGTACCCAATAACAGTTGAGACATAATCATTTCACTAAAATGATTAAATATACGAATTATTTGATTTAAATATTCATGAATATTAATGTAAACATAAGAAACAAGACAAAATTGGTAAAAAAATTAAGGTGGTATACCTACAAAATTAACATGACGCTAGCTGATAATTATCCTATCTTACAAAACTTGCTATCAAATAAAAGTTGAGACATAGCCATTTGGTCAAAATGATAAAATATACGAATTTTATGATTTAAATATTCATGAATATGAATGAAAGCATAAGAAATAAGATAAAATAGATAGAAAAAATAAGGGGGTATAGCTACAAAATTACCTATATTTCTACTGCCAACTATCGTAGACTGCAAAACTTAGTACCAAATTCAAGTTGAGACATTGCATTTTGACCAAAATGATTAAATTTACAAATTATCTAACTTGAATATATTCATGAAAATTAATGAATACTTAAGAAATAAGAGGAAATTTGTAGAAAAATTAGGTGATTTACGTTCAAAATAACCACTAAGTCAGCCGCTAACTTTGATTAACTTCAAAACTAGGTACTAAATAAAAGTTGAGACATTTTCATTTGATGAAAATGATTAAATATACAAATGATCTCATTCGAATACCCATAAATATTAATTTAAACATAAGAAATAAGACAAAATTGGTAGATTAATTAAGATGGTATATCTTCCAAATTACCTCTACACCAGCTGCTTACTATCCTAGACTACAAAACTTAGTACCAAATAATTGTTGAGATACAGGTATGTGACCCTATGACTATATGTATTCGAAATATCTAATTTTTATATTCACGATTATCAATGAACACATAAAAAGAATAAGTCAAAATAGTAGAAAACTCTAAAGTGGTTTGATCTACAAAATAACCTATATTTCAGCTGCCATATATCCTGGACTACCAACCGTGGTACCAAATAAAAGTTGAGACCTATGATGAATATACAAATGATCTCATTTGCTTGTCTCATGAATGTATAAGAAAACATTAAAAAGAAAGAAGAACACAGAATGATAAAATTTAGTTCTAGGCTTTAATTTGAGAATAGGATAACTAGCAACTGACATATGCGTAATTTTGTAAGTACACCCCTTTATTTTTCCAAATTTTTCTCTTATTTCTTATATTTTGATTAATACTTATGAGTGATAATGTCAGAAAATTTGTTAAATGGACAATTTGGTAAAAGTGCAGTGATTTGGCATTATTTGGTACCAAGAGTGGTTGCCTAAAATAATTCGCAGCTGAGTTGTAAGTATCTTTGTGGGTACACCTTTTTATTTTTTATGATTTCCTAATGTATTTATTAATTTTCATGAATGTGCAAATTTGTTCACTATCATACTTTACCGCTGAATGAAGCTGCTATGTCTTACTTATGTTTTTATCGAGTTAGTACTTTAGGATGAGTTTTTGCTGAGATATAAGTAATTTGTAGGGACATACCCAACTGTTTTGAAGCGCATTGTTTGTTGCCATGGAAACCACACAATTTCACATAGCTCAAATGGGATTATTTTGAGGGCAATACTTTTACCTATTGTAGGCGGTCCCACAAAACAATTTGACGCCCATGAGAAGTTGTCCTGAGGACGCAAGGCTGGTCTAATTCGACCATTGGGTACTAAGGAATTCAAATGCTTTTACTTTTGATATATAGATAGTGTAACACATTTTGTGTGTATTGCTAGGAAGAATGGACATTATGAAGACAGTTAAATCAAAGCTACTTGTTGATTCTCAAAACTCATTTCTCGTTTATAACTTTAAAAGCTTGAACCTAGTCTAAAATAGTTCTATGAATGAAACATTCATTACAATAGCTGGACACTAGACACGCAAAAGTAAGTGAGTATAAACAGGAAAAAACACAATCACTAATGCAGATCAACCCACGGCATCGTGAGGAAGAGAAACAGAACACTTACAGTCACAAGACACCAGGAAGACAATTAAAGCAAACCAACTATCATTCTCTTCCTCGTCAAGGTGTTAACAAAAATAGAAAGAACACAAATAGATGCATAATAAAACAAATACCAGCACAGAACCCCCACAAATATTCCGAGGTACATTAAACAAATAATCAACAACAATGTAAGATTCTGTATGATTTTGGCGGCCATCTTGAAAACATGCAAATAAGCTCAATAAGACGCCATTTCTCAGCTTGCAAACATTGGTTTTCGGATTTAGCATACCAAATTACCTTGAGGAAATGTGTCAGACCCTTTGTCTTCAGAAATAAGTCCATACTTGATACTTTTAAAATTCGTATTTCGTGATTCTGTTTTCTGCGAGTATAAAGTTATCTCCCCTTTTTTCAATATGGCGCTACCAATTTCTGAGTGTGCGACCCAAAAAATAAAGTGTAGACATTTATCTTCAATTGAAGACTAGTTTCATCCTTTAGGACGATGAGGTAAATTCTCTCAAAAGCATTCAGAGACTGCGCCTAATAGTATATCAAGTGTATTGGTGAAATGCACGAAAACATAGTATTTTTCACACGGGGGTAGCAACTTTGCAAGCGATTTTCCGAGCCGTCAAGCATGTCATAATGCTGTTAATCATGTTTTTGAATAGCAAATATACATGTTTCATCGAATTGATCAAGTTTTACGTATTTTTACCAAAAATAACGGTATTATAGGAAACGATATCGAGGGAAATGTTCTATTTTATAGGGTAGTAAGAGTTATCCCTCATTAGCTATATCTGCAAATGAAGAAAATGAGCCAAATTTGATTTAAAAATAAATAAAAGTTAAAATGATTTTAGAAAATAAAATAATTTACGAAAAAATAATGTTTTAACACTGCAAAAAATCGATTCGAAATTCGTACTTCACAATTCCATTTTTTGCAAGGATAGAGTTATCTCTCCCTTTTTAGATATGACGCTACCAATTTTCGAACGTACGACCCAATCAAAATTAAAGTAGAGGCATTTATTTTTGATTTGAGATCGGTTTCGTCCTTTATGACGATGAGGTAAGTTTTCTCAAAAAGTAAGCCTTATATGAAATTCAGCAACGCGCCTAAGGGCACGAATGTTAGATTCTATTTATCATATGACATTAAGATAACTTTGAAATCTCAATTTTGCCGTAAAACGTTATAATTTTGTCATTATGTGCGCAACGTTGTTATGGACGTCAAAACGTTTCCCGTAAATCGATAAACGACTAGTGGTTTACAGAACAGATTTTATTGCACGGCATATGATAATTACTTTTTAATCACCTAACTGAGCTGTCTAGGATATGGATACTTATGGACCATTATACATTTGTGAAATCCTGATGCACGTTATCATAACTTAATAAGATGAACACATATTTATAAAACAAACTGGCTAAATGCATATGCTAGTATTTTTGCAGTTACATTCGCTGGAAATGTAACAAGTATAACACCTGTTACATTTTGGTCATTGGTCATTTCCAGAGATTGTTTTTCTTTAACAGTTTAAATCTCATTGTAACAGGAATAAGAAGATTTTTGATGGATGTAGAAGTGATGCTTGGTGAGAATGTACTTGGTTGTGTGCCATTCAGAGTCACAAAAATCTGGTGGTTTGTGGCCTGGGCTGTTATAACACCAACAGGACTGCTTGTAAGATTATTATAGGGATTATTTTTTGTATTTTTATAGATGCGTTAACTCCAGCGAATCACTCACAAACTGAGCAAACGCTCAAATGTCATTGTGTAAAGTTTGTAAGTTATTTGCACAAGTTTACACATTGATAAACTCTACAATTCATTCCTTGTTGTACCAACTTTGGAACAAAACAGTTCTTTTGTAAAGATTGTTGGCATTATTTTAAAGTTTAAAGCCCTCCGAAGGAATATAGTTCGAAACTGCTGTCAATGGAAGATGGGGCAGCTATCTTGAAAGTTATGTCTGTTCAAAACAGTTTTGTTTTACTACATAATGATTAAAATGGTATTTGTAAAATTTATTGTGGAATTGTTTTCTAAAGTATTGGCAAATACCGATTGCTGGGCTCATTTCAAAGCATTTAAATTCAGGCCTAACCGTAGATCAATTACCGGGTATCAAACAACTAGACATTTAAAAAGGCACCTACCTTCACAAGTTATGACTGTAATCTCCGCAACAGTAAACGTTAATTTAAAAGTTTGTTTTGACAACGTCAGTCTACGTTGAAACCAACCTTTTGTTGTTCAAGCAGACATACATTGTAGTTTTATGACATTTCTCTTCAATGACGTTGCTGTTTACTATGCGTATGACCGGGAAATGCCACAATCACAGACCACAGACCAATACTCCAGCAATACACAGAAGAGGCACAACACAACAAGATCAGAATTAAAGTAAAATTATCCAGCTTTCTTCTCTTAGCATTATGATTGCAAAACTAGAAAAGCAGGGCCGTGTAGCACAGTCCGTATCGTGTCTGGCTACAGATGCGTGTCTGACTGCAAATCCAGGGGTCTTGATTTCAATCCTGGCCTGGTCCCATACTTTGAACATGAAATAATTTATATGGTCATTCTCCTCCCTTCCGCTGATTCATTCAATGAGGGTTGTTGTCAGTTACAAACGAAATTATGTGCACGAATTAATGATTAACGGCTTGGCTTGTTCAAGCCTGCCCAGAAAAAGTGTGATTAGGTGAACTGACCATCCCGCCATAACCAAAATGTTGACTTTAGACGTAAAGCAACCCAATAAAAAAAACTAGATAAGACATCAAGAGCTACATTACAAAACAAAGACACAACACCAAACTCCCACGCATAAAGAGAGTAACAAAACACTATGAAACAAAATCCGTTATAATGGTCGCTGGATTAACAGGCCCTGGGGTAATAAAACTTTTCCCATTTTCATCTCAGCTGAGTACGGAATTTATCCTGCTCATAAATGTTAAAATGCCAACAAGTGTTGTTGGCATTTTAACATTTATTAGCATGATAATACAACAACTGAGAGACTTAAAGCAAACAACTTCTTCATTTGCCTGTATTTTAGTTTTTAAGAGCTGTTGAAGTTGGTGGTGCTATTTGGAGTATATGCAAGGCTGATGGAAAATCAGTTGAGTTGAACATGGAAATTTTCTTTATAACCTCGGGACCAGGTCATGGATTGAATCTTTACATTATTTTCAAATTTTACCCTGAAGGACAGATCCCCATTATGGCACGAACTCTTAATTACTTTACTCCCTTCTAATTCACACATTTATTTGTTATTCTGTGAGAAGAGATATATTCAGGTTGTATAATGTAAGCACATTCAGAATTTACCTTGAAATTATCAGTAGTTTTGGTTAAAAGTAATGGTAAATAATTATTAGATAACAAATTAATTTATATTTTTTTCTTTTTTGCCTATCAATATCTGTTTTGTTCTTAAAACATTGCCTTGGGTACTTCTTTTAAATCAGCCACAATAAACTCACATCATATGCTTATCAGCAATAAGAAAAACAATTAAGAAAAAAAAATTGAGCCGCCGCATGAGATTTCCAACAATGAAGTATGTGCGGCCAGCAAAGCCTAAGATCAGCCTGCGCATACGCACAGTCTGATCAGAGCCTCTACTAGCCGCTGGAATTTTCTAAGAGTGTTAAGCTACTGACTGAACATCATTTGGAGTTTCTAAGGTAAAACGGAGGCTATACAGGCGCGTCCAAGTCTACACTTGTAAAAATGCCACATTGTTGGAAATCACATGATGCTGCTCATATGTCCTCTGATTTGAATCTGGTATACTCCAAATTTAGTTTGACTTCTGCAGGTCCTTGGTGCTAATCCAAGGATTATGGTACCATTATTCCATGAAATGGCTCAATTGATGAATTGAGCCAGTGCATAAGATTTCGAACAATTTGGTATGTGCGACCAGCAAAGCCTCAGATCAGCCTTCGCATACGCGCAGTCTGATCAGAGCCTTTGCTTGTCACTTGAGTATTCTATGGTTGTTAAGCTACTGACTGAACATTATTTGGAGTTTCTAAGCTAAAGAGTAGGCTGCACAGGCTCGTTTGAGTCTACACATGTCAAAATGCCACATTTTTGGAAATTTCATGTGCTAGCTCAATCCTAGTTCCTCCTCCTACATTCAGCTATAGTAGAGGTTCTTTTTTCAGTTTGTTTTACTGTTCTCCTGGATTCAGTACACTGACATAACAGGTGAAGCCTTTCCTGACTGGGCTGACATTGTTGGATGGATGATGACAATGACCAGTGTTTTCTCAATTGTTGGTGGTGCTATTTGGAGTATTTGCAAGGCTGATGGAAACTGCAGAAAGGTACTATCCTACCAGCCAAGAGTGACAGTGACGTCATGTTTTGTTAACAATGTTATCAGGGACTTATAACCGATAAATCACTTGTGTATTAATCCTATCCACAGGATAGGATTAATACACAAGTGATCTATCGATTAGCGTTAGCTTAAGTGGAGTGTACAAGTCAAATTTTACTTTACAACTGTAAACAAAATACTACGACACTGCCACTCTTGGTTGGCACGACAGTACTGTGCCTTTATAATTCATATTTCCTAAATTTGTATTGTATTGATCAGATCTGCTTGAAACCTCATAAAAAGGGTTATCTCACTTGTACAAAAATGTTGATAGAACTACAAGGTTCTTTGTGGTTTACTAACTCAATCAATGATCACAAATTCGTTTACTGTTTTCTCGAGTGTCAGATGAGATTCCCATATCCTTATTACCTTAGATGTTGGTAGGCCGCTAAACACAAACACACATACACCTTGTACTATGGTGTCTGCGTTTAGAGTGTACTACATGTGCATTATAATTTTACTATTGGCTGTTGAAAATCTATACTGAGGGACTTTAAAAACGCACCATTTTACATTTTTTGTCTCTTCCACATGATTGATTTGAGGATGTTTTCTTTATCGTTTTTTAACCTCTTGCAAAATGGACCATGATTTGCCATGATTTCGATTTGCTCATGCTGTTCGTTCTGACGTTACATCGACGTTAGTGTTTTTCAACAATTGTCGTCTGACAAATGTGAATTTGATTCAATTTGAAAACAAACACTTTTAGGTGGTAGCCAGATGTCTTAACAAATGGAAAAACACAAAAGTTTTCAGAAATAATCGTTTTATTACACTCCCACTCGCAGCGTTTCTTTGCTAACGTCAGTCTTAAACTTTCAAACATCAAAAACAGACGGGTGACCCCGCGCATGTCGCGATACTTTTGTCTTTTATGCAACTGATTGAGGAGTATCTGTTGGCAACAAAAAAGTTTTGATTATTCCTGATCCTCAGGATATAAACGGCCAATTACGTCAAAAATCAATGTCGTCATGTAGACGTGATGAACGTTGCCAGAGGCCTAAAACTTCATGATTTGATTTTGTCTTTCATTTTGCTTTTAAGAACAAACGTCGGTTCGAAAAAAATTTTCGTTCATAATGAAAGGTATGGGCACTCTGTGACTTTTTGAATTTGAGTTGTCTCAGAATAATCGCGACGTCACGGCAATCATAAGCCACAGTGTTTCGATTTTCTCATTGAATGCAAGCTAAGTGACGGAACTTGTCAATTTTATTTTTCACATTTTGAAAATATCCAATTTTCGACATAAATTAGCATTTAAGCAGGTGGTGCGTTTTTAAAGTCCTTCAGTATACATCTTCCAAACTATTCAATGTCACTTATGACATATTTATCTCCTGCACCACTCAATGTCACCAATCAAATTATCATCCTCCAGAAAACAACAACGCATGATCATGTTACGAAATTGTTATAATGCATACCAGATCGGTGTTTCTGCTTTTATTACCCATATTAGAGAATTATATAGCACATATCCTGTACCAACTGGAGGTAAAGATAAAAATCAAACACCCCCACGTTGGAAGGCAAGTGACGTTATTGTTATGTTCAAGTGATGTCATGATGTTATATTGCATCTCAGCCTATTTAAGAATGTCTATTAACCTTTTGTTAATGTAAACATTCGCTAATTATTGGTAAGCAAGAAAAAATATCTTTTATTTGTGTGAGGATGGGATAGAAAAATATGTCTCTTGCGATCTAAATTTATGAATATGCGGCAAGCCTCCTGACGCCAAACGATGATCTTCCTAATATTTTTCTGACCACACTTACACTTATGATCGATTGATATATTCCCCTTAACTAATCAACATATCCTATAAACTTATCTCCTGAACAGGTAAATGTACAAAACCAGTGATTTCAGCCTTAAAACTGACACCAACGTAAATCATTTAACGTATACAGCTTGAACTATACAACGTAGCTAATCTAATATTTACCTCTAGAATTATTAAACATAACTAGTAAAATCTCAAACCCGCGATTGCCATGAGTTTGTCTGTTGCCTGTGATTGTTACCTGTTTTGGTCATATTTACTGCGTTTCCACCTGTTGTGAGTTTGACTTTAAATTTGATTCATTTCGCACCACCATACTTGAAAAAAGTTAATTGCTTCTGGTAACTTATTATAGCAGAACAGTGGCAAACACAATGTTAAGGGTAGTTGTTATGTGTTACCTTTATAACCATGGTCATGCCATTGCTTCCCATTTATTTCTTATATTTGTTATAGAAAATACATAACAGTATCAATCCAACGTCTGACTGGGGGCCATATCTGGTGCAGCACCGTAAGGAGGTAGCTGAGTATGTTCCTGGATTTAATGTCAATCCCTGGTTGAGACAAACACCGTTTCAAAATCAACAAATAGAAGAATTTGGCGTAAGTATATATGTTCTAATTAAAGTCAGCCAGTGTGTGTGTGTAGAAATCTAATACTGGTCAATATATGGTTTATATAATAGTTCAATTAATGCAAAATTAAAATAAAATTGTCATGTAATAGCTCCAAAATGTGGGTGTGGATATCATATATTGGTCAATATATTGTTTAAAATGATATTTCATTTGATGCCAAAAATAAAATAAAATGGTCAAATAATAGTTCCTAAATGTTCACTCTATGTTCTTATTTCAATAAATTATCATTTTAAGTGTTAAAACTGATATCCATAGTAAGTAATCTATAAAACACCAACATGAAAACTCCCCAGTAATGTTTGTTTACCTTTGGCAGCCAAACTATTTGCCAAATCTACATGTATATGCAAATGCAATGTTGATATGCACAGCAGTAATTAATGGGTCATGGACAACCTGCAAGCTATATAATTATAACCTCATAACTTACATAAGCAGTGCGCAGTGGCTCATTTCGAAGAGCTTTATACTGGGGATCGAAGGGCTGTTAGTTCAAGTCTCAGCACTTGCAACGTCACTGTAACGTGTCCTTCCGCAAGGCACACTTTCCTCACTGCATAGTACGGGTTCATTAGAGGAAGACAAAACATTGTGCTGATATGACTGAAAATCTGTTGACTGGGACATAAACTATCTAAATAAACAACCTCACATAGAATAGTCTTCATAAATCAAAGAATGTGGATAATTTTCATATCGGAGCCATTTTGATCAGTTATGTGAAGGGAAACTTAGGGCGCTATTCGCAGATGACAACAAATAGCCGCAAAGTTAGTTCAGGTACATGTATATATTTTGTTAAGATGCACATGGCAATGCGTATATGCTTACATGTATATGTCTTACTGGTAGCACTAAATTATTTCACGACCAATATCTATTCAGATACAATGGCAAATACAGAACATATACTAAGCACAATAAGTTTAGCAATTGTTTTGTATGGGTGAGCCCATCCATATCAGATCTCGAGTTTCATTTGCTGTCATGAAGATACAAGTACCGATCATCTGACAAGATTTTCCGTATAAAAAAATACAGAATTACAAAACGCAGTGGCCGTGCTAAAATGACGTTTAATTTTAAGACTAGCGGGTAACGTGGGTATTGTTGATCATTGGGGGAAGCCGAAACCATTTTCAAACGATTGTTTGGTCACTGAAAACCAAAAAAGCATAGCAAATGTAGCAATTTTCTGAACTTTCTCAGAGAACTAAAGGACCAAGTTTTCACAATTTGACGTTTTTTTTCTAATGCTTTGACGTTATCGCCTTTAAACGGTGTTAATAGGCGGGTTTTCTTGAACCACATTTACAAGTAAAACTGCCTGATGCCTTTCAACACATTCTGACAAAAACTGTTGAATGAAACATCTTAACAGCTACAGTGCACGAGCCGAAAGATAACATCTAACGCTACCGTTATCTCGCAAATGCATCGCACCATTTTTCAGTAAAATAAGGTTTTAATCAACCATAAGATGAGTTACATTGTAAGCCTATGATATCTTTGTAAGCTGGTACTCTGTTGAATTGAAGCGCCAATTAACTTTAGAAGTTTAATCAAATGATGACTACGTTTTGAAGTCATTGATAACAGCAATTTTTTCAGCATAAAATCTCTATCACATCTGTCACATATCCAATAGTTGTATAGGCGTTTGGTGCATGAGGAAGATGAAAGACCACCAAACGAAAAATCACATGCTTATCATTTTAGCATTACTTACAACGGGTGTGATTTTTGCTTACTGACCCCTTCTGCAATTCTTGCTTTCCCCAAATGGTTATTTAAATGATGGCATCTGAAAATTCGTGGTTTCATTAGCCTAAGATCCCGTTCTCGTCATTGCAATTGAAATTGTTCGATAATGCACAAAGATGAGCACAAACAGATGCGAAACATAAGAAATTGCTAAACTTATTGTGTATAGTATATATACTAAAACCTGCCTAAAGCGGCCACTCAAAAAGAAGATAAAAAATTTGGTTTTGAAGACCGATTATTGCTTAATGCAGGACAAAAGCAGTGCAGAATGCTCCAAAAGAGCATTCTGCAATACTTTCGACCTTCATTATGGTGCCATTTGTCTTTCAGACCTTTGTTTAGTCTATTTTGAGTGGCTGCTTTAGACAGGTTTTACTGTACTAAAATGCCTTATCATGTCTCATTTCAGATTGAGGTTGTTGATTAACTGGTACTGAAACAGCCAACCTAAGTTTGAATCCTGTTGTCAACCTACTACGACAAAGAGTGTGATTCTTTTTATAACAATGGATTTTCATTAGCAATGTTTATGATATTATACAAATAATTATTGGATAGAAATAAACTATGATCATGTTTACGTATTGAATAATTAAAATGAAAAGACATTTGTAATAAGTGAACAGTACCCAAATGGATAAAAGGAAGAAAGGCGGCAAAAATCAGGAATCAATACAATCAAGTACCACACCTGACCCAGGATACCGCATGGGAAAGTGACAAAAGGGGTCAGCATATTCCCAGCTGATGACCACAAGGCAGCAATGAACAGACGCGAAAGCATGCCAAACATAAACTATCTTGAGACAAAGCATTCCATCATTGACTGTAAAGGTATAGCTCAGATCCCTATATGAGGCAGATCAAGGCTTTAAAAGATGGTACCAAGGTAAAACAAATATGTTGGCAAAATGCTAGAGCTTATGGAGCGTTTGAATTGGAATTGGAAGTATGTATATAAAGCCTAATGGGAAGGCAAAAGAGAAGGCAAAAGAGACACTAATATTTATCTGATATATACATTTAGTCATTCCATTACCTGTTTTTTTTTTTTGGAATAAATAGAATATGTTATAGTCGGTACAATTAAATTCTATTATGACTTTATATCTGACTTATCGTTTCTTTTCAAAACAAAAATTATAAGTAGAATGTGCAATTACGAGGATGAAAGAGGAAAAAGGTGCTGTACTAATGATCATGTTCAACGTTTTAATAGATGATGATTACAATTACAAAGACAAACTGACTGTGTGAACTTTGACAACACTGCATTTGTTTGTTCTGCAATTTTAGTCTGATAATAAGGCATAACATGGCAAAAGCATGAAAATGAGTTTGCGCCCAGAAAAGACTCAAATCAGCATGAGCATCTGCCCAGTCTGATCAGTCTTCGCTTGTACTTCGTGGGTAGCTTGAGACCCAAGCTTTCTTCAAATAGACAGCAAATACTCTCATCAGACATAGCAGATGCCTGGGCTGAGTGGAGTCTTCTTGTGATGCACAGTCTAATGATTGGTTTTCGTATGTCACATTGCATATGTGAGCCGCGATGTGATTTCCAACAATTTGGCATTTTGGCACGAAAAGACTCGGACAAGCCAGTGCAGCCTCCTTTTAAACTTAGAAACTCCAAATGATGTTCAGTCAGTAGCTTGACACCCATAGGATATTCAAGCGACTAGCAAAGGCTCTGATCAGACTGCGCATATGTGCAGACTGATCTGATGCTTTGCTGGTCACATATACCACATTGTTGGAAAGCTCATGTCACGGCTCATTATAAAAACTATGTAACAGCATCAAACCAACACCTGATTGGGGGGCATACTGCGCATATGCGCAGGCTGATCTGAGGCTTTGCTGGTCGCATATAACACATTGTTGGAAATCTCATTTCGTGGCTCATGTATTATAGAAACTATGTAACAGCATCAAACTAACACCTGGTTGGTGGCCATACCTGGACAAGCATAGTGAAGAAGTGGCAAAGTATATCCCAGGATTTGTTATCAATCCTCAATCAGACAGTTTGACACAAACACCTTTCCAGATTTAACAAATAGAAGAATTTGGAGTAGGTATATACATTGTAAACTTTGAAGCTCAGTCATTTTTTCTGATACCAACAGAATGGTCATGATGTATATTTAATGTACAAGACATGGCCACAAGGGGAGGATTATTGCAGTGAATAGAACAACCATATTTTTCTCAAAAATTGCTGATCAGAATGCAAAATAATTTTACGGAAATGGCAACCAGGTGGCTTTCTATACAAATTGTTCAAATGTATTCAAGCCATAAAAATATTACCATCAGGAGGCAAGCCTGGTTTATCTGCTAACAATAAGAAACGTTTAGCAGTTTTGCCCTATAAAACCAATTGTTAGAATTGAAGTCAGCTTAGCAGCAAGCAATACTCACTAGGTATTCCCCTACAGAACCAGCCAAATTCAAAATTCCATGGCCAACAGTGAGTGTGACTTGTTTGGAATCAGATTTTTTAAACGTTTCATTTCTTAAACCTATGGTCAGAATAGACGTTTTGAAGTTATAATCACAAGGAGACCTTCTACAAATACATATTAGGCTTTGATTGGCCATATATATTTTAAGATATGGAAGTAAGCTTTTTCCTTGTTTTGTATAATAAAAAATGGTATTTCCTTGATTTAAATCACATATATTATCGATCAAGCATTAATTAGACTCTATTACCACTAGAAAGCATGCATGCACATTCTAAGAATAACTGCGTTTATGTAACACATACCAAAATTGCATGAACTACCTCACATGAGTACATGTATATGTATGATTATTAAAACGTTTCACTCATTACAGTTAGAGGTCGATGATGAGCTTGAACTGCCACCTTCCCCACCTGAGTGTGAGCTTGATTGGCCACCGCCTCCACCTGAGTTTGAAAATTAGTGAATGTACATTGTTTTGTTTGTGTTGATACTTTACATCCAAGTCAACGATAGTTCAGTCATGTTGGGATGTTTACCTGTCTTCCTTGGTTGAACCAGCACTAAGCAGAGGATTATGTCTCTTGTTCAATGACACAACACAGTGCCTTCGATGAGTCTTGAACTAGCGAACCTTGGAGCTCAGTCTAACACTACCAATGAGCAATTGCGCTCCTCTAATGAATCTAATGCATAATGTTACCATTCCACAAGATTGATTAGAGTTTTGGTTATTGCCTGAATTATTGACAGGTGAACCATTATAAGCCTGAACGCTTTTGTCTTGTTGATGGTTGAGGATTAATTCTGAGGGTTTGTTTGCTTGTTTTGTTGCTTTACGTCCCAAGTCAACAGCTATGGTCATGGTGGGACGGTCAGTTCACCTAACCACTTTTTCCTGGGCAAGCTTGAACAAGCTGTGAACCAGTACTTCGTGTACATACTTTCACTTGTAACTGAAAACAACACTTCTTGAATGATTCAGTGGAAGGGAGGAGAATGACCGTAGAAATGATTTCATGATCAATCTCAATGGAAGTATGGGATCGGGCCGGGATCAAACTCGCGACCCCTGCATCTGCAGTCGGACTCACATCTGTGGCCAAACACGTTACTGACTGCGCTACGCAGCAATGTAGATTCTGAGGGCTTTTACAAAATTCTGTTGTAATATGTTTATCACATATTCAAATTTACTACTTTTTGCATTAGACGTACTGAAATGTAAGTTTAAAATTGTGCTGTGTGTGATGTCAACCCACTTGTTTACATCTGAAATCATCTAATGAAAAACGTCTCACTCAGGTATGATAATATCCATTCATTCAAAATATGTGACTTCAAGATATCAGCCTGACGTGCAGATAACCATTTGGAAGAAAATAGCTAATGGCATATGCAGACTTTCCCTTACGTTTTGGGTAATAGTGACAATTGGTGCCCCAGATATGTGATAGTGGTCTTTATAGCATATATACTGAGAGACTTTAAAAACGCATCACTTGGTTAGCAAATTTGATTTATGTCTCAACAAAGAATGCAGACAATGATTTTTTATAGTTTGTTAAAGAGTGTTCAGTTGTAAGTAACTTGTGAAAAACTTGTCCAATCAAAATAAATTAAATCTGTAGCTTAAAAATGAAAACTGTTCGAGCTGGGGGTCAACAGTTTCATGTGACAAAATGTTATCAGTGATAGATTCCCTAATTCCTTAAATCAAGAAGTACAAGAAGGATCAGATTTGTGCCATGAACTTTGTTAGTTATTGTGGAATCACTTTCAAATTAATTAGCAGGTCTGCGATCACGATTGTTCGCATATTCGATGTTTTTTTTTGCTACATGTACTCTTTCATTTGATGACTAAAATATCCGTTACTTGAGAAATGTTTTAAGTGACTAAATTTATTTGAACCAGTAACGCCATCTAGTTTAGTTGTACTATTAAAACTAAAGTTTAGGCCAAAAAAGCAAACTCACGATGACATCATCAAAGCAATGAAAGTTTACATTCAAATGAGCCGCAACATAAGATTTCCAACAATGTGGTATGTGCGACCAGCAAAGGCTCAGACCAGCCTGCGTATACGCGCAGTCTGATCAGAGCCTTTGCTAGTCGCTTGAAGATCTTTTGAGTGTTAAGCTACTGGCTGAACATCATTCGGAGTTTCACAGCTTAAAAGGAGGCTGCACAGGCTTGTCCGAGTCTACATTTGTCAAAATACCACATTGTTGGAAATCACATGTCACGGCTCAAACGCATTCAAAAAAAATATAAAGAGAGGTAAGTTTTGCATTTCGGACGTCTTTCAGTATATCCTGTTAGTATTGTTTGTGCTCTTGTTCCTCTTTCTGTACCACAAGCTCGTCTGTGAGCTTGGATTATGACATTGCTTGGTCATATTGGTTTCTGACATTGCTCAATTTATGGAATGGATAAATGTAAATAAACAACAGAAAACAAGTGTTATTATTAAAATGTATATTTGTTTTAAAAAGGACACATAAAATGTACAATTCGGATTTTGTCAACAATATATCCTTGGCATGAAGTTAAACACGTGTACCTTTAAGTTCAAAGTTGCAGTTATTATCTGTATGGCAAAGTAGCAATTAAAAACAACAGACCCAAATTTTTAAAAAAATAAAGTTAATTTATTGTGAGTAAAATGTGGAGTGACACACAGTCATCTCAATAAATATATGGTTCATATCGGACTAACCCATGCCACTTACTGGGAAAATGTATGTTTACATACTACATTTAGAAATTCGTAAAAAGCTAGGGTAAAAATGGTAATATAGTCAAAAGTAAAATAAAAGCATAAGCATATAAGAAACATTTACACCAACAATTTGAAAACAATGCTCAACTTTATGCCAATAATATAATTATAATAATATCGAAAAAATGCAGGGCCTAATCAATTTAGATGAATCTGCACTGGGTTTGGTATCCCAATAGCAAGTCAGTTAAAAGCATTCTATATGAGCCGCGATATGTGATTTCAAATGTGACATTTTGAGATGAAAAGACTTCAAAGCCCTCCTTATTTTTGTGGAAACTCTAAATGATGTTTGGTCAGTAGCTTAACAGTCATAAAATATTCAAACGACCAGCAAATGCTCAGACCAGACTGCGCATATGCGCAGTCTGGTCTGAGCCTTTACTGGTCACACATACCACATTGTTGGAAATCTCATGTTGCGGCTCATATGTATCCATGGTCCCTGATTGACTACAATTGCTGGGAAAATACCATGTTATTTGGCATCTTATATGGGTCTATCGTGTTTGCAAATAGCTCATAAAAGGTTAAATTTCATTGCTAAAAATTATTCAAAAATTTTAAAAAGTGTATATATAAATAGATTCGCTCTCCTCTACTTTGCATGAATAAAACGTTTTGATACCTTAGGTCTGTTACTACATGTATTTAACTAATAAAACACAGGTTTTGTGCCTTAAAATAAAATTGTTTCAGCTATTCAAATGCTTAAAATTATATGCGGCAGCTCAAAAGCAGTAGGCATCAATGTATTCTTAAGACATGCATGTGTAGTAGTAATACACTGTACAAGATACTGATCAGCACACAAGATGTTGGAACTTAATGCATTGGCCAGTAGAGAATGCTCGTGTGGGACTGTACACATGTACAGTTTAGCAAGAGAATTTACTGCTCGCTTACATAACGTATGGAAAAAGACTCAGGCCAAATATAAGACCTCAGCGCCGCTGGATACGTCAGCGAATCCATTTAAAGGAAGCATTTGCGCATATGCGATAAGTACCGAATTCCTTTGCACTTGCCCAATATGGGCCTCGTTGCGACAAAACCTGTCTTTGGGGGTTTGCGAACAACAAAAGCGCAGACCAGCCTGCGCTCCCGCGCAGTCTGATCAGCGCCTTTGTTATTCGCTTATTGTAAAGTATCATATATAGACTTGCTAAAAGCAAAATTTCACGTTTCTATGTAGTCTCTGTAGCAGAGCAGGCTGGTTTGAATCTCACTTTGTTGGAAATCCCAAAGAAAGGTTTTCGCAAGGCGAGGCCCATATTATCTAGTATGTGCGCATGCAGCCCTCCTGTAGTCTATACTTTGTGAGCACCTCAGTAAAATATACAGAACATATTCATACCTCTGTTTTAGATGGTCGCCTCTGTGATGAATATCATTATAATTGGGCCGCCTCGTGACAAAATCTGTCTTTGGGGTTTCCGAAAAAGCGAGACTCAAACCAGCCTGCTCAACTACAAATACGTGCTAGAAATTTGAACTTTTGCTCGTAGCACGTCTAGATACGATTCTTTCCAATAAGCAAAAAACAAATACGCTGATCAGACTGCGCGGATGCGCAGGCTGGTCTGCGCGTTTGTTGTTCGCAAACCACCAAAGACAGGGGGTTTTTTCCTCGCGTCGAGTCCCATATTTGAGGTAAATCATGTTATTATTTTTTTTATTTTGTTTGTTTGTGGTTTAACGTCCAAGTCAACAGCTATGGTCATGTTGAGATGGACAGTAAACCGAACCACACTTCTTTTACAAGGCTAGCTTAGACTAAGCCATTAACCAGTACTCAATGCACATTGTTTCGCTAATAACTGACAACAACCCTTCTTGAGTCAGCAGAAGGAGGAGATTGACCATAGAAAATACTTTATGATAAATCTCTATGACTTCATAGGGCTGAACTGGGACCGACCTCACAACCCTCGGACCAGCAATCAGTCTCGCTACCAATCGCGCTACGTGGCCCCACTAGCAAACATATGTTATGATAATATCTTATCTGGAATGTTTTACAAAATTATGCTGTACACGTTCTAACAATAAAATGTGACTTATTTTTCATAGAAAAATCTTAAAAATAAAGTTTCTTTAAAACTCACACAACCACTAAAATGATGATATGTACATAGAATATTGCAACTAGTAACGATTATATAATGCAATGTAAGTAATATGTCAATCTTCTTATCATATTATGCTACACATTTGAGTCTTCTTTGAACAGAGTTTATAAATGAGCCGCCGCATGATATTTCAAACAATGTGGTATGTGCGACCAGCAAAGCCTCAGATCAGTCTGTGCATACGCACAGACTGATCAGAGCCTTTGCTAGTCGCTTGAATATTTTATGAGTGTTAAGCTACTGACTGAACACCATTTAGAGTTTCTAAGCTTGAAAGTAGGCTGCACAGGCTCGTCTGAGTCTTCACTTGTCAATATGCCACATTGTTTGAAATCACATGTCACGGCTCAAATTCCTTTAAAAGATGTAAACTGTCATAGAGCTTAAGCTTTATATTCACATCTTGGCATCATAAGCTCCTCCGTTATATTCTGGTGGTTGCTGATACGGTGCCTTGAAACCTGGTGTCATCTGAAAAATAAAACATGCGTGTATATACATATATCAACATCAAAAAAGTAAACTAACGTAATTCTTTTTGATGGAATCCTCCTCACATATTGATTTATATGGGCCTCGCCGCGAGAAAACTGTCTACGGGGCTTTGCGAACAACAAAGCACAGACCAGCCTGCGCATCCGCACAGTCTGATCAGTGCCTTTGTTATTCGCTTATTGGAAAGAATCATATCTAGATATGATATGAGCGTAATTTTAATTTTCTAGCTAGTCTCTGTAGATGAGGAGACTGGTTTGAAACTCGCTTTGTCCGAAATCCCAGAAGACAGGTTTTCTCGCCACAAGGCCCATATAATGATGGAATGGTCCATTTTGTATTTTAAATGGTTATCAGTCAATATTTAGTAAAATTATGTAATTTATGTTATCTTAGCAGACAGTGCAGACACTGATATAAAGAAAACTATTTATGTGGTATTTCATCAGGGTAGGTACTGTTTTTCCAGAATGAAAAGAGTAGGGAGAGTAATGTTAAATATGAGTCAGTACATGCTTTTTTGGTACCTATCACATTTGGGAGAACTGAAGGCTTAGCATAGTTTTGTGAGTCATAGCGAGCTAGCTGCTCCCACATATAAGGTAAGATTAAAGATAAAGCTACAGCAGAGAATAGATTATATTAATATATTTGTAATATGACCTTTGCAAAACATCAGCAGGAAGTAGAGGTAGCACAGAAATCTTAAATAAACAGTTAATTTGTTTTGTTTCTCAACATTTCATGCGATAAATACATGTTAGTACCGTAATCCATACATTTACAGTCAATGAAAATATCAACTTGCCCAGTATACAATGCATTTTTTTACGACATTCTACAATTTTCAGAAATCATAATGATGATATGATTACATGTATAAGGACTTTTATCAGTTACCATTCATAGTAAATGCATCGTTGCACGTTGCCTGATACACTTTGTCTATCTCATGACATGTGCCTTTATCAGGTCATGATGACGTTGCACGTCTTGAATGACGTCGCCAATGACGCTGAATAGCCACAAAAATCTATGATTACGTCATAATTTGCTAGTTTGAAGAGTAAATCAACTTGGTAAGCTGGTAAATAGAATACCAGGTTTGCGTCTTTTGATATCAAGTTTATCAGGCTCCGCTTCGAGAACGCTTGCTGAATCGCTCAGAAAGCCTCAAGATGTCAACATGCGTTCTCAAAGCCTTGCCTGGTAAACTTGATATCAAAAGACACTCACCTAGTATTCTCTATACTCCACCACAATTCTGTTTTTGTAAATGCATCACATCATGTTTTATTTGTAAATTGTCTTCAGAATGATTATCATCAGTGTTTTCATATCAATATATGTTTTTGGTGTGTAAAAGAAACGTCTCCATCTCAGGGAGACGTTTCTTTTCTGCACCAAAAGCATATTAAATTAAAAGAAGTATTTTGACCCAAATATATGTATGTCTGGTATTATTTACAATTTTTCATGTTGACCTTGAAAAGTTAATAAGCTAAAATTGTAAAGATATATTTTTCTACCAGAAATTCGACTATTTGGGCAAAAATATTTCTAAATATTGTAGTCAGATAATTGTAGTTCATGTCCATGCAACTGTTTTTTTCTAAAGTTCACCCAGCGTGTCACAATATTGCAAACGGTATCAAACGGGGGTGTGAATCTAAAAAGTATGATAAGCATGCTGCTGATTGCTCAAAAGCTGTATGTTGGGGCATAAAGTGATCTATGTGCAATGTATAAATTGTTCATACATCAATGTGGCCAAAGGTATCCGTCTCCATAATAAAAAAGCATTTTTCGTCTATACAGGAAAAAAATTCATGCAAGTAAGATTTTGAAAGATATATCCTCTTAAGCAATACATTATCAAAAAAAAGCATACTGTGATGAGAAAAAGAAAAGGGATCTTAACTCACAGGCAATTACAGGTACAAATCGGTGGTATCAGTTATATAGATAATTTGCCCTCATAAGTGCACAGTTTAAATCCAGATTTATCAGTGGTATATTTTATGGCTATACTTGCATGCTCTTCTTTGTAGCTATGCAGTGTAAATTGGGATGCACTTTACCAATACTTTTATAAACGAGTTGAAACCATGTTTAGAAAACAATTTGATTACCTTACATGTGACTGTTTTATCTTGCTTTTGCAATCGCAGGAGATTTACGAAATGTGAAACTATTGCAAAATTGCACAGGTTTGATAGTTTGTTCATTTCTAGCGGTTGTATATCTGTAATACGAGATCGTAGATCTATATCTTCAAATGTATAAGACGATAACAGCATATGTGTTGCTTGGAATTACAATGTATTTATTAATGTAACATTTATACACAATTAATAACCAAGTCTCTTTGAACCCAAACTAGTAATAGCTGAAAGTGAAATATCGAAATATACATTGAGTTAAGAGTTGACGACTGTTCTTTTACCCGTTAAAGCCAAATAAACATTCTAATAATCATCAATAGGACGAACCCATTTCCAATTTAAGGGCTGTTGTTGGCTAGTGATTTTAGTAGACCATTCAAAGTAAGCAAGCTGTGGAGACTATGTTAAGACGCTGCGTTATGTTGCGTCTGGTATGAGTATACACTGTCTGCACTGTCATCCAGTAAAATGCTGCAAGGCTCATATGGGTAAATGGTTAGTATATCACTAATAATATATCCCATTCAAACTCAATATAATAGAACACCCAAAGACACATAGTAGTGACACGTAAATTGTGTTCCAAATAATGGATGAACGCAGCATATTCCAGTTGTATAGTGTTAGTAAGAGCCATACCACAGAACATAAGCCTTAGAGGTTTCATGACCGTCATGTAACAAGTTGCATGGTCATTATGGAATAACATGAAGCATGAAGTGTAGATAGGAAAATAGCCCTACAAAGAAGAATTTGTTTAAGAGCCTTTCAATTACAGGCATACAAGCCCAATTACCAATTCTACACTGATGCATTTCCATTTAGCTTGTTACAATAAATTGGATGGTCCATTATTTATTTTTAGGGATATCAGATTACAATTTATAAAAAATATTATTTTTTTAAAAAAGCAAACAGTGTCAGTCTACCAGAATCTCCACTTTTCGCCAACGTGCTCGTAAAATTCGTGACAATTTGTTTTATTTGATTCTTTACGTCCCAGTCAACCATTTTTCAGTTATCTCACGACAGTTCTTCCTGGTCAAACTAGTACTAAGAAAGGATTAATTTGTCTTGCTTAAGAACACAACACAGTGGCGTTGGCAAGACTGAAACCCACAACTCCTCGATCTGGAGACAAGCACTCCACTGAGCCACTGTGCTCCAATGTTTCAAAACAAGGAAGGTAAATACCTAGTGTGCCTATAAAGAGACATTGCAAACAGTACCTCTGCCTAGGAATTTTCAGAAGAACTATATTTAAAGCTGCATACTCTGTAACTATGAACATTTTTTGAAAATTTTTATTTTCTTTTAAAATCATTTGTAAAAGTAGAATTAAGCTATGTTTTCACTATAAAAATGTTAGGGACAGCTGAAAACTGCATGGAAAAGTGAATTATCTTATCAAATAGGTGTTTTTTTCTCTTGTTGGTAATTATTTGCGTCCCTCCAATAATTCTAGACCGTTGAATTTTAACATAAATGCAGTTGTTTTGATAGTGATAACTTGTTAAGATTTACAAAAATGGTAAAATATTTACTTGAATTTCAGTATTTTTACTGTGTTCTTGAAAAATAAAAACATTATTTTTAAAATTAGATGATCAAAAGTTACAGACTATGCAGCTTTAAGTTTCAAGTTTTATTCGGATCCTTCTCTTATTGTTTTAAATTACTAATATCATGTTCAATGTTGAATAAAATAGGTTTGAACAAATATATATACCTGGATCATAAAAAAGGTTGTTACTTTCTGACAATCATAAATAATGGATCTTCCAAATCTAGCACAAGCATCAAGGATGGACAAGCATATATGACTATAAATGGGCTTAAATACCTCAGGCTACATAGACGTTTCGCACTTCGGGATATCTATCTGGGTACCTATAGTCGTTGTAGGTCTAAAATATTACATATTAGGAATACATATTAAAGTATTTCATTAAAACGGGCCATTGCTTGAGTAACAATTTAAATACAAGTTACTAGCGTTAGACCACATACAGGAAACACCAAGGTTATTCCTTGAAAAATGACAGGTTATGGGAATTTAGACCAGATAAATATTGAACAAGTCTTCTGCGTTGTAGAGCGCAGATAACAATTTTTGCAACCATTGCTCTGTGCCTTTATTTAACGCCAATGGTTTGTCATCCGTGGCTTACATTTTCTAAAGATCAAGTTTCAAATTAATCGCTACTAGTATTGTTATATTTGGAGAAAATCTATTTTATTGATTGCAGAAGTACCAATAACTGGCAGTGTTCTATGAACGAATCACTCTATAAACAAAAACTTAAGGTTCATTACTAAACAAGTCGCGACAAAAAGCGTTGGATAATCATTTTGAATATATCTTCTCTATTAAATCATTTCTAAAATTGCTAGATGATAATTTTGATTAAAATGATTTGCATTAATCTTATAATCTCATATTTGTATTGAAATTGAAGTAAATTTAATTTGATATGAAGTCCTTTTAAAACGATACCAATTAATTTTGTTTGTTTTGTTTGTTGGATTTGATTCTTTACCACCCAGTCAACATTTCTTTACATATGTCATTATGGGCTTCCTGACAAAGCAGGGATTAATGCGTTTTTGCTCAAAGACACAACGTAGTGCCCCTTGTGAGGATTGAACCTACAACCCTTTCTGTCTGAAGTCAAGCACTCTACCACTGAGCTACTGCGCTCCCATGACACCAATTAAACTAAAAGTCATAGATCTCACGAATAAGATTTGTTAGCTAGGGGTATTTCATGTAAACCAAATATCTATGTGTCCTGATCCACATCTGAATTAAGGGTGAGGTTGGCGCCGTTTAACCGGTTTAAGCCCTCCAGTAAAATATTTTACTGACCATTCCAAGGCGGTACTTCTTTTGTGGATATTTTGTGTTTTTGTTCTGTCTTGTGTTTGCTTTGTCTTGGTACGCGTCTGTATATATGTGCTTTGTGGTCACCTGCTTGGAAAGGGCTGACCTCTTGGCTCTCGTTTGTGGTGTCTAACTGTGAGTTTGTCACTTTCCCATTGGTATCCTGGGTCAGGTGTGGTACTTGATTGTATCGATTCCTGATCTTTGCACCCTTACTAACTTTGAGGGCAATGTTTTGTTTCAATTTTGACAATAATGAGTATTCCCTCCATGATTTGCAAGAATTACAACAAAGAGCATTACATTAAGGAAAGGCAGAAATTCATCAAGACATGCTTGGTCATATTTCTACAAGTAGCTGTTGAATCAGGCCTGGGTTGTTAGAAATTTGCTTCATTTTGTATGAAATTTAGCATGATTATGGTGAATATGTGCCCAAAAATATTGTCTTTAATCGTGTTTACCCATTTAAGCCTAGCCATCAGCAAAAATCCATAAACAGATCAGACCGCACAGTCTGATCAGGTTCTTATCTATACTGTTTGCTGACAGAATGTTCCATTAAAATTTGATTTAAATTTAAGAACACCACCCAACATGACTTAAAACGGAAATGGACTGGTCCAATTGATATGAATGGGAAATTCCATTCCGCTTAAATGGGTCAAAGATGACACATTTTTATTGCAAAACATCAGGTGTTCTTGTTTAACTTTGCTTGAGTGTATGTCTGTTTATTTGTTTCTGCTGAAGCTTTACATCCCAGACAACATTTTTCAGTCATGTCAGGACGTGTTTTGTCTTTATAGGTTGAACCAGTACTAAACAGAGGATAAAGTGGCGTATCCAGGGTCATTCATCATATAATGCATCCCATGAGTCTTTATAACTAGTCACCCTTTGATTATATAAAGAATACTAGGTGAGTGTCTTTTGATATCAAGTTTACCAGGCAAGGCTTCGAGAATGCTTGTTGACATCACAAGGCTTGCGGAGTGATTCAACATGCGTTCTCAAAGCTGAGCCTAGTAAACTTGATATCAAAAGACGCGAACCTGGTATTCTATTTATCAGCTTACCAAGTTGATTTACTCTTCAAACTAGCGAATATGACGCCATGATCGATTTTTTGTGTCGATTCAGCGTCATTGGCGACTTCATCCAAAAAGTGCAACGTCAACATGACCTGATAAAGGCACATGCTGTGAGATAGACAACGTTTATCAGGCAACGTGCAGCGCTGCAGTTAATATAAACGGTAACTGATAAAATTTTAACACTCTATCATGGAGTCACTGCGCTACTCTTAGTGTATTTAATTGTACTAATCTATGGGGAGAATATCAACAAATACATGTACAATTACTATCAAATATACAAATATTAGCAGAAAAAGAATTGGTTAGATAACAGAAGGAGTAAACATGTGAAAATTTATTGGGTAACCAGGTATCAATACATAACTGGAAAATGAGATAGGCTTCATTGGGACAAACTCTATATTTATTGATTGCTACCAGTTGATGCTTAAAGAAGCCTGCTCAGCTTCAGAGCCCAGCTATAATGTTATAACTTTGCATGTGAAAATATAAACCGTTATTGTGTCTAGAGAAATAAGTAACACTGATTAGACTGCATCGATGCACAGGCTTGTATGTGGTTGTGTTGTACGTGTTACAAAATGAGATTTTCTTGCATCGATGTCAATAATATTATATACTTTGTTAACCTGTATATGACAGATATATTTTCAACCGTGAATTAGTAATTAAGATGTTAAAGTAGTTAAGTAAATAGAATAAGTTCAGTTGCATAGTATTTTCTTAAACATATACATATAATAATATAGATTTCAGATATATGTTTTACAAAAGTGCAAACGCATATCTAATAGATTCCATACAACATTTGCAGACTTACTGAGAAAATGCTGTTTTTGGAGATAGAAATATTAAACAGATTATTTAATGTTGTTGACAATTATCTTTATCTAAACGCTAACGAAATTCATACATGGCTTTAAAAAAATGGCTACGTTCTAGGTTTTGTGAAGCACATGTTTTATCATGGACACCTTCAGCTGATATAGTTGGTGTGTCCCTATGGTTTAAGATGTTGCTAAATAAATGGACCTGCATTAAGTAAAAGTAGTGTATGAACGACCTTCCCTCTGAGATTGACATCGTAAAAAATATATATTAACACTTTAAAAATGTTCTGCATAGGCCATTATTGTTGTTATAGATTTTGAGCATTTGCGTTTTGCATTAGGGTTGACTACACAAGAAATATGAAAGGAGGTCTGACTATGTATACTAATGTTAATGCAAATATGAATCTTAGTGATCACAATCAGGAGAAAGATAATTTGTTTGCAGTACAATATAGGTAGATGTGACACTATGGTTATTGTGCAAGATTAATAATAAAACAAATATTATTACAATCAATGCCAGAATCTATAGATTAATTTTTGTGAAAAACAAAAGAGAGTAAAATCTTTTTCAACGATAATATCTAGCCTATATTAACCTTGTAAGTGCAAAACTCTACAACACATTAAGCATTTTTAATATCTAAACAATTCTAATGTTTATAGTGTACTAAATGCATTTTAATTGCATTAGACATAGCTCTGATACAGTTTGATAAAACGGTCAATAGATTTTTGGTTATGTTGTACATATACAAAGGTAGATCAGCAATGCCACATATATATATAATCTGGATGTTATTTGGAGTGCATTTAACCAACACATTATTAGTACAATTGTTATAGTCGCTGTTATATGTATTCCTATATATATTTATTAATCAACTGACAAAACTGTGTCAAGGTTTAAACCCTCTGTAAATTAAGACAAGGTACAATTATTTTAATAAACCAAAAAATGTAGAACTTGATAAATATCATTGACGTTGTAAATCATTGACTTTATATAACCAAAGGTGCCGATTTAGTACCTTCAAATTAGCAGCAAATTAATAGTTGTATCATGACATTGCTCATGACATTGCTCATCCTTATTAAAAGAGTGTGAATTAAAGAAGAGAAACAGTACTAGGTACATCAAAAATCAAATCTAGCAAAACTTATTACATGTGCATTTAGTGTACATATGTAACGTAGACTTGTGGATTATTTCCCTTGGTCATCTGAAATACACATTTAGCATATGGTTCCAAATTGTTACAGATTTTTTTTTTTTATATCTCATGCAAACATCATCACCTAAATTCATCTGGAAAACTAATCAATAAACAAAGGCTTATAAAAAGAGTCAGAGTGATCCATATATTATTTAGAAACCCAAAAGAAGTGATTACTATGTAGCCTGTAATCAAAATTGGCAGCCTATAATGAAATTGGCTATATGTCATCTACATGACAATAAACGTGTTTCCAAATTTGTACATGTACTTTATCAACAATCTAATAAGTATCATTAAATGAAATCAACTATTTATTTGAATACTTTAGTCCAAGTAAAATTGCTTAAATTCTATTCAACAAATTGCTTTTAAAATCGTTTAGGTGCTGGGGTGCTACTTTTTAATCATATGTTTTTCTCTTTTTCTATGTTTTTTTCTCATCTGCTGTTCTAACAATCTTGTGGAAGAGTACTTTGGGTAGTTATATAAATATGAAATAACACTTAAACTTTTGTTAAAGGAATACACATCTGGGAAATGTAAAATATGTGAAGCACAAACAACATTTGACGAACGTTTGTTATAACTGTTAAATTGTAAAGAAAGAATACAGGTCTACAAATCGTTATATCAAAAAGTATAGAAAAGTGCATTTGATGTTTTGCTGTTCATATATATAGAATCTTGTGAAATGAAATATATAACATTTCACTCTTCGCATGGCTCAAAAGGTATGTGTCCATGCTTTTGGTTATTGTCTGATGACTTTCTTTCAAATTAACTTTTCAAGAACATTATCACAGTTTTAAACAGTGTAAATTGAGATAAGAATTAACGTTTAGTCCTGATCTGCGTTCAAATTGTTCGCAAAAGGTTATAAGCAGATGACAAAAGTCACTGTTAGCAAGGAAAGAATTATACTTGTTGCCATTTTATAAGATATGGGTATTGAAAAGGTTTTCTTTAAATTTAAAGCATTACTTATAAGGGTCACTTCTCATATGTGGATATATAACTGCCAAAATATAAAGCAATTTTTTTGAATAGATTTTGAATTTAATAAAGATTGGCAGATTATGTGGGGTTACTTAAATTTGTTAAATAGTATCGTAGTGTATATATCTAGCTTTAGAATCTACTTCAGTTTTATTTAGAATGCAGATCAACCAAAAATGCAAGAGCCTACACAATTTGAAAAGGGCAAACTTAACTTCGTTGGGTTATACAATGTATGAACATTTTGTTTATTTAGCCCATAGCTAACAAATGTAGCTGACTAGAGCATATACAGTCTCTTAGTGTGAAATCAAGTCTTTTATTTTCCCCAAATTTGCATAGATTGATTTTTTTCCCTTAAAGCCACATTAATTGAAAGAAAGGAAAAACAAATAAGATTATTGTGGATTCAATAACCATTCCAACTGAATTTCAAATGTTTTACAAACTATTATGTGAGTCATAGGACAATGCCATGACAAATCAAAAATAGATAGTTTAAGTAATGAAGAGAGTTTTTTTTCAAAATACTCTTACAAAGTACACATGGAAACAAAATGCTCAAAACCATCAAATTATTTGAAATCTAACTTGTTCTAATTGTGTACTGAGTGTAACAGCTGCTACACCATATGAGAAATAGAGGATCTTACAGGAGTGCCCATGTTTTAATTGATTTTATTAAGCGAGTTTGGGAAACGAAATAAAATGTGAGGCTTGCTGAGCATTTTATCTCTTTTTCGCAACAAGTTTAATAAATTCAATAATACAAGAGCACTCATGTTGGATTCTATTCATCATATGACATTAAGCATACTTTGAAAGCTCATTTCTGGCATAAAACATTATAATTTGTCATTATGTACGCAAAGTTGTTATGGCCGTCATCCCCTTAAATCTGTAAACCACTAGTGATTTATCAATTTTATTACATGGCGTTATTTCACTCCCAGACGTGACGTCATATGATAAGTATTTTTGTGAGTTGGAACGTCAGTCAGGAGAATTAAACGTCAGTCAGGAGAATTAAACGTAACAGTCATACATGGTAATGTTAGCTCCGTTTTTCATTATTGTTTTTAGTGCTGAATTCTTAAATATCATTTAATTATTAATAACATTAAAATGATAAGTTGGTGAAAGCAAACATATGGTCCATTATCATACGGTTCCTAGGACTGATCTTGGACCAGGCATTTAGTTAAGAGTCTGTACCAGAAAAATAATTTCTTATTTCTCAACCAAAACATATGTTGTGGGTACTCAAAAGAACAGTCCCAATGAGACGGTTCTTTTGGGCACCCAAAACATATGCTTAAAATTAAAGGTAAGAAAATATTTACAATTTGAATTTTTTTGTTTATCTAAACCTATGTTGGACTATTTATTTGCACATGCTTTTCCTGTGTGGGTACTTTTGCTCTGACCTTAAAAGCGTTACAATGCACAACATGTGAAAAATTGTATTGAAGCACTCAATACCTAACACCTCAGAAATTAATTTATAGTTAATCTAATAGCAACTTCAAAGCACCAAGTAAATTATAAAACATGGGGAAGTGTGCTTATGGTTTGTTATACATAACCCTTGTCCAGCTGAAACTGGATTTATCCTCTTTTAAGAACACTGTAGATCCAGATCAGATCCACACTGTTTTTTACTCTGATTGAAAATAAATGCTCACAACTGGGATACAACTGCATGGCAACATGATATAAATTGAAGATGAGTGCTGTGCATAAATATTTAGCATGACAAGGGTAAAGATCAGCTTAAAATGTTAATGACATCGAGATGAAATTTAAACCTCGCATCTTATCTTACCTGAAGATTAACATCAGCGGGATTAACTGTCTTGGAAACGGAAGAATCTGTATTCCATGGATCTTCAACAAACCCTGGTGTGTACTTGGCCACCTCTTCACGATATTTTACAAGGGCAGGCCCCCACTCTACTGTTGGGCTAGTAGCATATTTCAATTTCTAAAAATAAAGCATATTGAAATAAAAACCTGTACAACATAAAACAGACATATAATAAATTCATTGACTACAGGAAACCATCTATACTGTTCCTAACCTTTTTCAATTAGGGTCTTTTATAGATCTTAACACCATGTTATTAGCAAGGATAAGAAATTATGATATGAGCTATGAAATTTGATTTCAAACAACGTGTCATTTTGACAGGTGTAGACTCTGACAAGCCTGTGCATCCTGATTTTACGGTTAAAAACTCTAAATGGTGTCAGTCAGTAGCTTAACACTCATAAAACTCACTAGCAAAGGCTCTGGTCAGACTGCGCGTATGCACATACTACTTTGTTGGAAATCACATGTCGCGGCTTACATGTATTACATAAAGGCCACAGTATCAGTTAATTCTAAATTGCAGCATTTTAAAAACATTTCACCAGAATTGGATTTCATTTTTTTCAAGAGCTTTAAAAGATAAGTCTTGGCATATAGGGACAATTCAATAATGTAAGTAATGCTAAAACAAATTAGAGTTAAGAAAAGTAAGAAAGGCGGCAAAGACCTGATCGATACAATCAAGTACCACACCTGACCCAGGATACCACATGGGAAAGTGACAAAAGCGCAATTAGACATCACAAAAAAGAGCCAAGAGGCCAGTCCTTTCCCAGCAGGTGACATCGAGGTAGCAATAAACAATTGCGAAAGAATGTAAAACACAAGACATAAATAACACAAATGATCCACAAAAGAAGTACCACCTTGGAACGGTCAGTAAAAAACATTTAAAATATTATAAAATCTTGAAATGAAATACAGCCTGAGATATTTTCGTGATTGTCAAAAGTAAACAGGAAGTATGTCCAAAAACACAATAAAAGTCAATGTTAAGATATAAAGGTATGTTCAGCATCAAGATGATATCCATTCAAACTAAAAATGATTCAAAGAGAAATTAAACATATTTAAACAGGCCAAGTAGATTCTAACAGATGGGTGTACATGAGAGTTGTATCCACTTCAGTTTCGGAAATACAGTAAAAACGGTCTTCAGCAGCCACTCAAAAAAGACCAAAACTGGTTTTCAAGACCAATTATCACTTTATGCAGGTCAAAAGTAGAAAGTGAGTATGATCAGGAAATGCAACAATTACAAACTGCTGACAAACCTGTGGCATCGTGCAGAATGCTCTAGCAGAGCATTTTGCAATACGTTTGACCTAGATTAAGCTACCTTTAAAGTAAGTAAGGGTGCAAAGATCAGGAATCGATACAATTAAGTACCACACCGGACCCAAGGATACCAATGGGAAAGTGACAAACTCACAGTAGACGCCACAAACGAACGCCAAGAGGTCAGCCCTTTCCCAGCAGGTGACCACAAAGCACATATAAACAGACGCGCACAAAACATAGCAAACACAAGACAGAACAAAAACATAAAAGATCCACAAAAGAAGTACCGCCTTGGAACTGTCAGTAAAATATTTTACTGGAGGGCTTAAACCAGTTAAACGGCGCCAACCTCACCCTTAATTCAGATGTGGATCAAGACACATAGATATTTGGTTTGCATGAAAGACCCCTAACTTATCAATGCATCATCTCCTAAAACATTTGATTTTTTTTAATTTGAGAGGCCGCTAAAGACAGGGTTTACAGTATACTTGCAATGGTTGGTTAACTTGTAATCATATTTCATGCTTCACCCCAGCAACAGGCAAAAACAATATAATTGTTGTGAGCTCAATGTCTAGAAATAATCAGTATTCATCAGCATGGAAAAAGAACAATATCTTAAAAGTCAACTTGTTTCTCAGATATATATTTAGCTAGCATATCAGAGAGATGGATGGACAGATTGGATTTAATGCACACCAAAAATAATTTTGTGTTGTGTAAAATCTTTGCCAGACATTACTTGTTATAGTATTCACTTATTGTGCCCCAATTCGGAAACATTTATGTGATATGTTTATATGTGTCATGTCATACAGTTATAGACTTCTAAGCTTGTATTCGTTATGTGATATGCACCAGAGAAATATTATCAACTAAGGGGGTAGCTAAGGTCAATATATTTCTTCTTTCTTATGTATATAACATCATGAAACCCAGCTGATGAGACAATATTCGTTTTATTCTTTAACGATGCAGTGAAGATTCAATCAACAGTCAACGCATTTATGACGGACCTATATCTACCTATAATAGTGGTAGCGGGTCAACTCGGCCTGAAGTCAAGTCGGCCCCTGAGTCAACTCTGCCTTGGGTCAAGTCGGCCGGAGTCAACTCGGCCCGGTGTATTTTTAGAGCATTCACGGTCATGGTTTGAGTTTTGCCTCTGACCAAATATGACCTAATAAATTATTAATGGGTCCGAGGTTTTGCATACTCTGTCGGACTAAATCAAAGATAAATATTAGACTATAATTGACGAACATGGCAATCAAGCTAATAATTGGTCGAATTGGGGGGTGAACTTACTTGCTACTTGATAAAAGGTAAAGATTGTTTAATAAAAACTTTCACACTTTGTCAAGCACTGGCTTCCCGTATCTTGCAAACAAGGCAGTTATCGTTTTCTTATCATTAGTATTCTAGAATAAAAACGGTGATTGCGATTAGAAGTTTGATCAAAACAATTTGGCCTAACATGAAAGGTGCCGCTGATTTTTCTCTATTTAAAATGAAAAACGATGCAAAACCATACATTCCTTGTCCGCCTCTCTAATCATTTTATATTGAAATGAATTATGTCTATGATACCATTAATTCTCTTTGATTGCATCTTACTAATGCTACCGTCATGAAGTCGAACCCGTTGAGTAGTAAAAATTGACATACCAAGATATAGCAAGGACACATACGTCTGTGGATATAGATTGGACCAAACATTATTCCCTCAAACTTTTGTTGAACTTTTTTAATAAAACACACACATGTACAAAATCAGAATAGTACAGGCATCCTTAATTGAAAAAAATAGGCTCTATAGGACCAGACCAAGATGACCACGGGCCGAGTTGACCCGGGCCGACTTGACTCAGGCCGACTTGACCCAAGGCCGACTTGACCCGCATTCATAATAGTATCTTGTCTTATATCAATTCTGAAAGTCAGTTAAAAAAAAGTGCGACTGATTTATTTGCAAACAACTCTCAGCAACTGTGTTTTTTCACAATTGCTCATCTGCTAACACACACAAAAGAAACTACCAAAATGTTTTCAGTCTTCAAGTTTTGGCATATTTCCACTAAAAGATATGTACATGAAACTGTGTAAAAATTGACTGCAGCATCAATATCTACATGACCTTCTGATATTTATAACAGACCAAACAGGTAGGCATGACATTAATTAGCAGCAAATTCTCACACCCTTCTATGCTGAAAACGAAAACTGTTGTGCATCAAGCAAAAACAGTGTTCAGCACTTTAAACTTTTCCAAAATGTACCCCTTTGACCTATAAAATGTTCAATTTGTTGGCTATTTCTTGTTTGTTTGATTCAATTCTTTATGTCCCATCAACAATCTTTCAGTTATAAAGAACGGGTATTCCTGGGTTGAACCAGTACTACGCTAGGAGTATTGTTCTTTCTCAAAGACACACTGCAGTGACGGCAGTGAGGCTCAAGTCCATGGCCCCTCAGTCTCAAGTCAAGCACTCTACCACTGAGCCACTGCGCTCCCATTTGTTTTGGCTATATAATAAATATCAATTATGTATTTATGTGCCTTAATGCTTATCTGTTTGTAATCAGGAAAGTCCAAAATGAGCACTTTTGCAAACAGTGAAGACCCAGATGAAATGCAGCATCATGCTGCATTTCATCAGGGTCTGCACTGTTTGTAATAGTAAAAATGATCTTATGACAACATAATACAATATTTTTTGACATTATAACCTGACACACCCCTAGATATGTACAATGAACTATCCCAAGTGTATTGTATCAAACCAGAAGTAAAAATCCATTAGTATACAAAGGGTTAATATACCTGTCCAAATGTTCCCTCAGCAGTACAAATAGTGAGTACTGCACCAACGACAATAGCGACAACAACTGACATAGTCATCAACCAGCCTAACACATCAGCCCACTCAGGGAAAGCCTCACCCTCCATATCTGTGTACTTGATCCATGAGAATAACATAATAAACTGAAAGAAATGTACATAATATGTATGCAAATAACATAATAAACTGAAAGAAATGTACATAATATGTATGCAAATAACATAATAAACTGAAAGAAATGTACATAATATGTATCAGAATAGCATAATAAACTGAAAGAAATGTACATAATATGTATGAGAATAACATAATAAACTGAAAGAAATGTACATAATATGTATGAGAATAACGTAATAAACTGAAAGAAATGTACATAATATTTTTGAGAATAACATAATAAACTGAAAGAAATGTACATAAAATGTATTTAGTTAGCTTGTTTTCACATGTTCACTCAGATTCAAAAGATCCAGATAGTTTGTTTATTGTTTGTTTGCTTTACGTCTCAAGTTAACAGCTATTGTCATGGCGGGACGGTCAGTTCACATAACCACACTTTTTCCTGGGCAAGCTTGGACAAGAAGTTAACCAGTACTTTGTGCACCTACTTTTGCTTGTAACTGACAACGACCCTTCTTGAATGATTCGGCGGAAGGGAGGAGAATGACCGTAAAAAATATTTTATGATCAATCTCCACGAAAGTATGGGACCGTCGCGGATCGAACTCGCGACCCCTGGATCTGCAGTTAGACTCACATCTGTTGCCAGACATGTTACCGACTGTGCTACCTGGCCCAGTGAGATCCAGAAAGTACATTGTGAGCTAACAGTTATTTGAATAAAGACAATATGAACAATTCTATTTAGAAAAAGACAAACGTTTATAAGATAAAAAATTAAATATCAATTGTTACTGTAGTTTCAAAGATGCATAAATGTGAGGCAATTCTATTTTTCTTATAAATAGGTAAAGTATGATTATTCACTGTCACGCGCATATGCAGTAATCTGCGGTAGATTCAATATAACTGTAAACTGAGACTACCTTCACAATCAAAATCAAGGTAAACTCGGCAGTGTTTGTTTAGAACAATTATAATCTATCTTTGAAAGTACTATATGTATCTTTAAGTATGACTAAATTCTATACAAGAGATTTATTATCAAAAATGAAATAAAGAAATTAGCTTCTTTATCTGAGGTCCGTGAAAGGATGAACCCCATATGTTCAGTTTAATGGTACCATGTCACTTTTACTGTCTTGGTGGATAAAAATATTTACAATTTTATGCCCATTTGTTTCCTTTAACTGTGACTTACCAAAACGCCGGCTGGCGTAAGTACACACCAACAAAGTGCCCACCAGTATTTTGTAATCCAGAATGGCATACATCCACATATTTGATTGCCCACCATGCATTCAATGTCTGCCAGGAACCGTCGAATACCTAAAATGGGAGAACATAACAGAAATATCCACAAAGTCAAGCTCATTAAGTAACTAGAAATGTGTCCATGGGACACGGATGCCCCCGCTATTGCCAAACTAGCATAAATAGGGCATTGTCATTTAACAAAGGGCCATAACTCTGATAATAATCGGTGGATTTTATCCATAATAGAACTTGACCTGTATTTTATGATTATATACCTGTGTATGAAATATGAATCCAATACGCCAATGTTTTCAAAAGATATCGCCCGGAAACCATTTTTCATACGGAGATCAAGGGCCATAACTCTGATAATAATTGGTGGATTTTATCCCTTATCGAACTTGACCTGTATTTTATGATTATATAACTTTGTATGAAATATGAATCCAATTCACCAATGTATTCAAAAGATATCCCCCGGAAACCATTTTTTTGTACCAAGATCAAGGGCCATAACTCTGATAATAATCGGTGGATTTTGTCCGTTATCGTACTTGACCTGTATTTTATGATTATGAACCTGTGTATGAAATATGAATCCAATACACCCATATATTCAAAAGATATCGCCCGGAAACCATTTCTCGTACGTATGGGACAGGACGTACGGGACGTACGTATGTACGGACGTACGGACAAAAGTGATGCTATATGCCCCCCTCCATTATAAATGGCGGGGGCATAATAAACATAATCACATATGCGCAGTAAAGTCATGTTTAAGTCAGATATATGAAACTATCTAGTAAGGCTATCAGTCAAGTTGTTAGCATGAACATGCATCTACCACATCAACCAAATCTACCACATACTTTGTTTTATGCAAGCACTGAAGGCTCTGACAAAAAAGGGACAATGTACATTCACTTATACTCTATGTGCTAAGTAATGGTTATACCATGGGTTGTCCGCCTGTACGTGGAGATAATCCACGAGCTTTAGCGAGTGGATTATCTTACGTACAGGTGGACAAACATGGTACAACTATTTTATACCACCTACATCAGTGTAGACCTTGCACATCACAAGATATTTCGTGCTAAAGTTGGTAAGGGTGGTATAAATAGCAACCTTGTATAGCTTATTTGGCTTGCATACTTTCTTTACTTTGATTGTATTGCTGGTGGCTTGTGACTGTTATTGTTCAGTGGCTCTTCCTCATGGTTCTGTGGGTTGGTCTATAGAGAATGATTGTGTTTTTCCTAATCATACTCGCAACCATCTTTCATATTGCCAGTAGTATAATATAATTTATTATCTCGAATATACAATAATTCAAAATTCCATAAAATACATTACATAACTATCAGGGTGGTATGCATAAAAAATCACTGTTTTTTATAAGCTCAAATATGACACATTTCAAAATACAGATACTCAGGGACAGTTACTGTTTTGGCCATATTCACATGTATCTTGAAACATACCATAACACAATGCATATTTAATTGTGATTGTTCACGGAAAGAGCAATTATGCATTTCTGTTTGCCATTATCTTTAATATTCAAATGGTTACTTGGCTCTAACTGCATATTTTGATCATTTGAAATTTTAATTTTAATACCATTGTATGTATATGTGTGGTTATAAACTGACCCCTTTGCTAGCATGACAGATGCATATTTCATGTGACGAAATTATACAAGTTAAACATAAATAGTTAGAAATAATAGCAAAACCTGCAGAATAAAAGCCAAATCTGGATAAATAATTAAAGCAAAAACTTACCATAGACATAACCAATTGAGATACATTCACAGAGAGCAACAAACATTATATTCCATCCTCCTGAGTATGTGTCCATAACTTCTAACATGTATATGCCTCCCTAGAATAAAATGTGAGCACATAATGAGATTTTGATACATTAAAGCTGCATAGTCTGTAACTTTTGATATTCTAATTTTGGAAATAAAGTTTCTATTTTTCAAGAATACAGTAAAAAATATTCAAATCCAGGTAAACATTTTACCATTTTCATAAATTTTAACAAATTGTATCTATCAAAACAACAGCATTTATGTTAAAAGTCAACTGTCTAGAATTATTGGAAGGACATAAATAATTCCTAACAAGAGAAAAAAACACCTTTTTATTAGATAATTCTCTGTTCTATGCAGCTTTTAGCTGTACTGAAATATTTATTGTGAAAACATAACTTAATTCTTTTTTTACAAATGATTTAAAAAGAATTTTTATTCGAAAAATGTTCATAGTTACAGATCTGGTCTCTTTAAGCATTATGCGTAGTCATTCAAAAATAATGTGGAAAGGTTTTTTTTAAATAAGGTTCAATAATCCTTCCGGATAAGACAATAAAATCAAACCATTACCAATGTTCCTGTGTCTCTTGTTTGGGAAACATTTCGGTTTTATTTTTATTGCAATATCTTCACTGGATTGAAAGATACAGACCATGAAAGACGGTCGTTTCTTTTTTATTTGACTGTATGTTTACTGAATATCTTACTATTCATTTGAGGATATATATCCATGTATTAATTGAGTACTTCGACGAACACATAAGTACTTACATTTGTTGTTAACGTGAGACCAATAAGGAAGAAAAATAAGCAAAGACCCATGACTGTGAGGAGTTTGTAGTTTCTCAGCTTTGGGAATCTGTCCATCAATGATGTAGTCACAGTTTCAACCAAGACAAACTAGAATGTAAGATAAAAATGATGTTAAGTATGTGATCAGCCAAGACAGGCCCCTCGATAATATGTGTTATAAAAACATTTTTTTTATTTCTCAACCAAACCATATGGTGTGGGTAGTGTTGTGCTATCCCATGAAATGTTTTAACTCATATATAGCTAGTATCTATTAATAAGCATCAAACATATTGCCTTACTACTTGGCCTGTTAAGTGGATCAAAGGTCAAACATATACATTCACAATAATCTAAGGCAGTTGTGAACGTTTCAGCCAATTATTTGCACGCAGACAGAAGTACAATGTTTCTAAAATATATCAAACAAGATTTTAGTCTGAATGCCTTAATCTGATCCCTTGAGAGATTTACCTAAGGCCTTAAATCAAGTTTTCCAAAATATTGTCAAGATGCATATCAATTTAAGGTTATGAAACATACAAGTAAAACAACATATTTTTAATCCCCGGGGTGGTCTGAATCTCCTCATATCAGATATTGATTAAAGGAAAAGAACATATAGGCCGTGACATGTGATTTCCAACAATGTGGCATTTTGACAAGTGTAGACTCAAACGAGCCTGTGCAACCTCTTGTTAAGCTTAGAAACTCCAAATTCTGTTCAGTCAGTAGCTTAACAGTCAGAGAATACTCAAACGACTAGCTAAGGCTCTGATCAGACTGCGCGTATGCGCAGGCTGGTCTGAGCATTTGCTGGTCGCACATACCAAATTGTTGGAAATCTCATGTTGCGGCTCATATATGTAACACATGCAAGTAAACGTAAAGTCTCCCCATACATCCATATAATTGGTTATCATTCCCATCCTTAGGGATTGCATCTACAACCACTTTCCATTATTCCTTTCCCTGGACATGCTTTTCCACTATGGTGCCCCGGGTGAGGTGTAGTAATTGATTTCTTTCCACTTTGATTATCAGATGGTGTGTGTCTGTGCTGTGTGGCGCCCCAAACAGGTCTCCTTGTAAATTCTTCTCCATTGTTCCTTTCCTGGATATCCTTTTCCTATTTGGTGCCCCAGGTAAGGTGTAGTAATTGATTGTATAAATTTGTGAACTTCGCCCTCTTCTTTTACTTTGCTCATACAGGTGCAATTTATCTTGCGCACTGAATAAGGGTTTCTGTTGCTTTACCTATCTGAGAGAATTATATCTCACTTACCCTGTACCAACCCATGGAAAAGATAAAATATTAATAGCCACACATCGATAATACCAGTGACGCTATTGTTAATTTGAAGTACAGTCATCGCATTGTTGTATCTCAGCATGATCAGGAAATATTGGGAGCCCTTTTTTATATAAAATGTCATATTTAATGGCGAGCAAGAAGAAAATATAAATTGTGTGAGAATAATTAGTCCCTTGGATCACCATTTGTCATTATTGGGCTTGTCTTACGACTCCAAACAGTAATCCTAGTGATGGATTGTTTTCACTTTCCTGGTGAGTAAGGCTATTGCAAGGCTTACCTGACTGTCTACACCGAGAGTTAACAACATTAAAAAGAAAAGAATGGCCCAGAATGGAGCTCCTGGTAGTTTTGTCACAGCATATGGATAGACAACAAAGGCCAGAGAGGGTCCACTCTTCGCAACATCTCCAACTGGTACACCTAGCTCCTTGGACAATGATCCCAGATAGGAAAAGATCACAAAACCAGCAAAGACACTTGTCAAACAGTTCCCAATAGACACAGCAATTGAATCCCTGTAAAATAATAAATGAGCCGCAGCATGAGGTTTCCAACAATTTGACATTTTGACAAGTGTAGACTCAGACGAGACTCTGCAGCCTCCTGTTAAGCTTAGAAACTCCAAATGGTGTTCAGTCAGTAGCTTAACAATCATAAAATACTCAAGCGACTAGCAAAGGCTCTGATCAGACTGCGCGTATGCGTAGGCTGATCTGAGGCTTTACTGGTCGCATATACCACATTGTTGGAAATCTCATGCACTGGCTCAAATATGCTCTTAAAAGGGTATCCATTGGAAGCAAAGACTGCACCTAAGAACTGAAATTAGAGAGTGCATATTTCCTAAAACACTTATATTTGGTAATATTTTTATATGACGCTATTGGCAGTAAAAATCACCAAAATATAAGACTGCGCAATACAATTATAAATTTAGTTACACAATAGCCAATGGGAGCGTAGTGGCTCAGTGGAAGAGTGCTTGACTCGAGACCGAGGGGCCACTGGTTTGAGCATCACTGGCGGCACTGCATTGGGTCCTTGAGCAAGACACATTAACCCTTGGTTAGTACTGGTTAAACCCAGGAAGTACCATCCCTTTATAACTGACAGATTGTTGATGTGACGTGAAGAATCAAATCAAACGAAAATTCAAACAATCACAATAGCCAATAAATGGACACTCATCATTAGTATGCTTGCATTTGTTTCTTAAAAAAAATCAACTTTTAAACAGTAATTTTTTCAAAGTGGAGGAAACCATGTTTTAAAAGGGACAACTGTTAAAGCAAAGAGTATGCTCCCTGAATATATTCTTACATTCATAAGTAGCCAGTATGAGAATAGATAATAACTTTTAAGGACAATAATTTGAGAAACCACCAAAATAAAAATACTACAAAATATCAGTATTTTATAATCAGCAAATTTGATGCTGTGAATATTAAGTGGTTTGAAGTAAAAGAAAATAACATTTTAACCGTTTATTTTTTTACTTTGCATTTCATTTGACCCATCACTATATTTTGTTTTCATCTTTTATCAAATATCATAACAAAGGTATTAATTAGTATTTGAAAAGGCCTTTCATGACAACTGATGCTAGTATTCTATGCTTACTTATGTGTTTGGGAATAGCACTGCAGGTTTCCTTCAAAATCCTGAATCGAATGAAATTATGATATACTGCACTATTGCTAAACTTTTCATTTTACTGTTTTCTTCAATGGTATTTACATATTTTAACAATGTTATATGAGCCGCGACATGAGATTTCCAACAATGTGGTATATGGGACCAGCAAAGGCTCAGACCAGCCTGCGCATACGCGCAGTCTGATCAGAGCCTTTACTAGTCACTTGAATATTCAATGACTGCTTAGCTACTGACTGAATATCATTTGAAGTTTCTAGGCTTAAAAGGAGGCTGCACAGGGTCGTCCGACTTGTCAAAATGCCACATTGTTGGAAATCACATGTCATGGCTCATAGGCATTTAAGCATTGTTTAAGGTTTCATTTATGGAATACCAGTGTATGCTAGTCAGTCAAAACGCAAGGATACATGTACCAACAGAGAGTGACTCACCTGATTGCGTCATTATGAAATCTGTTATAACTGGCAAGAGCTATGAATTCACAGAGAGTGACTCACCTGAGTGCGTCATTGTGAAATCTGTTTTAACTAGCAAGAGCTAAAAGACCACCCCAGGAGGCTGACAGAGAGTGACTCACCTGAGTGCATCATTGTGAAATCTGTTATAACTGGCAAGGGCAATAAGACCACACAGGAGGCTGGCAGAGAGTGACTCACCTGAGTGCATCATTGTGGAATCTGTTATAACTGGCAAGAGCTATAAGACAACCCCAGGAGGCTGGCAGAGAGTGACTCACCTGAGTGCATCATTGTGGAATCTGTTATAACTGGCAAGAGCTATAAGACAACCCCAGGAGGCTGGCAGAGAGTGACTCACCTGAGTGCATCATTGTGGAATCTGTTATAACTGGCAAGAGCTATAAGACAACCCCAGGAGGCTGGCAGAGAGTGACTCACCTGAGTGCATCATTGTGGAATCTGTTATGACTGGCAAGAGCTATAAGACAACCCCAGGAGGCTGGCAGAGAGTGACTCACCTGAGTGCATCATTGTGAAATCTGTTATAACTGGCAAGAGCTATAAGATCACACCAGTAGCCTGGATACATGTACTAACAGAGAGTGACTCACCTGAGTGCATCATTGTGAAATCTGTTATAACTGGCAAGAGCTATAAGACCACACCCGTAGCCAGGATACATGTACTAACAGAGAGTGACTCACCTGAGTGCATCATTGTGAAATCTGTTATAACTGGCAAGAGCTATAAGACAACCCTAGGAGGCTGGCAGAGAGTGACTCACCTGAGTGCATCATTGTGGAATCTGCTATAACTGGCAAGAGCTATAAGACAACCCCAGGAGGCTGGCAGAGAGTGACTCACCTGAGTGCATCATTGTGGAATCTGTTATAACTGGCAAGAGCTATAAGACAACCCCAGGAGGCTGGCAGAGAGTGACTCACCTGAGTGCATCATTGTGGAATCTGTTATAACTGGCAAGAGCTATAAGACAACCCCAGGAGGCTGGCAGAGAGTGACTCACCTAAGTGCATCATTGTGGAATCTGTTATAACTGGCAAGAGCTATAAGACAACCCCAGGAGGCTGGCAGAGAGTGACTCACCTGAGTGCATCATTGTGGAATCTGTTATAACTGGCAAGAGCTATAAGACAACCCTAGGAGGCTGGCAGAGAGTGACTCACCTGAGTGCATCATTGTGAAATCTGTTATAACTGGCAAGAGCTATAAGACAACCCCAGGAGGCTTGCAGAGAGTGACTCACCTGAGTGCATCATTGTGAAATCTGTTATAACTGGCAAGAGCAATAAGACCACACCAGTAGCCAAGATACATGTTCTAACAGAAAGTGACTCACCTGAGTGCATCATTGTGAAATCTGTTATAACTGGCAAGAGCTATGAGACCACCCCAGGAAGCTGATAAAGAGAAGAAAATCTGTACAGCTGCATCCTTCCAGATCTGCAATTAAACATTAATCATAAGCTAAGATTTTAAGAGTAAAATTGAAGTCATCAATACAAACATGTGTTTTGGGGCTCTTAAAGGATCTATATCATGGGGATGTACATGTTTGAAATGATCATGTTTGAAATGGTCAAATGAGGCGTAAAAATGACATGTATACTAAAATGCACTGTATATTTATATTTTGACCCCGTCGCAAAGCCGATGTGGGGAGTGGGGGGCTAAAGGAATGGTCTTCGTCTATCTGTCAAACAATCAGTTGGTCTGTCATTCCTTCCATAACACTTTTGTGTCTGCCCCATACCTCCTGAGCCCTATAAACGAGTTTCATTAAACTTCAATTAAATGTTCCACTAAGTAAGACAATGTGCAGAACACACCACTCAGCTACAAGATTCAAGGTCAAGGAATTTTGTGTGTGCTCAATATCTCATTAACCCTTTGAACTATTTTCATACACATAAAATTTTCTCTATGTAAGACAATGTACAGAACCCATGACTTAGCTATGCAGGCTCAAGGCTATGATCACATTTAAAGATCAGGTTATTTACCCTTTAATTTGTGTATGATCGATATCTCCTCAACCCTTAGAACGATTATCATTAAACTTCATCCAAATGCCCCTCTTAGTAAGACAGTGTGCTGAGCTTAGTACTCAGCTACCCAGACTTACGGTCAAGGTCATGTGATTAACCCATAAATTTTTCATTACATTTTATCCAAATGTTCTTCTTAGTGAAACTGTGTGCAGAATCTATCATTCGTCTACACATACTCAAGTTCAAGGTCACTCTTCACAGTCATTGGATTCTGCTTTGAGGGAGTAAGCTATCTTTCAGACTGCTGTCTTGTTTTATCTGTATACTACATCTTGATTATATAGATTGGTTATACATGTAGATCTATGGCTGTGGCATTTACCAGGCATATTTACTCTTCTCATTTATACCTGATATATTTTCCAACTCTTATCAATTGGACAAGTCCCTTTCCCTTTTAAGGGTTGCTGTGTGGCATTTTTTTATTTTTTTGTCAAACTTAAATAAAACATTCTGTAAACAAAAAAGTGGACACCATGGTTAGACGCCACATTCCATGGTACCTGATCTGGGTAAGCACGGTTTGCCAATGACACATAAAAAACCCTAGGCTTATGTAGGTTGATAATTATTACTACTGTATGATAGGCGGTTCTCTTAAATATAATTAAAACATATCATTCTCCTTAACAAAAATGAAAAAAACTAATACTTACTGCTGAATCTGAGAGTTTGTCTAGTTTTGGAGTAATATAGAACTTGATTCCTTCCTCATAGCCATCTAGAAGAAGTCCTCGAACAAAAAGGATGACAAGTACGAGATATGGGAATGTAGCTGTGACATATACAACCTGAAAATACAAAGGAATGTTGGATAAATATATAAATAGATTCCTTCTTCTTAGCCAACTTGAAGTCCTTGAACCAACAGATTGACCAGAACAAGATGTGGGAATGTAGTCATGATATATATACAACCTGAAAATTTATATCAATTGTGGAGTAATGTAGAGCTTGGTTCCTTCCTTATAGCAATCTAGAACAAGCCCTCGAACAAACAGGATGACAAGTAAGAGATAAGAGAATGTAGCTGTGACATATACAACCTAAATATTCATTAGAAATGACATTTACATGTACATGGTTGAAAGTCTAGGTTTTTTATGAGGGGGGGGGGGGTATTGGTTTGATTCTTTACATTTTTCAATCCTGTTGGGAAGGGTTTTCATTGGTTGAATTAGTATCATGCAGCGGATAAGGACACAACACAGTGACACCACCGGTGTTTAAAGTTGTAAAATTCAAAAAACAAAACTCTGATAAGGAAGCATGAAAATGTGTACTTAGGTAAAGAGTATTTGCATTTTTTGTTAAGTTTAAAACAGTATTTATGGCCAGAAATACATCATAATTGATAAAATTCTACTTGTGACCCCTTGAAGTGTTCAACGGGCTCTCCCAAACTTATTGCATCAATATGTATAGGGTAATCCTTCAGAATGCAAAAGGTTAAATAATAAAACAACCAGATGGCTAGTTAGCATTAAAGACACACAGGCCTGATAAACACAATCCATTTATGGAATATGAAATAAATATAGTGCATGTATGACATTGTTTAGAAGTGTGCAGGCTAAATTCAGTCAAAATTTCACAGGTTCAATGTCAATCCTGAAATTTTTTTTCATGTGCATGACAAATTCTATTCATTTTAGTTAACTGAATGGGTCATTCTTTAAGGAAATAGTCTTTTTTCTGGTGACTCAACGGATTTGCTTAATGCAAAGACATGCTTACCAAGACAGTGTTTTTGTGAATAGGCTTTCAGTAATTGCTAAGGAAGGAATAAATGCATAATAAATTTTATGTACATGTACCTATTTTCCCCCAATGACTTAATTGACGTGCTGGGTGCAAGGATGACTTAGATGAATGCAGAATAAATGCTTAATCAATTTTATGTACATGTACCTACCTTTCGTGATGACTTAATTTACTTGCTAAGTGCAATGATGACTAGGATGAATGCGGAATAAATAAATAATCAATTTTATGTACATATACCCACCTTTCCTGATGACTTAATTGACTTGCTGAGTGCCAGGATGACTAGGATGAATGCAGCAAGGTAGCAAAGTACAATCTCCCAGCGTATAGGGCCAAGATCTTGTAAACCTTTGCTGTAAGCAGATCCTACAACACGTCGTCTGAAACATCACAATAATAATTTAAAGACCAAATCCAGTTAGCGCTTACAATAACATTTAATTATGTTTAAAACTTTGTACACTGAAAACCACTTAATGGGTGTTTTGGCAAACAGTGAAGACCCAGATAAAATGCCCCATCATGTGACATTAAAACTGGGTCTGGACTGCTTGCTAAAACAAAATTGATCGTCAGAGAAAGAAATACAATATATTTTGGAAATTAAAAATTGTGACCCATTCATATATACAATGCACCATCTTGACTTTATTTTTATAGCTTTATGGAAACTTTTATAGGTCTAAAAAGGGTAATACAGCATACATGCATATCTTGTTTTCATTATATGGTATTCAATCATATTATAAATTGTTGTATTGATAAATGTGTTGCATATTCCTAACACGTTTCAGGCCTCCAGATAAGAGTGCGTATCAGAAAACTATTTTGTTTATTTCTCATCCAAACATATATTGTGGGTACTCAAAAGAACCGTCTCGATGAGACTGTTCTTTTGAAAACCCAAAACATATGTTTAAACTGATAGATAAGAAAATAATCGCAATTTTACGCTTATAAAAAATCCTTAACTGGGCCTATGACGTTTATTTATCCTATAATAGTAAAATAATATAATATAATATGTAGCATTGCAATTTTAAGCTGTCTAAACCATCTAAACCATCTTTGTCATATCAAAACATTAACGCCATTTTATGCATTATGAAACTGGTGGCTCGTGCTCATGTAAAACATTAAATATTATATGCAAGTTTATACATCATTTGTGATGAAATATTTATTTTGAAGTTTAATTGGCAAAACGTAAGAAAACAACCTTTTGTTATACGTTAGATCAAGTGCAGTATTCTTGCCACTGTGAATGCTATACTAACTCAAAACAGAAAGATTCATTTAAAAAGTACCCTCAATGTGATAAATTAATATCTATAATTAGCCAACATATATTGTGTTGGACATCTGTAGAATAATCTATATAAATTGTTTCTAGTTTGAGTCAGTATACATGCTAAAATACTACCAAAGCATTATTTGAACAAGTGCATAATGAACCATTGACACCACCACTGCGCACAGGGAGGGAAGACTCAAACAACATAAAATACCAGAGCCTTTGCTGCATGCACAATGTGTAGTCTTGCACAAATGGTCCAGCAATCAGAAAGCAGACACTCTGATAAAACTTAAGAGAAGCCCAGGTTGATCAGATTCTCCACAGACTGAATGGATCAAATTGTTGTTATTGTCTGGCCCTGGCTCGGGCCCATTGCTTGAATACATTAATATACATGTAACTGTTCTACATAAAGCCTGCCATTACCATTGGATATCTATTTAGATCAAAATATATGTATGTAGAATGACACTGAGGATATAGCGTTCAAGCATCTGAAAGCGTTAGCAGAGAATTAATTAAGCTGGCAATGGGGCGGAGCTATCTATGGATTTCTTAAAGTGTGTTTGCTTTAAACAATATTTGTAACTAGACATGTATATTATAGTACAAGAATAACATGGTACAGGATCTGACAGTAAGCAAATGCTTATATTATAAGTCATCTCCATTATGCTTTATAAGCAAGTGCAGTAAATCTGTAACTTTTGTTTGCATTTCATGTCGTAGAGCAAAAATATTTTCCTGCTCCAGCCAGGAATCTAATCCAGAACGCTGGATTTACAGGCAAGCACTCTACCACTTAACTGTCCAAGCCGCCGTCTACCGCAAGACAGTAGAAGCGTATTTATATAAACATAGACCCTATGACAACAAAATCGTATTTATTACAGTTTGTGGATGATGCACAAGCATACGCAAACGTGTTGATAATAACATCTCCATAAAGATGAGGCCAGAATGATTGCACTATGGTAATAAGTCTAGATACTGCGCATCTCAGCAAACTGCACATGCCTGGATCCAGAAAGTTTTGTCAGAGGGGGTCCAACTTTGACAACTTTTTATCTTAGTTGATAAGTGGAAGACAGATCCAAATACCACTATGAGCAGACCATCATCTGCCCGTAAGCAAAACGCCATTGCTGGCACGCCAATGTTGGCCCAACATTGAGGATCCCGACCAGTATTGCTATAAACCCTATATTTTTGTGATTTTTCGTGGTATGGGGGTCCAGACCGCCTGCCCACGCCCCTCTGGATCCACCAAGGAGAAGCAAGTAGAATGTTATTGCGACAACTTCTTAAGCTGATGAGAACTGTCAGCAATTTTAATAATGTATCCTACAGCACAAGCAATATTTTCTGATGCTTGTCAATACGAAAAATACATACAAGAATTTATATTGAAGCTATTGCTATCAAATACATGGGGTACTAAAGACAAGGGGTAAATAAACAAGGTTATATTTAACCACGTGTATAGGGAGCGCAGTGGCTCAGTGGTAGAGTGCTTGACTCAAGACCGAGAGGCCGCGGGTTCGAGCCTCACCGGCGTCACTGCGTTGTGGTCCTTGAGCAAGACACATTTATCCTAGCTTAGTACTGGTTCAACCCAGGAAGACCCGTCCCTGTTTAACTGAAAGATTGTTGATGGGCCGTAAAGAATCAAATAAAACAAACAAACAAATAACCACGTGTATACTCCAAACCCCTCAACGGGTACTTTTGCAAAGAGTGAAGGCCCAGATAAAATGCCGCATAGCGCTGCATCTTATCAGGGTCTACACTGTTAGCAAAGACTTAAACCATCTTGGGTGAAAGAAATTCAATTTTAGTTGAAAATTATAACGTGTGGCCCCTCAATATATATAAAGAACCATCCCAAGTACATTGTATCATATCATGTGAAAGAACCCATCAGAATACAAGGTGTTACAACCAGGCAACCACCAAGTTAGCATTTCATTCCAATAAAACATCTAAAGATAAGCTGTCAATAATATAAAATTGGCTATTATTGTCATCCAGGTGCATGCCAAACTACACAAAAACTGGTTCAGTTCTACATGCTCGTGAAAAAACTGTTTTATGGTGGATAACACTCATTTATTGAATGGACATGTGTTGCAGGTGCACATTGGAATTGCCTCTATGAGGCAATTTCAATGTAATGTGTACCAACAACATATGTAACTGAAATAAAGGAAACCTATTTTGAAATATACACTAAACTAGCATCATGTCCATTGACTTTCCTCTTTAAACATATCAAACTGCTAATCAGTATTAAAATACCTGTCACTATATGGCAAATTGTACTTAATTACATGACAGACATATCACCAAATTTGATTTCATGAACTAAGCTTTTGCTAAGCTGCTACTTGCGCGGTTGTAAACAAACCAACCAATCAGCTCTACCAATATATTTCACCAAACTGAAGCGACTTAAGAACGTAGGCAAACTTTACAAGGCAATTATACATGCATAAACAGAACAAGCACAACGACTAGAGATCCACTCTCTTAACAAATATTTGAATTGGTGGAAATAAGGTAATGTGTTAACAATTTAATATCCAAATTATTTGTTTATCTTGAACTATGGGTAATCTAACATATGGTAATGCATAAGCATGCACATTATTTCAAAGCATTCACAATAAAGGCACAAGCAGGTCCTCAACATAAGCCAATAGCGATACCAAACCCATGCTTTTTCTCACTCAAAAAATTCCTCCGTGGGCATACGTCTTTCAATCTTGTTTCCTTTTGCTACTGCGACATCCCATATTGCTTTAATGGTACCATTAACATCCATGCATGTGCCATTATCATTCACAGTAAAAGTATTATTCAAGCATGTTGCGTTGTCCATTAACTTAACAAAGTCAATGCACACTGAAAAAAGAAGTTTTAATCATTTTATGATTTATAAAATATGTTAAATAGTGTTATGAAAAGAACAAAAATCTGTTGACTTTGCCGATGTTTGCTACCTTTTGATATTTTGGTGAAGCAAGACAGGGCCGAATAAGGTAATGTCTCGACTGATAACAAAAGTATTTGCGATGTATGAAAACTGCACAATCATTTTAAAATGGCTAGCGTGTCTCGAAAATGGAATAAGGGCAAAGTCAATAGATTTCTGAGTTTGTTATATTGTCTGAAATCAATTATTCAGAATTTTTTCTGAACTTAGAGCAGATTAGACTCAGTGGACAGAGTGAAAGTATAGTACAAAGAAATTTCCATATCAATCAGATGTGATGTATTGGGTAGCAACAAATCATTTCAGTACTGAATAATTGGATGTTTTCTTTTTGTAACCAAAGGTTGTATGTTTTAGCTTGCGCGGATCCAGAAAGTTTTGTCAGAGGGAACCAACTTTGACAACGCTTTTTTAGTTGATAGGTAGAGGAAGGATCCAAATACAACTATAAGCAGGTCATCATCGGCCCGCCAGCTGGCATGCTGATGTTGGCCCAACATTGAATGCTTGCTTGATAGCTTTGTGATTTTTAGGGGCTCTGGACCAGTATTGCTAAGAAATCCTATATTTTTTGTATTTTTTCAGGGGGTGTCCGGACCCCCTGCCCCCCCCCCTCTGTATCCGCACATGTTTTAGTGTCAAGATATAACAAAATTGACCTAAGAAAGGACAGAACTCCATAATGTAGCTTTTGGCCTTTCTAAAGGCAACATTGTTGCAATTGATTTTGTCTTTATCAGAACCATAAATCATAAGTACAAATTATACATCATTTGGTCAATGTTTTGGTTTCCACATTGAGTGTTATGTTATGTCATCGGATATGATATGAAAATATCTTTATACGCACCAATGTAAGAAAGATCCTTTAACTCAAATAAATAGTGCAAAACTAGCATTTTGTTATCATTGTTGACAACACTTCTTACATAAAAGAGATCATTAATGAGCCGTGACATGTGATTTCCAACAATGTGGCATTTTGACAGGTGGAGACTAAGACACGCCTCTGCAGCCTGTTCTTAAGCTTAGAAACTCCAAATGATGTTCGGTCAGTAGCTTCACAGTCAAAAATAGTCAAGCGACTAGCAAAGGCTCTGACCAGACTGCACTTATGCGCAGGCTGATCTGAGGCTTTGCTGGTCGCACATAGCACATTGGTGGAAATCTCATGTCGTGGCTCAAATTTTATATGTTAAAAGACTGTACTATATCAGTCAGGCCTTCAATAAAGAGTGCATGCCTGAAAAATAATTTTAATATTTCTCAACCAAAACATATGTTGTGGGTACTCAAAAGGACCGTCTCAATGAGACGGTTCTTTTGAGCAACCAAAACATGTGTTAAGTCTTATGGGTAAGAAAATATTTACAATTTTACGCTGAATTTTTTTTGTTTATCAAACCTATGAATTCAGTTATATAGGCATTATTTGGATGGTTAGAGGATCTTTCTTATACAGTAAAGAAAATAGGATTTTAATCAAGAAAGGAAAACTTTGCTATTGACAAAGGCTCTCACTCAAAGTATTCATCTGATGGCAGGGTTCTCTCAATTCCGAAGCTCTTAGCTAGAGTTTGGTTCCACAGGGCCGTTAGGGTTCCATTGGCATTGTAGCATGTACCGTTATCATAAGCATCAAGCTGTTCGTACATGCACGCCCGCTTGTCTGGGTAGATTTGTACGTAGTCTAAGCACACTGTAATAAGCCAGCAAGTAAGTTATGTGGGTCTCGTCGCGACAAGACCTGTCTTTAGGGTTTCTGACAAAGCGAGACTCAAACTAGTCTCCTCAGCTACAGAGACTAGATAGAAAACTGAAATTTCGTTCATAGCAAGTCTAGATATGATACTTTAAAATAAGCGAATAACAAAGACGCTGATCGGACTGCGCAGATTCGCAGGCTGGTCTGTGCCTTTGTTGTTCGCAATCCACTGATGACAGGTTTTGTTGCGGGGAAAATAAATGGTTGTGAGGTTTTTAACAAGAATTGATACAGATACAACACGCAAACAACAAACAAGATCATATCAGTGGAAGTTCTAGACCTTTTAGAAATAGGGTTTTTGTGTGCTTTGAGGTACTGCCAAACCTGATTCTCGATTATGTTCTAATCTTTGAAAGCATCACATTGTAATAAGCCAGCAAGTAATTATGATTGTTGGTTTCAACAAGAACTGATGCAGATACATCAGGCTGTTGGCATAAACCAAACAAGATCATCTAAATGAAATGTCTACACTTTTAAGGAATAGTTTTTTTATATTTTGTTTTACTGCCAAACCTGCTTCTCAATGAAGTTCTACATGTAATCTTCTAAAATGGAATATTTTAGCATCTAGGGCATACAATTTCCTTGTACACCAGATAACGGTATCTGTGATTTTTCCTTGAGACAGAAATCGCAGGAATTGAACGTCGGTCCCTCAGCGATACCGTTTTTCATCGCTGGACAGAGAGAGAAGCTGGTCCGTTTGATATCCGCTCCTCATGATCGATAATTGAGCTGTGACATGTGATTTCCAACAATGTTGCATTTTGGCATGAGTAGACTCAGACGAGCCTATTCTGGGCTGTCAAATCACTAATTACAAAATAAATTTGAAAAAATATACCATTGCTGTTCACTGTTCAGACTGTATCGATACTAGCAATACTTACTATTGATTTTACATAAGAAAGGTAAATAGATCTGTATTTTTTTTAAATTATTTTCACAAACAAAAAAAGTAATATGTGTAGGCATCTAGTAAGCACTACAGAGACTACAGAACATAATTGAGCCACAACATGTGATTTCCAACAATGTGGTACGTGCAACCAGCAAAGCCTCAGATCAGCCTGCGCATACACGCAGTCTGATCAGAGCCTTTGCTAGTCGCTTGAATATTTTATCAGTGTTAAGCTACCGACTGAACATCATTTTGAATTTCTAAGCATAAAAAGAGGCTGCACAGGCTCATCTGAGTCTGCGCATGTCAAAATGCCACATTGTTGGAAATCACATGTCACGGCTCATATAGTTTGCTTATATAACAATGAACTTTCTACATTCCAGTTATCAACAAATTCTGACTATTCCAAAAACACGGCCTCCAATCTCTGCCTCCTTCTCCAAAAAGAGCAGAACGTAAAGGGAGGCGAAGGCCCTTCCGAGAAGCAGGCAGTGGGCATAAACACTGGAACACGGTAAGTTGTGTTGACACATTTTCAATCATAAGTAAATTTTCAGCGCAAAACTCGAAAATCTAAGAATGCTATGCTTCGGGCAATTGTTCAAGCTATCCGTAGAGCATGCTGTTTGCACATTTGAACTTAGTTTGTAAGCGTGAGAGCTTTTCTCCCGTTGCACAGTTGTCCAAGAAACGGTGGTTCCCGCATGGTTTTGCCTTCTAACCAAACGTCTAGTAGCGTTTGGACCCTTATTCATACTACCGAGGCCCCTCCACACCCATGTTGTCCCAAATGCAATTTTTCGAGATATTTCAATGATAATTGAGTGATTTAGAGCCAAATTTCTTTAGGAGCAGGAGGCGAGGGCAGGAGAAGGAGGCTGGGAGAGGAGGAGCAGGCGGCGATGAAATCAAAATTTGCATTGATTTTGCTTATTTTAAATAATATACTTATCCAATCTATATCAAACTTGCATGTATGAATATTTCAAACCATTTAAATAAATCAAAATTACTTCGCTTTAAATGCCACCACCAACGTAATGTGTGGCTCACTTTTTTTCTCATTGGAATCATGTAATGCTCACAGATTAGTGATACTTGTGAATTTCTCCCTAAGTTCTTGGGAAAAGGATTATCAAAAATCTCAGACTGGGTCGAACCTCTGTTTTATACCCACCCCCTCTCAAGCTTTGATTTAGAGCAACAATTACTGATGGTGCGAAAGACTTAGACGCAGAAAAAATTGGAAGTTAGAGTACGGTTTTAAGCTCCTCCTTCGTCGTTATTCTAGGGTGTCTGATTTAAACATCAGCAAAGATCAAAGAAAAAAAGCATCAGCCATACTAAATTGTATAATAAAAGTGTACTTTTTGAAAATACCCATGCTGTACGAATACCTTGCACATCATATAACTGATATAACAACTCGTGTATAAGAGCAGTCTCAAAAGATGTTAACTTAATTATTGCAAATCTGATAATGTCCGTACACGCATTATAAAGGAAACTAAAGCGTTTCGCTTATTCTCCCATTGTGTTGTTTGTTTAACCCAGAACGTCATGAGCTTGCTAGAGGTATATATATTATAAGAGAGGTATATATAGCGATGTTTGTGATCAGAATAATTCAGTTAACAATAGCGTTTAATCATTCGTATCATACATGCAAGTTTGATATAGATTGGATAAGTATATTATTAAAAATAAGCAAAATCAATGCAAATTTTGATTTCATCGCCGCCTGCTCCTCCTCTCTCAGCCTCCTTCTCCTGCCCTTCGCCTCCTGCTCCTAAAGAAATTTGGCTCTAAATCACTCAATTATCATTGAAATATCTCGAAAAATTGCATTTGGGACAACATGGGTGTGGAGGGGCCTCGGTAGTATGAATAAGGGTTCAAACGCTACTATACGTTTGGTTAGAAGGCAAAACCATGCGGGAACCACCGTTTCTTGGACAACTGTGCAACGGGAGAAAAGCTCTCGCGCTTACAAACTAAGTTCAAATGTGCAAACAGCATGCTCTACGGATAGCTTGAACAATTGCCCGAAGCATAGCATTCTTAGATTTTCGAGTTTTGCGCTGAAAATTTACTTATGATTGAAAATGTGTCAACACAACTTACCGTGTTCCAGTGTTTATGCCCACTGCCTGCTTCCCGGATGGGCCTTCGCCTCCCTTTACGTTCTGCTCTTTTTGGAGAAGGAGGCAGAGATTGGAGGCCGTGAAAAAGGTGCACGTGGGTCTCAGCTGGCTGGACACCACAAATAGAGACAATCTAGTGTATGCATTATGTACACTTCTGCAAAACGCTTTGAGGCGTGACTATAACGGTAAATTCATTGAATGAATCGAGGGTCATTACTTAGAGGTCGTGGTAGAAGTATAGTTTGTGAATTGGTTCACTAATTAGGTTTACAAACCAGCAAAATGCACAAACAAAATTGGAAATTGTACGTACATGTATATGGGTGATCAGGGAACAAATAAGCAAGCATCCAGTGCTAGCTCGACTTAGTCTACACTGCCTACACTATCACATAAAGGATGTGTATACATTGTATTACCTGAACGTTATCTGTATAATGTTGCATATGTGCCAGACCATTCTATCTGAGTGTGCATGTAGTCATCTTAGTTTTTACATTAATTTTGTAAGAGTATGTTTGATCATGTGCAGTGATGACATTTTTCAACTTTCTTTTGCAAATATCAGTTTTACGGACATCAATCTTATTTCGGACAGAAATGCTTCAAGACAAAATACACACCGCTTATTAATTCACATATCATAATAACCATTGACAATAGGAGCTTTTAGGAATTCCCAAAGTGACGTCATTTTCGCGCATGCGCATATTCGTGGCCGTCAACGACACGGCCAGCTCTATGGAATATGTGTTATAAATGTGGGTTTATATTTTGAGAAAAATGGGCTTTTATAGCCAATGTCATGTCAACATTTGTTTGTATTCTTTGATATACGTTCAAAATACATCTAACCGATAAATAAAGGTTCCGAAAAACAAACGTTTATTCATTTAAAAGGCAAATTTTGAGGTCACGGGAAGTCAGAAGTGTCAGACAGAAAATAATATTTTCTTCAAATAAAAACTTTAAACGTGTAAAAATGTGGTAAATTAATGCAATTTTATGATAAGTAGAGTGAATCCATCTGCTTGCCTTTCAGTTTCCCCACCCCCTCTCTCTCCCTCAGTTGAGCAAGCTTAGCTGACAACGAATTTGACACACGGACACCCGCTAGATGAGAAAATATACATACTTGGAGTACTCCATTCTGGGCGACATTTCTGCCAGGGTAGTTCACTTGTAAAGGAGGCGAACAGGTAGTAGAGTGACCAGCCGATGATCATGTTGTAGTAGATAGCCACTAGTGAGGATACCACGACCATACCAACACCAATACCTGGAGAAATAAAAATTGAGCCACGCCATGAGATTTCCAACAATTTGGCATTTTGACATGTGTACACTCAGACGAACCTGTGCAGCCTCCTTTTAAGCTTAGAAACTCCAGATGCTGTCCAGTCAGTACCTTAACACTCATAAAATACTCTAGCGACAAGCAAAGGCTCTAATCAGACTGTGCGAATGCGCAGGCTGATCTGAGTCTTTGCTGGTCGCACATACCACATTGTTGGAAATCTCATGCACTGGCTCATTAATGGTTTGAAGTATGGGCTAGGTCATGGCGGAAAACTGCTTTGCTGCATGTGAACAACAAATGAGGCGCGACATGAGATTTCCAACAATGTGGTATATCCGACAAGCTAAGCCTCAGATCAGCCTGCGCATACGCGCAGTCTGATCAGAGCCTTTGCTAGTCGTTCGAATATTTAAGGACTGTTAAGCTACTGTCCGAACAGCATTTGGAGTATCTAAGCTTAAAATGAGACTGCAAAGGCTCGTCTGAGTCTACATATGTCAAAATACCACATTGTTGGAAAGCACATGTCGTGGCTCAAATACGCAAACTAGCCTGTGTAGTCTCTATCGCCAGGCCCGTAAATAAGAGATAATCACATTTTTTTATCCCTCAAACAAATCATCATTGAGCCCCGGCAGGTGATTTCCGACAATTTGACATTTTGACAAAAGTAGACTCGGACGAGCCTCTGCAGCCTCCTTTAAGCTTAGAAACTCCAGATGCTGTTCAGTCAGTAGCTTAACAATCATAAAATTTTCAAGCGACTAGCAAAAGCCCTGATCAGACTGCGCGTATGCGCAGGCCGATCTGAGGCTTTGCTGGTCGCACATACCACATTTTTTGGAAATCTTATGCACTGGCTCATTAATTGTTTGAAGTGTCGGCTAGGTTATGGCGGAAAACTGCTTTGCTGCATGCAAACAACAAATATGCACACTCGCCTGTGCAGGCTCTATCACCAGGTCCATAGATAAGAGATAATCAAATTTATTTATTCTTATCCCTTAAACAAATAGTGTGTTGTGGGTACTCGGTGAGACGGTTCAGGCTATCGAGCACCCAAATATACTCGATGGTACAAAGTTAGCAGGCGCGTAGGCAAGCGGAGGCCAGGAATATGGGCATAGACACGAGAAACCCTGACTTTTCTTGATTGCGAACAACAAAGGTGCAGACCAGCATGCGCATCCGCGCAGTCTGATCAGCACCTTTACCTTTTGCTATCTGAAAAGTAAAGTAACAAGGTCAGATACCTCTTAATTCTCCAAATATTTTGGTGGGCTTCAATATGGTAAAGCCTCTGGCTACGCTCCTGGTTGGTATATATCATAAGATGTCCTTGCAACTTTTACAATTTGATAACAAGTAAGTAACTGATTTTGATAATTATGTCGCCATCCATTACTATACTGAGGGTTTAAAAGGAATATCTGTTTTATAAAGCTTAACTTTCTGTCTTTCAATTCAAAACATTTAAGTGCATCTTTGCAGCGTCGTATTGTTCGGTGATATATATATAAACAAGGTTGAGATGCTATATCAGATGGACAGTTACATGATTATAGGGGTCAAACATGTTTTCCGATGCATTAACATCTGCTGGACCCCGAGGGTGGTGTTGAAACCCCAGCATGAAAGGCGAGGGTTTAAACAACCCCGAGGGGTCTAGCAGATGTTAGTGTATCAGAAAACCATGTTTGATCGTTATTATTGCATAAAGTCATTTAGTCACTAAGTCTTGAAAACTTTGGAAAAACGCTTCGAAAAGTAATTTTTTGTATTACTATAATGGCGTGAAAAAGCATGAAGCATTACTAGGTTTTGAGAACGCCTGTTCCAAAGCAACGACTTACGTATTTCTAACGTCACTAGATTACGTAATTTTATGCACGTAACTGTTCATGACGTCAAATTTTGGTACGGCTTAGAATGCGTATAGGTATTTTAGTACGTTGTTTTGCGTTTCGCATAGGGCCGTACCAAACCTCCCTAGAGAAGCAATTGGATTCTAGGGGTCCAACTGCTTCTCGAAGGGGATCCGTACCAGAATTTTAAGAAAACCTATAGCCACTTGTGATTTTCGAGGAGGGGTCAGAAACCCCTATCCCCTCTCCTCCCCACCCCATCAATGCTGGATCGCAGTCAGAACATGTACATACATGTATGAGCCGTGATATGTGATTTCCAACAATGTGGCATTTTTACAAATGTAGACTCATACAAGCAAGTGCAGCCTCCTGTTAAGCTTATAGAAACTCCAAATGATATTCAGTCAGTAGCTTAACACTCATAGAATATTCAAGCGCCTAGCAAAGGCTCTGATCAGTCTGCGCGTATGCGCAGGCTGGTCTGAGCCTTTGCTGGCCGCACATACCACATTGTTGGAAATCTCATGTTGCGGCTCATCTATCTTACCTTGAAACAAAGGAGCATACTTCCACACAGTGAGTGGACCGCTACTGGAGAATTGTCCAAGAGAAAGTTCCATAAAGAATATTGGCATTCCGACGATTCCAAGAAAGATAACGTATGGTATGAAGAAGGCACCTGTGAAACGAAGGATATTGTTAAAAAATGAAGAAAGGTGAATGAAGATTGAAGTGAAGCAATTGGGAAGGATATAAGAATCCATCGTGAGTGTGAGGGTAGAATAGAAAAATCCGTCCGGAGGATCGCCGTTTGGCATCACGAGGCTTGCCGAGTGATGACAAACGGTGATCCCGAGGGACGGATTTTTCTATCCTACCCTCACACGAATAATAGATTCTTTTTCTTGCTCACCATTGTTTTTATTTATTTATTTATTTATTTATTTACTTATATCTATGTATAAATTTATTTAAAATTAAGCTACCAGAAGTCCCTGAATACGCTAAGATGCAATTACACATGATGGCGTTACCTGACGTTCTGGGAAAGATTGCATGGGTAAGATAAGATTTTCTATCCCAGGGTAAAATCTCAGATATCCTTATCCGGTGTGCAAGAATTTTTCGGCGTCAACTGTTCTTGACGAATGAGCCCTATATCTTACAACTTAATCACTAAATCTTACCAATGATACCTTACTCATTGGTATGAAAAGAAAATGTTAGTTGTTGGTCGTTATCACCATAGCCAACGCTGTTTGGCTTCAACAGTCTCTTATTGTGCTCACATGTAAATAATGTAGTCACATTAAAGGCACTCGATTAGTTCGTACTTAACAGTTTTCAGAAATAAAACTAAACATTACACATAAAATCGAAAAATGGAAGCGTTAAGTTTGCTGGTATTCGTATTACGAAATGTTGTTTGTGGGATGTCAGCCGTTGATCCTCGGTAACCCCATTTCCACACACCCTGATGAATTATTTTCTATTACAATAGTTTTTGGTGACACTTTGATGATTTAAGAAAGTTTGCACTACACTTTCTTAGGCTTTTTAAGCACCACCGCAATACGTGTTTAAGACCTGCTCTGATTGAGAACACTCTTTGCGGTGATTCTAAAAAGGCCCAACAAATTGTCCAAGGAACATGATTTAACGAGCACGTGATTTTTGGTACGTATCGCGCGTTGTCGAACAACAAAAGGCTCAGGTGAGCCTGTGGTATTGCACAGATTCACAAGGGCTTTCATTGCTAGCATACACAAAGTATGGATGTAGATGAAGACTCAGAACACCATCAACATTTCATGAATTTTCTCAATGATTTACATTGACATGCCAAAGAAATAAAACACGAAAATGCATTGAATATGAAGCTGCTTACCCCCTCTATTCTTGTAACAGAGATATGGGAATCTCCAGACATTTCCCAGACCGACAGCGTATCCTAGACAGCTGAGAAAGAAATCAAATCTCCTAGTTCTATCAGTCAAACTTACCCCCTCCGTTCTTGTAACACAGGTATGGGAATCTCCAGACATTTCCCAGACCGACAGCGTACCCCAGACAGCTGAGGAAGAAATCAAATCTCCTAGTTCTATCAGTCAAACTTACCCCCTCCGTTCTTGTAACACAGATATGGAAATCTCCAGACATTTCCCAGGCCGACAGCATACCCCAGACAGCTGAGGAAGAAATCAAACCTCCTAGTTCTATCAGTCAAACTTACCCCCTCCGTTCTTGTAACACAGGTATGGGAATCTCCAGACATTTCCCAGACCGACAGCATACCCCAGACAGCTGAGGAAGAAGTCAAACCTCCCAGTCCAGTTACCTCGTTCTTCGTTCTCATCTTCCAAACCCTGTAAGAAAAGTAAACTATGTATACTGTATAGAAACCAACAACACACGCGTCTTTACGAGGCTTTTTATAATGCAACAGTACTATTGTCATCAAATGTTGCAATTTAGGGAGCACCGTAGTGAATAGAATGCCGAAGTCTCGTGAGCCAGAGGTCGCCAGTTTGAACCCAATCGTTGACGCGGTGTTGTGTCATTAAGCTCTCCACTGCTTAGTGCTACATATGTAATACTGGTTCAACCGACATGACTGTACAAGTGTTGACTCGGGCGCAAAACATCAACTCAAATAGTCCATATGATATCATGAAAAAACAAGGGGACAACTGTAAACATAAGGTAAACAGTAACTTCCTTGAAAAACGTTAAACCTCAGAAATACTATTGCGTTTTCAAGGTCTTTGTGGTTTTACAATGCAATCAGCAAAAAAATCAGCAGCCTAACGTGCGTACGGTACAATTGCATACCGCAGTTAACCCATATAAGCCTAGCATCCTTTTTGTGGGACATAGACACACAGAGCAGACCCAGATCAGACGCCGCAGAATGTGGCATCTGATATAGGTATCCCTTGTTTGCTTACAGAAGTTTCTATTATAATTTGAATAAAATGAAAAATACCACCCAACACCCCTAAAATTTGAAATAGACTCGTCCTACTGATAGAGGGTTAAAGACATACAGCATAATTGCAAATACATTTGTAAATAAGAAGAGGACTAGCAAATTAAAACTTGTTCGCAATGTGGGAGAGCTGTCCTCTCGAAAACATAAGCTCATCAATTATCTTCCCGAACAGAGGCACAAACCATAAAATGACTTTTAGTGGTAAGCCATTACCGCTATTAATTGACAACAGCTAGACCAAGAAAGCAAACATAAACATCCTGTATATTATTGGACAATAAATTCGTAAGATGTCTCCAAGTCCTTTATGCTGTTTACATTGCACCCAAAGAAAACAAACAAAAATGGTCACGTTATTGCACCATAAAGAGTCAAAAGCACATGCAAAACTTGATTCAGTCTGTGCAGTGGAAAAACAGTCATTTATAATCTAATACCGATTTCTGTGCAATGGAAAACCAGGCAGGTATAATACATTTTAACTGACTCTTATATTGAGTGGTTTTCCATTTTACAGAAATCGTAGAATTTGTATTATTCCAAAATTGTTAATTTACATACATGTACGTGTGTTAAGTTACACGCCAGTAGTGATGCTTTCTACCAAATTAATTAAATTGCAATTCATGGTATTTCTGAATCTACCTCTAGGCACATGCAATTGCCTTGAATGGAATAGGCTATTAAAAAGAAGTAATGACCTGTGTGGCTGATTTATCAGTTACCTCTGATATCAACTGCATTGTTGCACGTTGCCTGATAAACATTGTCTCTCTCACGGCGTGTGCCTTTATCAGGTCATAATGACGTTGCACTTTTTGAATGACATCGCTAATGGCGCTGAATCAACACAAACATCGAAAATAACGTCATAATCGCTAGTTTAAAGAGTGAAACAATGGGTAATCTGATAAATAGAATACCAGGTTCGCGTCTTTTGATATCAAGTTTTCCAGGCTCGTCTTTGAGAATGCTTGTTGAATCGCTCGGCAAGCCTCGCGATGTCAACAAGCGTTATCAAAGCCTTGCCTGGTAAACTTGATATCAAAATACATTCACCTAGTATCCCCTAGAACAGTCCAAAGTCTATGTTCCAGTTTGATCATGGAATGCTTTTGTAAACCATCCTGATCTGTTGAACAAGACAGACAGTGGGGGCCCAGGGGGTACTCTGACATTTTCATGCATACGTAGGCTCGGGTCATTTTTAGGGTTCAATAATTTGAATTTCAATATTTTTGGGGGTTTTCAGAAAAATGAATATTTTTGGGGGTATGAAGATTTTGTGCATATTTTTGGGGGGTCACCACAAAATTGGACTATATTTAGGAGCCATTTCTATGCATTTTATGGTCTTTTCTTAATGTCAAGGTAAAGAATGGGAGATATTTTTTGTGGATGCTAAAATTTCAAATATTTTTTGGGTGCTTGAAATTCCTGATATTTTTTGGGGTGAACGGTAGATGCTGGGCCCGAGCCTACGTATGAAGAAAAAAAGAGAGTTCACCTGTGAGTAAGGGAGCTCCATTATAACATTTCTGTCAGATTTAGAAAAAAGTGTATGCAGTGACTTTGCATTTCGTCCTCCGTCGGTCCAATACAAGCAGTTCAGTGATCTTTTATTTTGCGGAAGGATAGAGATTTACTAAGAGATAAACATTTATACCTTTCATTTTAATGTACAATCTATAGATTGGCCCATGATAAACATGTGACCTTTTGACTTTTAAGCCGAAATAATTTAATTTCATCCTATTCTACGACATTCAATAATCCAAATTGAATTTCACGCGGAATGATACAATTAAAAGGGGCTCAATGATATCTTTATGAGGCATCGTTGTGATATTATCAATCATCTAGTCAAATCACACTGGTAAATGTATACGTCGATTTGGTGGTATTTACGCGTATTGCCGGTACTTCATAAACCGGAAGTGGTAGATATTGGTGTTAATGCTATATAGAATAGCATGTCATATGCCTGAAGGACTATAGAATTAGATCATTTTTAAGTATCCAGTATGTGCATGGCGATTTATGTAAGCATTTAGGAATAGATTCGAGTACCGATCTGGATCGGTACTCGAACCTATTCCTAAATTCTTATATAAATCGCCATGTGCATGTCGAATACTTTTAAATGATCTAATTCTATAGTCCTTTAGGCATATGGCATGCTTTTCTATATTGTATTCACACCAATATCTACCACTTCCGGTCTATGAAGTACCGGCAATACGCGTAAATACCACCAAATCGACGTTTACATTTACCAGTGTGCAAATGACGGAAAAACGTATACATGTACCGTCAGCTATCAAATCTGCGATTTAGGCTTCTTGCAGAGACGACAATGCATGTAAAGCGCTGAATAGCGTGCAGCGTGCCCGGATAGTTCAGTCGGTAGCGTGTTTAGCTCGGACTACCTAGATGCCTTTAGATATGCAACGCAGGTTCGATTCTCACTGGCGTCGCTAGCAAAAATATCAATCGGTGAACGTTCCTGCAGTGGTGTGTATCAATGGATCAATGGTTTGATTGTCACCTTCCTGGTTGTTTTTAAAACCGTCCGGCGCTAATGACACACAAGGGTTGATGCGTCAAACAAACAAAAAAAACAAACCTTCCTGGTTGCGATGGTTTCTCGGGGCATTTCACGAGCGAACGCCGAGAAATGCACTGCCTTTACCCCACCGCTAGGCAGCCTTGCTTAAGTCTGACGTCTTTCTCCAGTAAATTATATAACAATGCCTTTTGCTTCGCATTCGCGGGTTATACCACGTCAAGAGAATCTTAGATTTTACTACATGCGAACACCAAAGACATAGACCAGCCTGTGGGAGCGCAGTGGCTCAGTGGTAGAGTGCTTGGCTCGAGACCGAATGGCCGCGGGCTCGAGCCTCACCGGTGTCACTGTGTTGTAGTCCTTAAGCAAGACACATTTATCCTAGCTAAGTACTGGTTCAACCCAGGAAGATCCGTCCCTGTTTAACTGAAAGTTGTTGAAGGGACGCTAAGAATCAAATCAAACAAACAAACAAACAAAAAGACCAGCCTGCGCATTCGCGCCGATTGATCAGCGCCCTTGTTATTCGCTCTCTTAAAAGTTGAATGAATAATCTTGATGCAGGCAAGCTTGCACTATTCTAACTAATCTCTGAGGCTGATAAAGCTGGATTGAACCTTAAGGTCAACAATATTTCAATCATTGGGAGATTTTGCCTTTGTCCCGAAGACAGGTTTTCTCGTGACGTGACCCGTGTGAGCTAGAATCAGACCCCTAGAAATGAGTGCGCAATTAAAAAATGGTCTTATTATTTCCAACCGTATCATATGTTGTGGGTATTCAAAAGAACCGTCAGTGAGACGATTCTTGTGGGCACATAAAAACTTGTGTAAACTGATGGATAAGGAAATATTCATAATTTTATGCGCCATGGACCTGTGTGCCAGTGAATGACAAATAAATGCAAAATGGCATGTGCAACTTATGTAAATTCAGATCAGCCTGTGCATCAATCAAGCCAGATCACAGTCTTTGCTGAGAGCTCAGGATACCCATATTTGACTTCACTACAGCTGGTGATTGGGAATGTGTGACGGCGGTAGAACGTCTCCCTGCCCTTCACTATAGTGTAGATTTTATTTTCCTGTCCGTTGGGATCATGAGTTTTATTGTGGAACTTGAAACCATAAGAGGGTCACTGATGTGTCTAAATGGCCGAAACTAGCTAGTGTGGCCCAGAAAATATGCACACTCTAGTTTCAGTTCTTTGGTGCATTCGTTGCTTCCAAATGATACACTTTTAAGGACATTCTTGTTACGCACAGTGAATACTGAACAGACTGGGTGGGTGCCCAGTCTGATCAGAGTCTTCTAGTCACTGGTCGCAAATGTAATGGATTTGAGTTTCTCATGCTCTTGCTCACTTATTCGTGTAATAAGGTGTTATTATCACTTAAAGATTTTATATGTCAAAACGCCCATAGAATTCCACAAGTTATGTAAGCAAGTTTTGTATTTGTAAAACGAAAAGTACACGTAATCTTGCAAAGAATTTTGTCCCGTCTATTGAGCTTCACGATGACCTCATTGTACGAACAGTAATGTTTGCGCTTGATATAATAAACCTTTAAATAGCTTTGCTGGGCAAAATAGCCTCACTAATTCTCTTCAGTGGTCATTGTATATTTAGTTATTGAATTTCGAATTGCAGATATTTATCTGATATTACGTGAACAAAGTGCGAGGTGGAGTGCCGATCTGCCCCCTTTTGAATCAAGAAATAAGTGTCTTTTTATGAGAATGTTCTTATCATAAGATTCTGCTTGACCTTATTATTGCATGGCGGACAGCGAATGCTTCAATAATTCTTCGTTGTATTAAACAAATTGTAGTCCACGGTGAGTTCGGGACTCGCCAAACCGATAATCTGCCTAGTGGCTCTGTGACAAGAGTGCTGTTGCATGTAATTTTTCCTTTTTTGCAAAAATTATTTCTGCAAAACTATAGAAGTTACAATCATGAAAAATGTATCAACTGTGACGAAAGCAAATTGATTTATGCAATAAACAGATTTATTATAGTTTTCTGGTGCCTGTCGTTTTCTTATACCAATCTTTGAAACACAAAGTAAGGTTGCAAAGATCAGGAATCGATAAATCAAGTACCACACCTGACATAGAATACCAATAGTAAAGTGACAAACTCACGGCTAGACACCACAAACGAGAGCCAAGAGGTCAGCCCTTTCCCAGCAGGTGACCACAAGGCACAAATAAACAGACGCGCACAAAGGCAAAACAAACACAAGACAGAAAAAACATAAATGATCCGCCTTGGAACGGCGAAATTATACAAATTATCTTTATCATGATAATTTTTACAAAAAATCTGGAAATGCACTGTTTTAAACGGCGACGTCACAAGGTGGCAAACAATTATGTCCCGTGACTGTAGCTTAATACATGTAGCGGTGTGTGCGTGACTGCGTGTAGTGTATCTCAGGTCGGGTAAACTACCACAAATTCAGACTGAATTAGTGTCACCCGACCTTGAACCATATTTCGAAGCGATACGACTCAGTTTGAAGAATGACTTAAGGACAATGTCATACACAATATGGCGTGGTGGCTAAAATCTGCGGGTGCTTTGAATTTTGCGCTATCACAAGAACAATGTCCAATTTCGCTCTGAATTTCAGAAATAATCATAAGATATATGTAATATAGTTTACAATTTTGTTGCTGAATGAAATATGCAAAAATTGACCAAGTTCAAGGTAATATTTGACTTATTTACTATTTGTGTATATTTCATTCAGCAACAAAATTGTAAACTATATTACATATATCTTATGATTATCTCTGAAATTCAGAGCGAAATTGGCAATTGTTCTTGTGACAGCGCAAAATTCAAAGCACCCGCAGATTTTAGCCACCACGCCATATTGTGTATCACATTGTCCTTAATGCATTTTATGTGCTGGCTCAAATATTTATTTTAATAATAGCCTGAAGTCAGTAGTATATGTATATCTATCATGCTACATTAAAATATCACATGTAGTTCATTTTAATCTGCATCACCTGGGAAAAGAAGATGCATTATGTAAACCATATGATAGGAATGAGGCCCTGGAAGGGGTTTTAGGGATACAGCGATAGTAGCCAAAACCTTAAAGGGATACGGGATATTTTTTGTAAATATTTAAACGGATACGGGATACGTACATCAATTTTAGGGATATGGGGATACAGTGCTTTCTGAATTTTGGAGATATTTGCCATATTTATCTTAGGGATATGGGATATTTTTCAAAATAATTAAAAGGATATGGGATACTGGGACCCCCTTCCAGGGCCTCGGGAATGTACATGTAATAGGGTTTGGTGCCGAAAAGAGCTACTGCATATAGATTTGCACACGTACATGTGCGGACTCAGATTTTTTTTAAGTGATGATGGGAAAGGCTGCCCAAATACAACTTGAAGTGGGACATTATCGGCACGCCAGCCGTTTCGCGAAACAGCTAGCGGGCCGATGGTGGCCCAACATTGACTGCTGGCTTGGAAGCTTTATGACTGTTCAGGGGATCTGGACAAGTATTGCTAAGAAACCCTTTAGCTTTGTGATTTTTCAGAGAGGGGGTCTGGACCTCCTGTCCCCACCCCCTCTGGATCCGCGCATGATGTATATGGTGCTTGAAATTTCAAATTAATTCCAGTAGTTAAATTTGACTTTATAAAGTCGTATTAGAATATAAAGTAATAAAAACGTAAAGACTCTGGTTGGATTTTTTAAAAAAAAAAGATTTGCTTCTTGGAGAGTACATGTAAATAGCGCAAAAACTGACGAGGTTCCAGGTCATATCATCTGTATATGTACATGTATCTACACTGGCTGATAAAGCCATACTTCGAGACGCCTGACAAACATGGGTTTAAACTTTAAAGCAAGGACACTACATGTACCTCTTTACACAATATAAAACCTGTCTTCGTGGTTTCAGAAAAGTGAGATTCAAACCAGCCTGCTCAGCTACTGAGACTAGCTAGAAACTCGAAATTTCGCTAGAAGTAAGTCGAGGTATGATACTTTCCAAAAAAAGCGATTACAAAGGCGCTGATCGGAATGCGTAGATGTGCAGGATGTGCAGGATGGTCTGCGCGTTTGATGTTCGCAACCCCCGAAGACAGGTTTTCTTGCTTCGAGGTCCATGTCTTCGGTGCGTATACACTGTAGTCATACCACTACGGCAATTTGGGTCTCGTCACTTATTCCGGTGTTAAGGTAACTTTCTCATCATGTTCAATTTTTCATTTAATCACAGATAAACGCCCAAAAAAGCTTGGGTTCTGATTAATTTTTGTTCCTCAAAGTCACATTGTATATATTAGCTTTACAATTATATGAAAACTTTACCGTTTCAACGTCTAGGCATGAGATAACTAATTACGGTTTCGTCATCGTGGACAATTAATCAATGACGAAACCGTATAATTATGACTAAACCGTAATTGACTTTTTTTTTTAAATACAACTTTAAAAAATACATTGAAAATCTGTTTTTATCTCCTTTTTGGCAAAACAACACAGAGGTTGTTAACTAGACGATGCAATCTCGAAGCAATCATATTAGAAAGTTCTCATTTTGTCAGCCTTTATTTGAAGGTAATTTTACTATAATACCGGAGTGGGTGACGAGACCCAAATTGCCGTAGTGGAATGACTACAGTGGTATATGTCTCTTTCTGTCCTATATATACGAATTTAAATGTTAGCATTTGCTGTCCAAATGAGGATAAAATCTGGATTTTATTTAATGTGTACATCGAGTTTTACTGTTCGCCTTGCAATCGTTTGATCTGTTTGATTTAATGTGAATTCGCATTAAACATTGTGTTCTTTTAAGTTTGATCGCACCTTAAGGCAATATTTGACCATAAATTGTGACCACTATAATTTAAGTTCAATCTCGAAAATATGCCTATCGGCAGTATTGTGTATTTGTAAATCTACCATACATACAATATGCAAACACTCAGACCAGCCTGGGTGTTCGCCCGTGTGGTCAGCATAAGGAAAGCTTGTAATCAAAGATAAGCAAATTTTCTATGCCATACTTTGTTTGTTTATTTGGCTTGTGGTTTAACGTCCCAGTCAACAGCTATGGCCATGCGGAGACGGTCAATAATATTAACCTGATTGGCAAGCTTAGACTAAGCAGTTAACCAGTACTTCGTGCACAGTTACAAACAGCCCTTTTTGAATCAGCGGAAGGGTGAGAATGACAGTAAAAATAGTCCATGTTCAATCTCCAGGAAAGACTGGGGCCAGGTTGGGATTGAACTCACAACCCCTAGATCAGTAATAGGACTCGGTAGCGATTGCGCTGCACGACCGGCGTTATTGTCTTACACATTAGTTCAAACACTTGTTTAGCGTGTTCCAAATAGTGCATGGCAGGAAAGTGTAAGATTTCGAGTTTGCAAACCACCTTTTTAGTGAGTCGGAGTCCAGGCTTCCAGATAAGAGTGCGTAATTGGAAAATTATTTTGTTTATCATATGTTGTGGGTAATCAAAAGAACCGTTTCAATGAGACGGTTCTTTTGAGCACCCAAAACACATGTTTAAACCGATGGGTTAGAAAATAGTTAAAATTTTACGCAAATAAAATTTGCTTATCTGCACCTTATCATGGATACAATGTAGATCTGTTTCTTGTGCTTACATTCATGATTAAGATTCTGTGCTAATATTTGGCTGGGCATCCCTAAACATGTGCGGACAGCCAGCATTAAATGTTGGGCCACCATCAGCCCTCCAACGAAACACCATTTAAATGGCGTTTCGCTGGCGGGCCGATGATGGCCCACTTATAGAAGTACTTAGATCCTCTCTCCCCTCATCGACTTAAAAACGTAGTCAAAGTTGGGCCCCCTCTGAAAAAAACTTTCTGGATCCGCGCATGCTTATTTTCTTAGGTCTGGTGTACATGTAGCTACAAAAAAGCAAAACTCACAAAAAAGGTTCCCTTCTTTTTCTTCTGTAGGGCCAGCATAATCTGGTGGTTTTGGTCTTCAATCCTGGCCAACCTTGTGTCCATGGCCTGCTCCAGGGATTGGAGCTTATTGTCCACCCCTTCCATGTTGGTGAGAATGTATTTCTAAACCACGAAAACTGATGACACTTCTGGGTAAAACTGATAAAATCCAATTTTTTAGCTGCTCTGTCTGTGGACGGAAGGGGGAGAAATGAGTTCTGAAAAAAAGATAATACAGATTCATTAAATTAATTAGAACAGATTGGTTTATTGGATTCTGAGCAAAATTCAAACATTAAGAAACGTTTGCTAGTTGGAAATCATGATACAATTCAAAGCTTTTGTGGTCTCAAAAATACAGTAAACTTCATGTTTTGCTAATCATAGATTATAAACTACGCTGGGCAGGAAATATACAAAACATGAAACATGTGCAAAGACCTGTGTAATTTTGCACAGGTTTTATGTTTTGTATATTTCCTGAAATTGTATTAGAAACAGTGGCAACATACAGTTTTAAGCAGTCTATTTTTATTGTTCAAGTTGATGCTTATCATCCCATATCTACGTTTATTACCTCATGTATTACGCAGTCGGTTGAGCGAGAAAAACAATTCGAGTGTCTTTCTGTTGAGATCTCGATGAGCTAAAAAGGTAAAGAAATGTTGCATGTTCTGTATATGATAATTAGTATTTCTTGTCTTTCGCATACTCACTATTTTTGAGGTTTGTTTTCGTCAAGAAATACCACTCTTTCAGAATATTTTGGTTACGCATCAGAGTGTCTGGTTGCATAACCATAAACAAATCTGAAAAAGTGGTATTTCTTGACGAAAACAAACCTCAAAATTGTTTATAGCTGTATTTTAGTGCACTTCGGTCGCATATAATCATTCATATGATTTTATATTCGTGCAAAAATACTTTATTACATATTGTTTGCTATTCGGCATTTTTTCAAGAATTTAAGAATTTGTAGCGCCAAGTTTGGGAACAGTATGTCGGTATGGGCCCATGTAACAGACTGAATGCGTTATCTTAACAATGGGGTGCAAATAAACGACAAATGATGCTATTAAATTTTCTTATCATTTCTTATTATCGGATGCTCAACCAGATTTTTCCTGAACTTTCCACCAAGAGTTTTCGCATATTGCACAAGTTCGATGAAAATAACCATCTGAATTCCAGTTGCCGATCTCAGTCTTGATCAGGCCTGTATATATCACCTTCGAGCACAATCATAAAATTGAATACACAGCCCAAAACAACACGAATTTCTACTCGTTTATATCTGCTTCTGGTACACCTTCCTCACGCAAAAAGTAAATCTGACAAAAGGAGAAAATTCTCTGACCTCCTATTTACACCATAAACGTAGGGACCCGTAAGAGGTTGCATGATATTCCCGGATTTTTTATTCTCTTCCTAGGACAAGAAATATTAATTATAATATACAGAACATGCAACATTTGTTTACCTTTTTAGCTCCTCGAAATTTCAACACGACGACACTCGAATTGTTTTTCTCGCTCAACCAGCGGTTGAGCATCTGACTGTTTGGTAGGCGTGAGTAACATAAAATCGGGTAGGGAAAGGTGACCGCGTTAACATGTGCTTGCTCTTTTTTTACAACAGGGACATTGAAGTTCTGAATATCGTTCATATATACATGTACATGTTAAAGTTTTGGAATATTTCATATCAGAACTTCACGTACGGCCCTCGTATAAATCGTCAAAAAAACTTCGGCGATCCCACTTTTATTGTCTATGCGTGCACGACGTGAGTTTATCCATTTGTGGTTAACATTAGGTAAGCAGACGGATTAAGTATCTATCTGCATGTGGCAACGATGAAAAAAAAAAGAAAATGGGGGATTCCTTGAAGCAACCACTTTATTACGAAATCAACAAATACTCGTACAGCCGTGTGGATCAGTCTGTCAAGCTGCCCAACATGACCAATGTACGCCCAGGTGGTACACAATAAAACACGATTAGTCCATACATGTAATGTGATAGCAAAGCCGCATTCTAGACTGGGTAGATTCGACGGCTGATCAGAGTCTTAGCTTTAGGCACATGCTTTTCAATTTGTACCGTTATTCAATGACTCAAGTAGTAAACCCTGGCCTTGTTGATATTGGATATTATTTGTTTTTTGAAAACAGTATAGATCTAGATCAGCTGGCTTCTGGCGAAGCTAACTGACCAGGCTCCACACTGTTTTTCACTCTGCCTGTAAATACATGCCTATAACTGGCATTCTGCTGGTTAGCAGGATAGGAATGGGAAGGAGTGTGGAACACAAAAATATGCAGCATGGCAAGGGATGATAAACCAACATTCGCGTATGATGGTACATGCGAAAAACAAACGAACCGTTTGTACTTTAAGGATATAAAGCATTCGAGGGTATTTACATTTGACTTGGTGCAGGGTATTTTAATTTGCCTTGATCTATTTCAAAATCACGCCATTACAAGCCTTTAACCAGCTCATTTGATGACAGATTACTAACAACGATGACAGATGCAATATTTAGGTCGCGTGAAGGGTATGTTTTAATTTTCTGTTTGTAAAATTCGAAGAGAAGCCCCTGGTATTCTGCGGTAAACTTTTACATCATCAAGCCTGAGAATATTTCTTTTTGGAAAAAGATCACGATATGATCTTCTACAATTCAACCCATAACAGACACTGACAACCTTACATTGATTCATACAGGGAAACTTTAATTTGCTAGTAAAGTTTTTGCAATGGTACTGCTTATATTATAAATAATAGAAAAATATAAGCCCTGCCCAGGAAGTGGCACAACCAAAACCCAACCTCTGGCCTCAAAACCTCAATGGACAATGATAGAAGTTGCAAAACTCATGCTTCTACTGAAAAGTCCTCAAACTGTCTAAGAACAGTGCAACATAATAAAAGTGCCATTAAATGACATTTAGCCAATTTAAGCCCTTTGTGAATTTTATGATTCCCTTAAAGAGGATAAATCCATTTGTCATTTAAATGATATCTGGTCTGGACGATTCCTGTGAGCTCATTCTCTAAGAGACAGTTAGGATCACGTTCATACAGCGTTTGAACTAGATCCTGACTGTTTGCCTATCCTAAATATCAGTTAGCCAAATGACCAATGAGATGATTTTAATTTTGATGCAATATGGAAGATGATTTATGGTCTCTGTCTTGACCAAAAGCTGAAAAATCTGTTAATTTCAAGTAGCTTTCTACAATTTTGATCGGTCATCAATGTTAGACACAAAAATCCTGGCCTGTCATTGAAGACAGCCATTTTAAAATTAATCTGTAGATAAGAGCAGCCATTTTTCATCTACCGGTCGCCTTTGATGATCTAATGTGCCTTGATAAAATCGAACTGAGGCTGAAAATTTGGTAGAAATGTAGCTGAGTGATAGAGACTTAATTGTATATACATATAAGTAAAGACAGCAGACATTAACGGAGAGACGCACAACCTAAACACATAATTGTTGTTGCTTTTCTTGAAAAATCTCTGAAATGATGATTTAGTGTGGCTTTATTTGTGTAATATGATACATCAACTTGTTTCTTTAGGGTCTCGCAACACCAACAAGTTTACTTATCTACCACCGATTAATTGGCTTCTTTTCAAAGTTTGCAAACCGAATATGATAACCTACCCATCATGCGGTCTAAGATGTTGTATGTGTCATCATGTTAGTATTCTGTCATCAAAGGAGTCGGTTGTATGGTGTATGGTGGTGAGGTGCAAAATCATTAAGCTAATGCACGTCCAACTTGCACAGTTTACTCAACCTACGTTCGATGATATTTAGCAATGACAGGCAGAGCACCGGACAGATGTGATGGCAATATCCCATACTCTTTTCATAAAGCTTGGGAATAAAATAGATCATTTTCCATATGATATGCAAAACTTGAAAGCTTTAAATATAAACACGCTATTTCTGCGCATATTTACGCGTGTGCCTATCCCACGAATGCATGCGTATCAAAAATGGCCAGAATTATGCCCAGCTTATCTATGCCGTTGCGTAAATTTGCACGCGTTTTTATGGTGGTGACTCGGTGCAGTGGAGAAGTTGCTTTAAGTCAGACCTTATGCTAACACTCGGGCATATAATAAAAATGCCTCGCATATGTTCCTTTTATTCCAACCTTGTATCATGTGCGGATCCAGAGGGTAGGCAGGGTCTTCGTCAACATCACCCCTGGTTTTTGTTTGTTTGATTTGATTCTTTACGTCCCATCAACAATCTTTCAGTTAAACAGGGACGGGTCTTCCTGTGATGAACCAGTACTAAACTAGGATTAAGTGTCTTGCTCAAGGACCACAACGCAGTGACGCCGGCGAGGCTCGAATCCGCGGCCTCTCGTTCTCGAGTCAAGCACTCTACCACTGAGCCACTGCGCTCCCACCCCACCCCTGGTGAATCACAAATTAAGTTAAGGGGTCATAGAACCCCAGGAAAATAACAGTTACCTAGCCAGCATTCAATGCTAGGCCATTATCGGCCAGCCATTGAAACGCCATTTCGATCGAAATTGCGTTTCGCTGGTTGGCCGAAAGAGGCTCGTATTTAGTGGTACTAGGATCCCAACTCCCTTCTTCAACAAAAAACATTGTCAACGGTGAGTTGGACCCCCACTCTGATAAAACTTTCTGGGTCCGCGCATGGCTATCGTATAACTATCAGCACCCTCAGGATTGTGAAGATAGCGTGAAGCTCGAACTCATGATAAGAGGCCATGCCATCTTAGTCGACAGAATAGTCACGAGCTCGAACCAATAGCGCAGTGGCTCAGTGGTAGAGCGCTTGACTCGAGACCGAAGGGCCCCGGGTTCGAGCCTCACCGGCGTCACTGCGTTGTGACCCTTGAGCAAAACACATTTATCCTAGCTTAGTACTGGTTCAACCCAGGAAGACCCGTCCCTGTTTAACTGAAAGATTGTTGATGGGACGAAAAGAATCACATCAAACAAAATAAACAAACATTCAGTGTCATCGAATTCGACAGATCACTGGCAGAATTTTTATTTTTCGCAGATATGAGTATGAAAGATAACTCTGTCTTTACTGTGCATACATCGTCAGTTTCCTAAAACTTCTGGTATGTCAGTTTTTTGTGCACAATGGCAAACTGAAAACATCTCGTTTTCTTGTTGTAATCGATATCGAGTATTATGTAACAATGTGTGATACAAAGTGTTGAAAGCAAATACTGTAACACTTTAACAATAAACTAGGCCTTGAAATTATATAGGGCAATTTTAGCAGGAGGGGGGGGGGGGCAGTAAAATGTGTGTTAGACCCCCTCCGCTTACTGCGGATGTTAGCGTTGTCCGTTTTGACCCATATATTAAGCCAAGCGTCCTTTTTGTGGGGCATAGGCAAATAGTGAAGACCCAAATTAGACGCCGCATTCTGTGGCGTCTAATCAAGATCTGCACTTTTTGCTTACATGTTGTTATATTAAATTTTGAATAAAAAAAAATACCACCAAACAACCCTTAAATTCGAAATGGATTCGTCCAAAAGATATGGGTGGGAGTTTACATTAAGCCTAAATGGGTTAAGGCGGTGATATCGTTTTGGATATGGTTTTACGTGCTGCAGTTATTTCGAGATTGTCAACCATCTCGCTGAGTAACAGAGAACAATTTGCTAAAGTCTTTAATCGTATTCGTGCTTTCGCGTGCTTGCGTGTGTGTTCTAACATGTATGTCACTCATTTTCTCATGGTGCAATTATTATGTCTGTGATTGTGGCACTTCCTGGTCAGTTTAACTAAGTCTTGGTTTACGGCGTTTTCGGCGCCACTGTTTCTTTTGAGACATATTTCTTCCAACTTTAAATTGTTTGATAACGGTTGGTTGGCTTCAAACATTGTAACGTACGCGGCCCTAAAGTCGTCATAGCCCTAAGGTCGTCAGTTTTCTTTTGGCCTCGCTCTCTTCTGTCCACATCATCGAAACTTCTTAGAGAGGGCATCATTTGAAAGGAAATTATCTGCCCTGTGTATTGATATATAAAGCACAGCCAATGTATAAAAGGTATCCGAGTGGTAGGAGTTGAAATGGGGGTACCCAATTGTATGCAAAATTGGGAGCCTGTCGAGAGCTGAAGGTGATATTGATATCGATCCGGCGAAACGAAATTACTATACTGTACATCTGTTCCACATAAACACTTGCATTTTTACATGTGCAGAAGATATCGATTTAGCAATAAGTACATCCCTTTGACTGATTAGACAATCCCTAACAGAAATAATAGGTTGAAAAGTGAGATGACGACTTTAGGTCCGACCTGCCGACTTTTGGGCTTCATAAAAATGGGTGATTTTTCTCCCTGTTTACTCACTTCGTCTGTGTTAAAACAACGACTTTAACTCGTTTTGTGCACCAGTCTTTCGTATATCCGGCTCCTTAGGGGCAATGCATACCGGGGACATAGCGGGGCTTAAGTGCCGGGGTTGTTAACCTCTGATGAGTCCTGGCAGTGCCGTAGATGTGCCGGGGTTTCAATTTCCACCATAATAGCCTGCACACAGTCTGGTAAGCTCTTGTTTGCGTTGTCTAGATAGTATATTAAATTCTCATAGTTGCCAATTCCTAAATTTCAAGTCTGAGTAGCTGAGCATGCCAGTTTAAATCAGTATAGGTTGCAAATCCCAAAGACATGGTTATTCATGTATGCCAACCACATTCAGAACGCCGACAGGACTATTAACACATGAATAAAGACATTTACACGACCAACACTGTCTCTCAGGTATTCTGTTTAAGCATACGCCGACCACACCACTTTGATCTATATATAAATGTTCACTCATGTGTGCTCATCCTAGTATACACACATACCACCACAGCCATTTGGAGCTTAAATACACATCGAGGACTACCAACTCCGCTACCCAGGGCAACAAAATACCCTAACGATTAGTAGCACCATTACTCAGACCTTAAATACGTCTGTAAGCCCATCAATACCGCCATTCGTACCTTCAATACGTTTCTTAGACCAACAATAAGGTACTTAGACCTTCAATACATCCCTTCAATCACCTACACTGTCACTTAATTAGACAACATGTCCAGGAATGCGAACATTGCCAGTCCACCCATACCTTCAGTACGCCCACATGACCACCAACACCACCAACGAGACCTCCAGTACGTTCCTGGGACCACCAACACCGACTCTCAGACCACCAGTGCGTCCCTAAGATGACCACCACCACTTAGACATATAGTACACGCCTACGACTACCAACACTGCCCCTTATGCCTAGAACGCCCATAGGACCACCAGCACCGGTGCTCAGACTGCGAGGACGTCTCTGAGGCCAAACACATACCCAATTAAATAAATAAGTGCCACCACTCAGCCCTATACTGCGCTAATAGGGTCACAAAAACACCATCCATCGTTGACGACCTTAGGGCCTAGTAACTGACGACTTTAGGTCTTGGTGGTCCTAAAGTCGTCAGGCAGACCCCTCTTGACAAAATCGGTCTTTTAACGTTATTTTCGGGTAGTTTCAAGCCATTTTCTTTAGTTTATCCACTAGCTAGATGGTTAAACTACCATCTGCTAGAGTCTATTCTTAGTCAGTGAGTGTCTCTAATCCGGGACAATTGCCTAAATGCGTCATGGTGACGACTTTAGGGCCGCGTACGTTACTTGGATCATTTATGACCTTTTAAGTTTTGCACGTTTTCACCATAGTGCCGTTCGGGCGGGGTTGGGGGATGGGATTCCAGCCCCCTAAGGTTTATTTGTTTAACTAACGGTTGATTTGTTTCATACGTTGTATTTGAATCCCTAAATTCTTGGCTTTTTTATTTTTATTTTTATTTTAAATCATTTTGATGTTCTCCGTCAGTAAATATATGGTCTATTTCCCCATCCAAAACCTTATTGAGCATCCCCAAAACCACAGTGTCCGTAATAAGAGCCCTTTTGTCGAGGTATTGAGAATGTAATTTAGGTCTATTGAAAGGTAATTACATGGTGTGACACATACATAAAACCACGGCGCCGTGAACGCAGCGTCAGTAAAATGTCCGTAGGCTACGTTCGTGTATTGTCTCCAAGTCCAATTGTAATTTATCCGATAAACAATCCATTAAATCTACACCACCCAGTCAACCCACCATTCATTACAGGGCAAAACAAATACACGAGAATTTAGTGCTTATCGCATTGCTGAGCAGCGTATGCTCAGAACGCGCAGTCTCGCCAGAGCTTTTCGCTTTGTGGGGCATCGGAGAACAGTGCAAATCCAGATCAGACGCCGCAGAGCGCGGCGTCTGATCACATTCTCCACTGTTTACTTACAGAAGTTTCTATTAAAATTTGAATAAAAGTGAAAAGTACCACCCAACAACCCTAAAACTGGTAATTGACTCGTACAATGGATAAGGATGGGAAAATACATTCGGCGTAAATGGCTTAATGAAAGTATAAAGATGAGGAATGTCCATTGATTTCAGGATGTCAAAATTTTCCTGCAGGTCGTACATGGACATGTACAGTCTTCTTATAATGTAGACTCTTTCATAACCGACAAATTGAAATTGGCCAATTGAGGAAAAAATGACCGCTTGGTCTTGAAAATTCTTACTTTGTTGCAGGGAGGCTAAATATAACTGTCCTAAAGGTGCTGCTTGGACACTCTTCAAAGAAAGTACAAACACAGATGAGAGTAAAACGTCTGCACTGTTAGCTAAGATGAACCAATCTTCAAGAGCTACGTTTTTTTGTGGACTCATACCGTTGACCCCCAAATACATGTATGTCATTCAATCAAACTGTGGAAACAAATGGATAACACTCGTGTAAAACGTATAAGTAGAGAGAGAGAGAGAGAGAGAGAGAGAGAGAGAGAGATCGGCTGGGTGGTTTGTGGGAAAGCCCTTAGAAAATTAAACTGACCACAATGAAATCTTATGAATCATATTCTACACGTATCCTAAATCAAGGATTCTTTATAAACAAGGTCCGTGCCCAAAAAGAGGCTCCATGTACTTGATCGAACCAGTGACATATTTCACAAAATTGGTTACTGCTCGAACTTGCTATCTAGGCCATGTAATTGTGGAAACCTCGTTGCAATTACATTATTTTGCTACTGCCGCTACTACGATTGTTAATAATCATAAATGTTGCGTTGCGGCTAGCACACAGTACTTAGAGGACATAAAAAGCAAATAATATGCTTCTTCAAGGCCTCCACCACACAATACAAAGTATGTAGGAGAGTACATAATGTTTAGCCCCGCAAAGTCAGGCCATGATTGTCCAACGAGATATTCGTTATATTCGAATGTTTCCCCGTAAGGGCTGTTTTCAATGGTTGTAGTTCGTAAAAAGCATTTTTGGTGACCACTAACCGGATTTAATCGCGGATCAACGGTAAACAAGATAGGTCATGAACTGACCTAACTCATACATTTCTAAATCCATTGTACAAACTGAGAAAAAACAACAACATCTAACATGTGTTCACCTGTCCAAGAGATTACTTAATTCTTTTTTATCCTTTTGAACATCACAAAATTCTGTCTCTACTTCCCTAAATGCAGACTTGAACTCGACTAGACCTCGAGCTCAACGGTGCCAGGGCAGTGTCTTCAAGTATATTTGCGACATCATGTATGCATCCGTCGTAACATATCTTCAAATCAATGTTGGTGAACCATCTTGTCGGTGAACTGTCTAGTATTACATATTGCAACTATCAGGAAAGATTTGTTTTGTCAATATGGATCGTTAGTTTATTTTTGAACCGCCTCATTGAGTCGGTTCAAATTTGGTCGAACAATCCATATTACGACTGCTTTATTACCATCATAATCGGATATTTGATTAACGTACAGGTGCGCGGGCATCATCCATATCAGTGGGCCCCTTCCAGGTAACTGGCTAGCTGCATGTATGGCAGATATCACACCTGATCTCCAGGTGTTCCTTTCTTGAGGGTCAACTGTCGTGAGCTTCCACTCAGGGCAGTCTTTCTCTGTCAGGTTCTTCCATGTTAGCTTGGGCCTCCCTGTCACTCCCCCACCCCCTTGCTATCAATCTGTATAGCACATGCTGTTCTCACATGCCCAAACCTTTCATACATGCACATGTTATAAAACATATATGCTATATGTACAGGTACCAAATCTCAGAAGCTGGTACCAAAAAGCATAGCACTGTGGCATAACGACAGTTATACAATGAATTAAAAAGAAAGTTTATGCTTCTATTTTTTCAATGAAAATTCAGGTATACTTTTAAGAATCAATTTTCATATTTCTTATCCAAACATGTGTTATGGGTAATCAAAAGAACCGTCTCAGTGAGACGGTTCTTTTTAGCACCCAAAACACATGTTAAAATAATTCGAAAGGAAAATATCCGCAATTTTATGCATTTTTTTTTTTTGTGAATCTCGACCAATGAAAATGTTATATAAATGAGATAAAACAATTTAAAAAAATGGCCAAATTTCTTACCTGGTCAGATGAGTGTGTTAAGGTGTCCGATGTTCAAGCTTGACCAGTGAGGTCCGAACTAAAATGATAATAGCCAGCCTTTTGTTCAGTGGACCAATTTAATTCTATTTAATAGCAAACCGGTTTCTTTTGTGGTGTTCAATATAATAACATGCTTGTGAGAGAAGCGATTGAGTCTACGCTTGTTTATCCGGTGGCTCAAACACTTATTGAGAGATTTGTCACATTCACGAAAGCTAAAACATAAAACTGCGAAAAATATAGACTGAGAGGAAAATTCGTAAGAGGTGCGTATGGGTTATACAAAAATTCTGCACCGTATTAAGTGTTAACCTCTAAATAGCTTTGTTTGCATATTATATTGTTTGGCGTACCTGACAAATTTTTGATACCGTTTTGTATTAAATTCCTGCACTTTATTTGATATTTTGTACTGCTTGGAGCCCGCGAAAAATTAAAACACCTTTTAAGGTTTACAGTATAAAACTTGTTCAATTATTTCCCCAAGGTGGCCCTCAACGTGCGTCTTTCTACATGAATTACACGGAAACGCTCATAAGAATATAAACTGCACCAATTTCGAGAAAATGACCCTTATACAATCAGGGGCAATGTAGGCTCTAAAATACCATGTGCATCAGGGCATGCCGTTTAGAGCCACAACTGTCCGCAAAACATTTTGAAAACATACTATAATTCTAATGCATATTCAAGATAGACACTGATGTAAAAGCTTGCGAAGCCTGTTCGTGGGCTAAGAGCACTTTTTTACCTGACATGTCAAGGAATGAATTAATTGCTACTACTTATTATTTGTCATATGTCGTACCTGTGCAAAAATAACCTCGAGCATCTAACGGCCCACATTAAGCTTTTGAAATAAAAGGTTCAATGAACAGACGTATACACCTTTTGACAGATTAGGCTGATTTAGCTTTATTTCAGATGCAAAGTACATTTGCATTAACACGTATTTGCTTTATTTCAAATGCAAAGTATTAACATTTCATGTGAATACTTTGCATTTCAAATAAAACAAATCGTGTGGTTGGGTTATGTTATGTTTTGAAATGTGTGTATATATATTTACTTCATTTACGCATTGTTTAAATGACTATTACAGTGAATAATTCGACCACTCCGAATTGTTGCCCATCCACCCACACCTCGTTGCGGTATTAACCACCATGCATGCGGATGCTCAGTCTAAATATACTACATTTGTATATTGTTTTTCACAGAATAAAACATATGTTGGAAAATGAAAATAACGTAAATAAGTTTACAGCCGGTGCAAAGATCGAGAGCAGTCTTTTTCTAATGTCAAAGACATTCAAACGCGGACCAAGTTTCCTTGTGAAGATTGCGATTTTTGTACAGTAAAATGCACCTAATTGCCAGTATCTGTCCAATGTGTAATCTTGTTCCCATACAAATGTACAGTGGTATTCCAAATACAGAACCTGATGCGCTTTACACATGCATGCACTTTCTAGAAGGACCTGACAACGTTTTTATTAACATAAACTGCTTAAAACGCATGTGATAGTTTTATTTTACGGTATCTATATATAGTTTACTGTACCATCCGCAATTATTTTGAGGGCAGAAAGTTTACTGTGTCATCGTCAATTGTGAGGGCAGATAGTTTACCATACAATCTGCAATGGCGAGAGCAGATATTTAATGGAAACATCTATAATTATAAGAGCGATAGTTTACTGTACCATCTGCGATTGTGAGAGCAGGTAATTTACTGTACCATCTGCAATTATGAGAGCAGAGAGTTTAATTACCATCTGCAATTGCGAGGGCAGACGGTTTACTGTACCATCTGCAATTATTAATGCAGATAGTTTGCTTTACCATCTGAAATTGTACTTTTTGCAATTGTAACTGCAGATAGTTTACTGTACATTTTGCAATGATGACAGCAGAGAATTTACTGTACTATGCACAATCGTGAGAGCAGATAGATTTCTGTACCATCTACCATTGTAAGAACAGATAATTCACTGTACCATCTGCAAATGAGAATGCAGATAGTTTACTGTACCTTCTGTAGTTGTGAGACCATCTACAATTAAGAGAGCAGATAGTTTACTTACCATCTGCAATTGTGAGCGCAGATAGTTTACTGTACCTTCTGTAATTATAAGAGCAGTTAGTTTAATGTACAATCTGCAATTATGAGAGCAGATAGTTTACTGTACCATCTGCAATTGTGAGAGCAGATAGTTTACTGTACCTTCTGTAATTATAAGAGCAGTTAGTTTAATGTACAATCTGCAATTATGAGAGCAGATAGTTTACTGTACAATCTGCAATTATGAGAGCAGATAGTTTACTGTACCATCTGCAATTGTGAAAGCAGATAGTTTACCGTACCATCTGCAACTAAGATAGCAGATAGTTTACTTACCATCTGCGATTGTGAGAACGATAGTTTACTGTACCTTCTGTAATTGCGAGAGCAGATAGTTTACTGTACAATCTGCAATTATGAGAGCAGATAGTTTACTGTACAATCTGCAATTATGAGAGCAGATAGTTTACTGTAGTATCGGCTATTGTGAAAGCAGATAGTTAACTGTACCATCCGAGATTGTGAGATCAGATAGCTTACTTAACCATCTGCAATTATGAGAGCACATACGTAACTAGATCATCTGCAATTAAGATACTAGATAGTTACCATAGTATCTGCAATTGTGAGAGCAAATAGTCTACTGTACCATCTACGATTATGAGAGCAGAGGGTTTACTGTACCATCTACAATTGTGGGAGCAGATAGTTAACTGTACCATCTGCAATTATGAGAGAAGATAGTTTACAACTCCATCTGCAATTGTGAAGGAAAATAGTTTACTAGATCATCTGCAATTGTGAGTGCAGATAGTTTACTGTGTTGTCTGCAACTGTGAGAACAGATAGTTTACTGTATCATCTGCGATTGTATCATACCATAGTATCTGCAATTGTGAGAGCAAATAGTCTACTGTACCATCTGCGATTATGAGAGCAGAGGGTTTACTGTACCATCTACAATTGTGGGAGCAGAAAGTTAACTGTACCATCTGCAATTATGAGAGAAGATAGTTTACAACTCCATCTGCAATTGTGAAGGAAAATAGTTTACTAGATCTGCAATTGTGAGAGCAGATAGTTTACTGTGTTGTCTGCAACTGTGAGAACAGATAGTTTACTGTATCATCTGCGATTGTGAGAACAGAGAGTTTACTGTATCATCTGCGATTGTCAGAGCAGATAGGTTACTGTACCATCTACAACTGTGAGAGCAGAGAGTTTACTGTATCATCTGCGATTGTGAGAACAGAGAGTTTACTGTATCATCTGCGATTGTGAGAACAGAGAGTTTACTGTGTTGTCTGCAACTGTTAGAGCAGAGAGTTTACTGTATCATCTGCGATTGTGAGAACAGAGAGTTTACTGTATCATCTGCGATTGTGAGAACAGAGAGTTTACTGTATCATCTGCGATTGTGAGAACAGAGAGTTTACTGTGTTGTCTGCAACTGTTAGAGCAGAGAGTTTACTGTATCATCTGCGATTGTGAGAACAGAGAGTTTACTGTATCATCTGCGATTGTGAGAACAGAGAGTTTACTGTATCATCTGCGATTGTGAGAACAGAGAGTTTACTGTATCATCTGCGATTGTCAGAGCAGATAGGTTACTGTACCATCTACAACTGTGAGAGCAGAGAGTTTACTGTATCATCTGCGATTGTGAGAACAGAGAGTTTACTGTATCATCTGCGATTGTGAGAACAGAGAGTTTACTGTGTTGTCTGCAACTGTTAGAGCAGAGAGTTTACTGTATCATCTGCGATTGTGAGAACAGAGAGTTTACTGTATCATCTGCGATTGTGAGAACAGAGAGTTTACTGTATCATCTGCGATTGTCAGAGCAGATAGGTTACTGTACCATCTACAACTGTGAGAGCAGATTGTTCAATGTACAATCTGCAATTATGAGAGCAGACAGTTGACTGTACCATCTGCAATTGTGAGAGCAGATTATTTATTGTACAGTCTGCAATTATATGAGAGCAGATAATTTACTGTACCATCTTCGATTGTGAGATCAGATAGTTTACTTACCATCTGCAATTGCGAGAGCAGATAGTTTATTGTTCTATCTGCAATTATGAGAGCATATAGTTTACTGAACCATCTGCGATTGTGAGAGTAGATACTTATTTACCATCTGCAATTTTGAGAGCAGTTTATTTATTGTACCATCTGCAATTATGAGAGCATATACATTGTAGTTTACTGTATCATCTGCGATTATGAGAGCAGATAGTTTATTGTTCCATCTGCAATTATGACAGCAATGAATCTCATGTGTGCAGGATCATTTCGTACATATAACAGCAAGTACATTTGATAAGAATAATAATTGTTCTCATGATTTCTCAAATGATGATAAGTAAGAGTTACGCCATAGTTTAATGCAATGCAGAGAAAGGGAATATATCTTTCAAAAGCTCTTATTTGCATGAATTTTTTCCTGTATAAACAAAAAAAAAAAATGATCAAGGAGACGGATACCTTTGGCCACATTGCTATATATGATTGGTTGCTTTGAAACGTATGTTGATGCTTACTACATTTTTTTACTGCCGAAACATGCTCGACTTTAAAACATCAGGGCAATTTTTGGACTTGCATTTGTCCATTTCCAAAGATATTGTTTCTACCAAAATTTACGATAAACTTGACGCTTTTGATTTTGAAATAGTCAATTTCCCATTTTTAGATGGTGAGTTTCTTCGCTCTACATCCTATGGAGTTTATATATATTCCTCAACTCATCCGATTTGCTAGAGCATCTAGCCATCATCGCTGACTTCAACACTCGCAATAAACTATTGAACTTCTTAAACAAGGCTATCAATATCATTAACTCCGCAAAACTTTTTCTTTTTATCGCCGATATTATGATTTGATATCTTAATTCCACGCCGGACTTAAATCTCTGTTGCGCCAGGGACTTTCGGAACCAGATAGTTTTATGGCGACTTAGTGTATAAATTAAAGAAAACTGTTGGCACTAATAATTTTTCAGCGCAATTTATCAAACAAATCTCATTAAAAAGAGTGATTATAGCATTGATGAATTGAAAAAAAAACAAAAAACTGCATGCTTGGTGATCAACCCAATCACGGTTGGCAACTTTGTTTTCCTCTTTAATTGCACGCCCGTGGGTCGGACCGCATTATATGACGGTTCCGACTTAAAGACTTACATGTATCTATAGATGAGAGGGTTGCGTGTCGGGCCCACTGGGGTTTAACTGTTGGATTTCTTTGCTCCGGTATTCAGTTGCATGTACTGTTGAGCCCTTATCTTTATTTTATCTTCTTTTTATATCTTGATTTACATGTACTAGGAGATGATTCATAGATAAGTTAGGGATCTTTCATGCGAACCAAACATCTATGTTTCTTGATCAACATCAGAATTAAGGGTGAGGTTGGTACCATAAAATATGTTTAAGCACTCCAATAATTTTCTTACCGTTCCAAGGCGGTGCTTCGTTTGTGAATCTTTTTGTTATTTGTGTTTGTCGTTGCCATGCCGTCTTGACTGTTTCATGCAGCCTTGTGGTCACCTGCTGGGAAAGGGCTGACCTCTTGGCTCTTATGTCTGTGATGTTTTCGTATGTTTTGTCACTTTCTCATACGGTGTCCTGGGTCAGATGTGGTACTTGATTGTATCGATTCCTGATCTTTGCCTTCTTTCTTACTTTGTAATCAAATCGACCCGCCTTATCACTCTAGAACTCCAATCGGAGCTGCCTCGGCCGATTCCGTGGACTCAGACCTCGGATGTACGTCGAGTGTCTTCTTTGATAACGTGACGCTCACGTAACTTAACGCGACGCTGACGTCACAGAAACCATGCTAACAGCAAGTTCGATTGCAGCGAAACAAAGTATTGTTTACACCATTCCACAATATGCTATAAATGAAGTTTATGCCTTTTTCAATAAAATATCGCTATAATAGCGATGTTTTGTTGAAAAAAAATACATTAACTTCATTTATTCTGTTGATAGAATACATTTTGCAATAGATTTTAATAGAGCTGCACCCACATGCTACAGAACTAATTTTCATTACGCCAGTTCCTGCTAGCAAAATGCAGCTCAGGTTTTGTATACATAATACTACGCCTCACCTACATCCGAGGCTTCATTCTCGAATTGGCCCGAGATTTTCCGATTGTCTAGACTGAAACCGTCAGCGAAATCTTGTTGTTTGCTAAATATTCCTATACTGACATGGGGTAGAGACGGATAGTCGGAATGACAGCATGCATGTAGTGGTTACTGTAGGGTAGTAAGAAATGGGAACTAAGAACTAAAAGTCCATACCAAGCCTTCGTAGTTGTGCACTGTATATAAGGAAATGGGAATGAAATATCCGTCGCGAGCAAAGTAAATAGACGTTCGATCGCGATTTGCATACATTATTTATATATTTCGTAAAAATGTGTAATGGCGGCCACAACAACGTTGCGTGCACTGATATGACAAAATCTTAGCGTTTCCAAACCCAAAACGCAATTGTAATAATATTAGGGCCATATTAGGACCATACTATAATTGGTGCTCCTGTATTATTGGATGCAAAAAATTATAAAATGTTCGGCAAACCTAGCATTTTATCGCCTTTGCCTAACTCGTTTTGATAACTCAATGATACATGAGCACTCATGTAAGATTCTCTACATGTTGCTCGACTTTCAAATGTAATTCAAACTAAAGTAGTTCGTCTAATTTCAGTAACTGGATATTTGGATCACATAAGCCAGTTCATGATAGTTAGGTACGTATTGCATATGCAGAAAGTCATTCTTTAAACGTGCATATGCAGAGCAGGCTTCTACTCTGGCCAAAGCTTTCATTCATGTCCCTTTGTGTGTGCGAGCAACAAACTCTCTGGTGTGACTGCGCGCATGCGCATGCTCGCCTGAGACGTCACTGCTTGCATATGCGATAGGTTTATGTACCAACATCTCATAGACGGTAGACATATATTGCCAGGTGGCAATAATTTGCGGGATAATTTAGGCAAAAAAACATGAATGAGGAACTGAAATTGACGGCGTTTGCAGAGCATTTCGAAATCTGTCTTTGTTTTGTTATGCATTTCTTTGTATCCTTTCTAGTTTTGCAATCATCTTGACGATGGAGAGAGAGAGAGAGAGAGAGAGAGAGAGAGAGAGAGAGAGAGAGAGAGAGAGATGGTTGCCTTGCTTTAATTGTCTTTCTGATGTCTTGTGACTGTTAGTGTTCTGTAGCTCTTCCTCACGGTTCCGTGGGTTGGTCTGCAGTGTGTGATTGTGGTATATCCTGATCCTACTCACTTAATTTTTGAAGCATTACCGAACGCCTACATATAATTAGGGATATATTTGTTGCCAAAGCAACTATAATTTGACTAGATGGTCAGATGTGCCCAAAATTCCAAATCCAATTTATGTTTTGTAGATTTGCACAAATGTATGTTTTGTAGATTGCATGCGATATAGTGTACTTCTTTAGCAGGACATATTATACTTTTGGAAAAAATAAAACAGTGACACAATGATCAATATAATTTTGGAATACTGGTTCTAAATGCTTTATGGTTTTCAGGATAGTGATTCAAATGTTTTGTGAAGCAGGTTGACATCCCTTCTAGGATCCCCAAATTGTTAAAACCAGATGATATTTCACCTCGCCATTTAAACTATAAATACAGCTGTACGGGTTACTACTCATGACCCCACATTTTATTCTCCTGTTCGAATTTCCCAAATAGCATCACGCGACGATAACACTACTGTCGTGCCAGCCAAGAGTGACAGTGACGTCATGTTTGTTTACATAGTTATCAGGGACTTAGAATCGATAGGTCACATGTGTATTAATCCTATCCGCAGGATAGGATTAATACTCAAGTGACCTATCGATTCGTGTTAGCGCAAGTGTGATGTACAAGTTAATGCTTTACTTAATAATTGTAAACAAAAGATTACGTCACTGTCACTCTTGGTTGGCACGACAGTAGTTTAGAAATAAATGCACACGCTTTTGAATAGTCTTGGTGCAGACGTTATTGCAAAGTATCGAATAAATAACATGATAGGGTCGATAAAAGAGACAACCCACAACATGATATGTGCGCCCCGCAATGAAACAGACTAATCAGGCATTCATCCGGTCATATCAGAGTGTTCGCCGTGCGTATGAAGGCGCGGGCCCAGAAAATTCCTTCAAGTGTGTGTGTGTGTGTGTGTGTGTGTGTGTGTGTGTGGGAAGGGGGGCGGGGTCTGAATACAAAAACTGTTTTGGTAATCAACGTACGGACCTCTCTCGAAGGGTCCAATTGCTTTTCGAGAGGGGATGGCCCGGGTCCGTAGAAACATATAGCAACGAGTGAGTTTCCAAGGGGCCTGGGGTCCGGTCCCCTATCGCCCCTCTGGATCCATCCATGAACTGATGCCCTCTCATCCCGATTGGAGCACTGTTGTTATGCATTTGCTTAATCATTTTGCATATTAAAGGTGTGAAACCGCGTGAAATGTACAAAACATGGAACCTGTGCAATTTTGCACAGGTTCCATGTTTTGCACATTTCCATCAACCGTACTGCAAAATAGAACAATCATATGCTTTATATTATTAAAGCATGTTGCCTGTTAATTTTTTGCAAGTATTGATAATGCTCAGATTCGTTTCCGTTTCACAATTGTAAGGAATGGCAAATCTACCAGTTCCAACAAGTTCTTACCACGCGCTCACTGCGCTCTTCCACTTTGACAAGTGCTGCTCTGCCTCATTCAATCTTGACTATTTAACGTGTTAAAATATGCCACCGAGGAGAGGCCATAGACTTAAAGTAGAGCATGCTGAGGCATCCTGAGGACATTGAAGAAAGACTGTTGATATTCCCTTCTCAATTCTGCCAGCAGCTGATCATACTGATTAAACTGAAACCTTTCTTCCGAAACCCAGCAAGATCGGCGTCTTCTTCTATTCCGTATTAGTCCTCTTCTTCTCACCATCAAAAGAGAGACCTGTTTATTTTAGTTCACCAAGCAGAACATTCTGCCCTTGGAGATGACACAGTGGCAGTAGTAATTCAGAATTGTGTACAGAGTTCATGTTGACCGAGTTAGTGTCTGAGAAGTTGAATCTATTATTTATACTCAAATCCTTGAACGTGACAAAGGCGCAGTGAGAACCTACTACGCACGTGCATGGACGTGGTAAGCACCATCATCGTAGTGCTATCTTCTCAAAGGTCGCATGGATGTACCATGGTCGTAGCATAAGCGTGGTGAGATCGTAGAGAGAACTCCATGGACGTAGCAAGGACGCAGTGGCAACGCAATGAGAGCGTAAAGCAAACTGTCTCTCCATATCACGTTCGCATCATGTCAATGAAGTTCCTACTTCGACTTGCTTACGTTGCCACTAAGTCCATGCCGTTCTTACTACGCACTTACTACGTTCTTAATGCGTCCTGGTTCGTCCACGTCCTCACTACGTTTTTTGAACATGTTCAAATTTGACCACGTCTTTCACGTCCATGAAGACCATACTACGTTCTTACCAGTTTCTACTACGCTCCTACTACGTCCTACAAGCTATTACTGCGTCCACTCACGTTTTCATGGTCTTTGTAAGAACGTAGCTTAGTATGAAGGGGATATAAGGGACGCAACTGTAAAAAAACGTGATGGAAACACCGGCATGATTATGGTTTATGGGGGCAACCATGGAGAATACTGAGATTTTTGTTTGTGCTGAAGCATTTCGTCCCTGTCAACAATTTCGTCCCTGTCACGTCTGGACGTAATACATGAGTTGGTTTGTAGTACATTTATTTAGCAGAATATCTATATATAAGACCCCCAGCTCGATTTCTGATATTTAAAGCTCAACGTATGGTCTTAACATAGTATATAGAAGACGTCGGACACTTTGAAGTACAGTTTTTGCATATTTTCGTTTATCTTCAGAAAAAAATCTCAATGGTTATTTTAATTATACAATTTAAAGTTATATGTTTGAGTCTTGATTAATTTTGAAGACATATTTACTGTCAATATTATTAATTCATGCAGTATGATAGAACAGGTGGCTGTCATAAACGAGAAATAGGTTCAAAATAGCCAAATGGCTGTAATAAGTTCTCTTGCCTATAGCTATTGAATATTAACGATTTTAATAAGATTATGATCAAATAATGGCATTGGCACATCTCACTGGTAGCTGTTACATTCACAATGTTATTGCAGCCCTCATCACCAGAATCGCCCATAAATCACAAAAGTCATCATCTACAATAATCTTGGATAGGTTGCATATAATGGATAGTCCCCCACCCATTTTAATAAGCAGACAACCTCTCCTCTAAATGAACACAAATATACCACTACATACATCTATCTCTAGAGTACTGGAATTACCTTCATTTAATCTCGTCAGAATAACTTATTCGCATCATACATTTCTGAAAGTTTTTTGGGGCACTTCAGGGTGAAACATACGTTACATGTTTTGAATTATGCCTAGCAAAAAACGGGTATCTGAGTCCAACATAGCATCTAATAATACCTATATGGAGCCATTACCTCTAACATGTGGGTTAATGTAGATATATATGGATACAGGGGTAGAAAGGGGGTATGTGTTATGACTGAGTAGGGTAGGTTATGAGTATAATAAGGGGTAGGGTATGTATGGGTCGCGTTTTGATAGGTCAGGGATAAAGGTAGCGTAGCCTACCTTACCAAATTTATTCACCATCTTACCTCTGACCCAGTTTATACACAGGTACACATCTTAAACATACAACCGGTATGAGTATGTATTAAGTTAGGGTTATGTAAATTGATCAGCTACCTACCCTTGACTCTAACCTACCCTAGTTTTAACAGTTTCTATCCGATCCTCCCTTTACCTTACTCACAGAATCCCCTACAAATACAATCTACATTGAAAGAAATAAGAAGCTGCAAGGTAGCTTATAAACAGGGTTCGATATGGTATGATGATGTGTATATGTCGAGTATTGATAGGTCAGGGAAAAAGGTTGCGTAGCCTACCTTACCATACTCATTCACCATCCTACCTCTCACCCAGTTTATACCCAGGTACACATCTTAAACATACATCCACTCAAAACCCCATGGATATAAATAGGGGTATGGTATTAGTATGGAGACGTATGTGCTAGGTAGATATGTAGGATATCATATGGTTATTGATATAAAGCATATGAAAGCGTAGGGCATAGTAATATATTAGGGCAAAGCAGGGAATTATTTGGAATATTGCAGAGTTTTAATAGAGTAGTAAAATTGGTAGATTGTGAGTGTTTTGAGTTGTGGTAGGGTAATGTGAGATAGCTTATAGTATATGTATGGTAGAGTGGGACAGGGTAGGAAATGGTGCAAGTATGGGTAGGCTATGTTGTCATATGTTATAAGTAAAGGTAGGGCTATCATAGGAGAAGGTTAGGGTGGATTCTGTCATGTAGGGTGGGTGATGATACAGGCAATGATAAGCTAGTTACATTGACTGCATAGGAGGCATAGGGAAGTACAATTGTGTTTAAGGAAGGATAAGAGCAGGACAGCCATAGGGTGGGGTTGTATTGGGCAGAGTAGTGTAGGATTCGGTAAGCTATGAGATGCAATGGTAGGATCGTCATTTGTCTCTTCTTTTCAATAAAAAAATCAGAAAATAAAGCAAAGCTACAATTTTCTTGAAATTTCTTGTTATTACTAGCTTAAAAATTGACTACTTCATATCATTTTATACTTGTTACTTCTAGGTTTGGTCTAAATACAAATGTATGGATGAAACGTTTGAAATGTTGATAGGAAAATTAAATGATAATTCAAATGAAATGGTCATTAAAACTTATCAAAACCTGTTGAGTCATGTTTATACATGCGTGTATTGGGGCTATTAGAATTAAGAGGAAACAAATACTTAACTTTAAAACATTCAGAATGTTCAACATTTTACACTGAACTAAATTTTGGTAAGTACAGTTACACTTTAAGATAAAAAATACATCAAACGTTTGATAAAGCAACAATTTATTTAGACTAATGTGGTTTTGGGCTTGTCTCTTTCAAATGTATTTACTCAGTGCGTTATAGATTTTTTGTGGAAACTCTTAATATTTAAAATGATCCAATACGGATGGCGAAAGCTGAAATCGCGTTAATGTTATGCATTTCACTGATGTTATTTGCACATAACATTTAGTGAGACATATTTCAGCTGGGTTGTGCTTATAATATTAGAAAATTCCTCAAGCCTAAAATAGTTACAATACTGTCATTTTTGTTAGATTGTACAGCAGAATATCATGTTTTCTATATATAAAAGGCTTTTCTGAATTTTATTTTGACATTGTGCTACAGAATTAAAGTAAAAATAAATCTGGCACTTTTTTATATAAAAAGAAAGATAATCTTATTAGTTTGTGAAAATAATTTAATTTTCTATTAGGCAAATGCAAAGTATGGACTCATTTAGAAATAATACATTGTATAGATTTTAGATACTATTTTGGACTTAGATGCCTGTTTTGCTGGGTTTAATATAAACATATTACGTATGTTACACCATAAACTTTCAACAACGTATGATTCAATAAATGATAGATCTGACGATAGCTAACTACATTCTAATACGAGTGGGATATACGCGTACGACTGGCCAAAAGTCCTCTCCTAAAGGACTTTACTGGTCAGATCGGTGCAACATCTAGTGACATATACCAAAATGTTCGTCTGTATGTCCAGCCTCAGAATCCGGTTGATGACATCGTCGCTGATGAGTACTAACGGAGTTACGGCCCTTGAACTGTACATACCCTTTATAAAGGATAATTAAAATTTTGCATGCAGTTGGCAGATATCATTGCATTTATTTCCAAAATGCACACATAATTGAAATATTTTTATGATTAATATCGTATTTGATTAGAAAACAACATTGAAATATAGTTTTTAACATTTACAATACCTAAAGTTGTGTTTGTCTGTGTGTCTTTTTGTAAATAGTGTCAATGTTAAAGGGCAATGCTGATATTTCATAAACACAACTTTTAACCATAAATTAGTTCAAAATGCAAGTTTCAACTCTTTTTTGTCATCAAGGTAAGCAACAGCATATACTCGTCGTTTTAGGTCAAGTTTAAAATCAAGTTGTGACTTTTGTCAAGGTCAAAGGTCAAGGTCAAATAGACATACCGCAAAATCATGAAAAATGCGTATTTAATGTATCTTTATATTAGTATAAGTATAGTTTGTGCCTGTCTGAAGCATAACGTATAAGTAATAGTCTTACATACTTAAATTCCAAATATTCCTTGCCACCAAAGGGTAGTAAATACCCCAATCAAGCGAGGCGTAGGCTATTCCATAACGGCCTGAGTTTGAATCACGTAAAGATAATAACTGCTTATACTACCACATACGACTGGCCAGAATTCCTCTCCTTATGAACTTTACTGGTAAGGTTGTGCTAACATTAAGTGTCAAATGTCATATATACCAAATATTTGTCTGTATGCACGGCTTCCTAATCCAGTTGATGGCATCGTCGATGATGAGTACTAACAGAGTAACAGCCCTTGAACCGTAGACGCCCTTTATACAGGATTAATTATATTTTGTATACAGTTGGTCGAGAGCATTGCATTCATTTATAAGGACACGTTTATTAAATACAATATTTTTATGACTTGTATGGTGTTGGTTGGAAAACAATATTGAAATAAATTATCAATATTAATGATACATGTAACAAACAGTGTGTTTGTCCTTTTGTCTTTTTGCAAATAGCTTCAATGCTAAAGGAAAATGCAAACGTTTCATAAAAAAAATCTTTATCCATATTAAAATAGTTCAATTACCATATTTCGTCAATTTTGTTTCATCAAAACACTCTTTGTATGTCAGAGTCAAGATTTGTGTTATGACCTATCTAAATGCCGAGGGTCAAGGTCAAATAGACATATCCAAAATCGCAATATCTAGTATATGTTATTAGTTCACCAGAGTCATAAGTTTAAAGTGAGCTATTGTGATCGCTGGATGTTCGTCGTGTGTCGTCAACAATTGCTTCAAACGATATCTCCTCCTAAAATGATGGCTTGAATTTTATCAAATCTAGCTGACAGGAATGATTCTGATATGGCCCTCTCAAATAATTGATCAATGGTATATCTAGATCACATGGGCGAATATAGATTTTTGAAAAAAAATAAAAATCTTCTTGTCTGAAACCACAAGGCTGATAGCCTTGATATTTTGTATAGCACTAAATAGTAAATATTTGCCTTTTTGTTCAAATTATGCCCATGGGGCCTCAAATTGGCCCGCCCATGGGTTCATATGTTTTACATAGGCCGTGGGTCGGTCTGCAGATTGTGATTGTGGTATTTCCTGATCATACTCACTTGCTGTTTAGCTCACCTGTCACGTAGTAACAAGGTGAGCTTTTGTAATCGGTCTTCCCCCGTCGTCCGTCGTCGTACATTAACATTTGACTTAAATGACAATTCCTCTTAAACCCCTGGTCCAATTTTGAAATAATTTAACAAGAATGATTCTTGGGTGGTCCTCTACAAAAATTGTTCAAATGGTTTTGGTCCGTTGCATATCTAGGTCACAGAGGCTTAAATAGATTTTCGAGATGAAAACTTTAAAAAAATCTTCTTGTCTGAAACCAGTAGGCCTGGAGCCTTGATATTTTGTATGTAGCATCACCTAGTAAACCTCTACCAAGTTTGTTCAAAAAATATCCCTGGCACCAAAAATGGCTTCGTCCCGGGTGTCACATGTTTTGCATAGGCTTATATAGGGAAAATGTGAAAAGATCTTCTTGTCTGAAACCACAAGGCCTACAGCCTTGATATTTGGTATGTAGCATCACCTAGTGGACTTCTACCAAGTTTGTTTAAAAAATGCCCCTGGGGTCAAAATTGGCCCGCACTTGGGGCCTCATGTTGTACACCAGTTTTATAGTGTAAATATAAAAAAATCTTCTTGTCTGAAACCACAAGGCCGAGAGCCCTAATATTTGGTATGTAGCATCACCTCATGGACCACTACCACATTTGTTCAAATTATGCCCCTGGGGCCAAAAATGGCCTGGCCCCAGGGGTCACATGGTTAACATTGGCTAATAGGAAAACATGAAAAAATCTTCTAGTCTGAAACCACAAGGCCTTTGATATGTAGCACCATCTTGTGGACCCTCTACCAAGTTTATTCAAATTATGCCCCGGGGGCCAAAAATGCCCCGCCCTAATATAAAATTAACTTTTTCAGAATATCGTCATGTTGCATATCAAATTAAAGGAAATGCAGCTTACAATAACATATTAGCAAATATTATGCTCTTACACTTACCCTTGACCCCTGCGGTGGGGTCAAAAGGTTAATTTGTTGTCTTTTCTGATAGTGCTCATATTGCATAATCAAATTAGTTTAAATGAAGCATATAACACCATGCATGCAAATGTTTTGCCCTTTTACGCACCCTTGACTCCTGTATGGTGACAAAAGCTAAAAACCTTTTCTTCTGAAGAAGGTTATGGTGCACATCACATTATGCAATTAAAATGTTTGACATTATGTACACCCCTGGCCGTTCGGGTTGGGTAAAAGGATCAGACATTGAATTGTGCATATAAGTATAATTTGATTGAACTTAGAGACTTGGTAGGCTTTGGTTATGATTTAACTGATACCCAAGATTGGCTTAAATGTTGGAAATGGGAATTATATTTTGTGGTAAACATCCTCTCCTCCTGACAAGGATTCAGGTGAGAGATCCAGGGCCCATGGGCCCTCTTGTTTTATAATGGGACACATGAAGAAATCTTGTCTAAAACCATTAAGTCTATATAGAGCCATTTCTATTTTTGATATGTAGCATCATCTAGTAGACCTCTACTAATTTTGTTAAAATTATGGCCCTAGGACCAAAAGTGGTCCCGCCCCGGATTCACATGTTTTAATAGGTTTATATAGGGAACACATAAAACTCTTATTGTCTGGAACCACTTTGCATTTAGCCTTGGTATTTGGTATTTAGTATCATCTAGTAGACCCCTCTACCAGGTTTTTCAAATTATTCGCATGTTGCCAAAATGGACACATCCTGGGGGTCACATGTTTAATTTGTAGCATCACCTAGTGCTACTTTACCAAGTTTGTTCAAATTATGGCCCTTGGTCGAAAAAAGGTCCAGCCTGGGGGATCACATGTTTTTTTAGTTTTTTTTACAGAAAACATAAAAATCTCCTTGTCTGAAACCACATGACCAACGCCTTTATATTTGTTGTGTAGCATCACCAAGTATACCTCCACGAAGTCTGTAAAATAATGGCCAGGCGGATAAAAAAAACAAGCCACGAAGGCTATATAGGTTTATTTAAATAAAACACAAAAACCTTCTTGTTTGAACCCACACGGCTTAGAGCTGCCAAGTCCATTCAAAAATGGTCAAAACTTTTCTGAAACCACTAGGTCTAGAGCCGTGATATTGAGGATGAAAATCATCTAGTGGTTCTCTTTAACTATGCTTTATTGTTGTCTGCTGATTTTAATCACCCTTTTTGAAATACAAACAGGAATAGCATCAAAGAACAGGGAGATTTCCATTATAGAAAACTTGCTATTTAAGAAAAATCATACATTTATGATTAATTTTCTGAGAACTGGATAGGTTCAACTTAATTTAGATTGTACTGTCATCACTATAATCCGTTTCTTGTTTACTGTCGTGAGTTGACTCCCGGTACCGTTAGTTTAACAGGTGACCGGGCCCAGGGCGACGACAATAAACATGATTCGCACTATACCAATGACTTCAGATTCAACACATACTCTATTTTGTCTGGTGGACAGCAAAATAAAGTGTTCAAAGAAGTAACTTTAAATATTTACGCTAGCTCAGGATAGCTTGCTGGTCATTGTTAATATATACTAACCCGATAGTGAGAGTATTGTAACCATGTGTGAGAGTCATGGATGCAAATCGGCCTGCACAGCAAATGCAGACCGGTCTGCACCCATGTCGGTCACCGAATATCGAATGCCAGTTTGTTTTATACCTCCTGGCATAACTCATTTAGCTCATGTTGGCCTTTGCACAGTGATACAGTTGAACTGAAACAAAAAAATGCAACCATTTGTATTCTAAGTAATAATAAAATACTTACTTTTAGACACCAAAACCAATATGTAAACGAAAGCAATCGGGGTCAAATATCCCAACACTTCGCACGTGGATTGTCATACCGGTTCGCTAGATATTCCTGTAGCATTTGTCTCCCGTTGACCAAATAAGCAATTGTCTGAACAACAAGCTCGGAGGAGTTCTACCTCTTGGGTATTATAGGACGAAAGCAGAGAGTGCCTGTGTTGGCATGTATTGATATACAGATCAACATGTGCGCTCTCTGTTTTAATAGACAGACCAAACATAAATTTTTGTACCCATCTTTCGGATCTGGGAAAATATCACAATGTTGTCAAACATGTAGTTATTTTTGTGGCCGTGTTCCTTGGCTGTACCAGTACTGGCCGGGTGGGTTTATGCTTTTTGTGGTTCTATGTCCAGGAACTCCCGAAGGCTCAACCGGCAGTGGTTCTGGTTTTAAAGCGTCTCAGAAGACGGGACAACGGCTTAAAGTCTCATCCGACAGACTGGGAGAAGCCGGGAATCGAACCTGCGACCCCTGGTTTACAAGACATAGGTTTATCCCCTACACCACGGCGGCTTCTCAACATGTAGTTTTATAATAAATTTCATTACGTTTCTCATTTTAGAATTATCACACTATAAATATGCTGGCAATTTTATTTTTTATGTGCTGTAACTATCCAATTATCAATTTTGGACTGCACATTCTCCCTAAAAACATTATTTTGTAATACCAACCTTGTTGTCATGTATGTTTATATGTTATTCCTTGTATGTCATGTACTTGACCTTAGAGAATAAATGTTTTGTCTGTCTGTCATTAGCGGCGATCATGTTTCTGGTGACCTATTGTCTTCTGTGGTAATTGAGCTAAGTTGACTGCACTGGAAACACGAGCGCTATTAAAGCTACCATTTTGTAAATAGTTTGGTAGTATCAATAATATATAAAGTCAATAATCAAGCATATTGGTTTAACAAAATAAAAAATAAAAAATCTATCTATCTATCTAACTATCTATCTATCTATCGTTCTATCGATCGATCGATCGATCAATCGATCCATCGATTGATTGACCGACCGACTGACCGACTGACCGACCGACCGACCGACCGACCGACCTATCTATCTATCTATCTATCTATCTATCTATCTATCTATCTATCTATCTATCTATCTATCTATCTATCTATCTATCTATCTATCTATCTGATATGTATATATACATATATATGTATATATTTACGTCTTTTTTTTTTTAAGTGTTCTCAATGTACGTAAGACAGAAACTTGATATTATATCTAGATACACAGAATTGTTTTAATTGACATAAAAAATGTATTTTTGCATCTCTATGGCGATCAACAGTAAATGTTGGTTTAAATGTAATTTTGAAAGATATTGATAAAAGTAAAAGCAATATTGCAGAACTAAATTCAGGGAAAAGACGAGAGGTCGTGCGTCACGACATTTGGTCAGTTCTTCTGAATTAAGTCGGTCTAAATACAGAGTCATATGGTTTCTACACTGTCCACCATGCAGATACTTAGTAAACTTGTTTATATATGATTATCTGCTCAAGGGTCTGTATGACCTTTTGCAGATAATAATTGTTTTGATTGTAAGGTTAATGGGGGATGTCCTCGACCCCTATTGACCTATTACGAGGTTAATACAGTTCTTCTTCTTCTTCTTATATCTTGGTGTGTTATAATTTAGATCAGATAGAAAAATGTCAACCATTTGCAGGCCCTGTTTATTTGGTGTAGAAACATGTTCTTGGAAACTATGCTTAATTTATAACTTTCTTTGAAATAAGGTAATTGAAAGTGGTATGAAATTAAAGTTTTTTCATTTCTGAGTAAGTACGACTAAAAAGCTCATTATTAATCTATAGAGTGGACTTATTGACGAGAAAAAGTGAGTTACTGATGTTGCTATTTGAGCTTAATGATATAAGTTGTATGCAGTGTATCTTGCATGGTCATCCTGAAAAGGATGTTTAGGAAATTAATTTTGTTTATCTATAGTATTAGGGTACCTAAAACTATCAAGATTTAAAAAGACATTAGAGTTTTCCAAAGCATAGACGAGAATCTAATCAAAACAGAAGGATGTCAAAAATTAACATAACATCTATATATAGAAAACTAAAAAGCTAGATACTGTTAAGATTTGGAATAGTCATCATTTCTGATAAATATGAAGTCAGTAAGATTGTCAGTATATTTGTATCTCACCCACTTTTTCAGTGTATATCTATTCTGGTTTGATGAAAGATTAAAAATGACTCAACCAAGTGCAGATACACATTTTTTTGTTAGGTGATACATGAAGACAAATGCAAACGTCATCAAACTATATAAAATGAAGGATATTTCAATATTTTACCAATATTTTGGGACCATCGATGCATTTATTTGTAATGCCTATTATATTGATTATTATCTTAAAGTGCAAAATCAAGTACAATAATGCATGTTCGATGTAGTATTTTGTATTGCTAAAGAAAATGTGTAAAACCAAATACCTCGTATATTTTATTGCAAACAGATCCTCAGTAAGCAAGGTTTTGGAGGAAAAATCGATTATTGACCCATTTCCTATTTATGTCTCGCCATTCAGGGACAACAACTTCTGTTTCAAAAAATAAAAAATGTAGCAGAAACAAATTTTGATCTGCAGTTTGACGGACTGATTTATTCCTATTTAGAAAATAAGTTTTCAAATTTAGCTTATTGAACTAAAATTATTTATACATGCAGCTTCCATTCAAACAATGGTAAAAATAACCAAGGGCAGTAACTCTTGCTGCAATATCTAGATATTTTAATGCATTATGATTGTGTTTGACGTACTAAGTCTATTAGCCCTAGTAAGTTTCAGGTATAAATGGTAACATGTATTAAAGGCAAAAGGTAAATTGTGTTGAGTCTTGCAAGAGTTATGGTTATTGATGCCACTAGTGACCTAAAATGAGTTTCTTGGGTATGATTGACAGATCATGTAAATGTACTTGCAATACAGTTACCCTGTAAGAAATTATTCTCTTCTTATTTAGGCTATAAAATACTTGGTGATTAAGTATTATAAATTATAAAACTTTTATTAATGTTAGCGTTTTCACCTCATCTGAAAGGTGGGTGGGGTATTTACATGCTAGTAATTGCCCCAGAGCATTCTGTATGTAGAAATTAGAATCCAGAAACACAGTTGGCATAACTGAGGCACTGGTTTTAAAATTACTAATCCTTGTTAAAGACATAACACTCCTGGGCAGATTTTAAATTGAAAGCTTCTATGTTATTTCAAAGCAGCTGAGTTTTGACATATGATATAACTATAATATAGGAAGAAAATAGTTACTAACACCATTTCTCTGACTAACACTTAATTTAATTGTCTACTTATAAAAATGGTTGGGGTAACATTATATGCAGTCGCAGCCTATCCAAGATTGTGTTGACGACGACTTTTTGTGATTAATGGACGATTCTGGTGATGAGGGCGGCAATGACATTATGTATGTAACAGCTACCAATGAGATGTGTCAATGCCATAATTTGATCACAATCTTATAAAAATCGTTATTACATGCCTTCTACATTTTACATAGTAAAATTGCCGTTAGCACTAGGAAATATTTTCAATTGGACTGAATCCATAATGGCACAGTCACATGACGGTGCCAAAAATCCATATTGGGGCCTCATTATGGATTTTTGGCACTGCCTCATAGTGATGACGTATAGGAATCGTGCTCTTTTTCGATTAGAACTAGGCTAGGCTACTCGTTTAAACATGGCTGAGTAGATTTAGAATCGTTAAGAGACCCTGTTTTCCGATGTATTTTACGCTCGATTTGGGCCATCATAATAGCGAAATGCCAGAAGAATAAAGAATGGGACATCAGAACAAGGAACAGTTCTAGGCTTTTTGCCAGTTTCGTTTAAACAAACGAAATGACTAGCCCTGAGGTTGATATTGTGTGTCAAGCTGATCGGATCAATGAGCGATTGGGGATCGTTTAGTTCCTGCTAGCCTGTTTCGGGGAAAAGGTTGACTTTCCATGAAATACAGTATAAGAAGAAAGATATACCCGTATAACCACGTATCTAGATATGCATGAATGCTAATCTTAAGGCTGTCTTTGATTGTTTAATTGACAAAAGTCTGTTGAAACGTCTCGTCGTCAATGACAATGTAAACAATGTTAAGCTATCTTATGACGTTATTTTCTATGTCACGCTATTTGTTGCTGCAATTTTCATCTCGCCAGTTTTTCGGACTCACTGGCGCTACTGGTTAAAAAGGCAAGGGAGTTTACGCGGATGTAATAAAAAGGTTATGATATGGCCGGTGTGTGCCTCTAGGTCATATTGGCACTGGATAGCCATATAGGCCCTCGGGCCGATATGGCTACCCCAGTGCCAATATGACCTAGAGGCACACCTCGGCCATATAATAACCTGTATTTATTGTTCAATAGTTATAGGCTTGAGAGCTTATTACAGCCATCCCATTTACCCATAGTATACCACTCCCGGTGGGTCAATAGGTGGTGCATGGTGACCCCTCCGGGCCCGTGGACTAATATTGATTATGATGTAGCCACTCGTAGGCTGCTAAGTGAAGTCACTTAATGCTGATACTGGTGTAACAAGTCGTAGGTGGGTTGTTTATCAATGTCGCAGTATACTGGTACTCATGTAACTAGTCGTAGGCTGCTTAGCGAATTCACAGTATACTGATACTGGTGTAACCAGTCGAAGTTAGGCTGCTTATTGATGTCACAGTATACTGATACTGGTGTAACCAGTCGAAGTTAGGCTGCTTATTGATGTCACAGTATACTGATACTGGTGTAACCAGTCGAAGTTAGGCTGCTTATTGATGTCACAGTATACTGATACTGGTGTAACCAGTCGAAGTTAGGCTGCTTATTGATGTCACAGTATACTGATACTGGTGTAACCAGTCGAAGTTAGGCTGCTTATTGATGTCACAGTATACTGATACTGGTGTAACCAGTCGACGTTAGGCTGCTTATCGATGTCAAAATATACTGATACTCATGCCACCAGCCGCTGGCTGCTTAGCGAAGACACAGTATACTTATACTGGTGTGACCAGCCTAATAACTGCTTAGCGACGTTACTGTTTGCTGATTCTGCTGTGTCCTGGCCTGCTGGACGAAGCCAAAGTATAATGATGATACTGCTGTAACGAGCCGTGTGCTGCTTAGCGAAGTCACAGTTAACTGCATGATTTGCCATTTTATAATCCTGCTTATAAATGTGACCAGTCCTGGCCCTGCACCGCAAAGCGAATTGTCACCTATACATTTCGTAAATAAGCCCAGTGGACATGGATAAGTACCACACCCAATTTTTGCCTCTTGCGCTCATATTAGGCACACCTGAAAATTAGTCAACGACTTTGTATTATTTTAAATGATCGTGTCGAATCAGAAATCTGATATTTATTCGGTATATGAAACCTAATAAATTTCATGTATATATACAGTAAGTGGAGACTGATATCATGCGCAATGTATTGGTCAAAGAAATGCGACACTGAGTAGGCAAGAAAAGGTAAATCTTTGTTTTACATTGGCCCATCACAACAGCTGCCGGTGATGCTAAAATAGGACTCTCAACATGAGTTATCATTGTATTGGCAATGATTTATTTAAGAAATGAATTCAATTTTTGGAATGTTCATGGAATCATGAACATTCCAAAAATTGAATTTATTGCTTATATTTACATTTTATAATAAAATTATATAAATATAAAAAATATTTTAATTAAGAAATAAAACAGTTTCGTATTTAATATGTAATTGTATTGACGGGGTTTGGAGTGTTAAACGGAAAAGGGGAACCGCCAATGTGAACACGGACAGAAGAAGCTTGTTTTGCACATACGACTCGGGCGTGGCTCGCTGTCAATCACAACACCAGTATCACATCTGCCGAATGAATTCGATGTTCGGCGAAGCGAATGGCACGGGCAAGTGAGCTTGGTAGATGTCAATCAAATTTTATGTGGTTCATGAGGCTATGAACGGTTGCAAAATTATAAAGATTCATTTAAGACTTGCTTTGAAAATGTAAAAATTACCTTATAGTTGCGAAATACTAAAGAATAATCAAAAGTGTGGGCACGAGAAAACATAACCCACTTTGATCAGCGCCTCTATTCCTTACTGTTCTGAGAAAAACAATAACTGGGCCTCGACGGTAGAAAACCTTGGTACTTGTGTATCTCAAATGCACAAAAGCCCCATTTAATAAACGCCAATTCTGGTATTTACAGCAGGACTAGAGGTCTACATTGAGGCTTGAGAGCTCCAACTTAATAAAGCCAATGCCTCTGATACCGAAGCCGCATTTTTAGACTTGCATTTGTCAATTTCTAATGATATTGTTTCTACCAAAATTTATGATAAACGTGACGACTTTGATTTTGAAATTGTCAATTTCCCATTTTTAGATGGTGATGTTCCTCGTTCTACATCCTATGGAGTCTATATCTCTCAACTCATTCGTTTTGCTAGAGCATCTAGCTATGTTGCTGACTTCAACACTCGCAATAAATTGTTAACTCAGAAACTTCTTAAACAAGGCTATCGGTATCATAAACTTCGCAAAACATTTTCTAAATTTTATAGACGATACTATGATTTGATTTCTAAATTCCAAGTTGGACTTAAATCTCTCTTGCGCCAAGGACTTTCGGAACCTGATTTCTATGGTGACTTGGTGTATAAATTGAAGAAGATTGTTGGCTCTAATAATTTTTCAGCGCAGTTCATTAAAATAATTTCTCATTATAAAAAGCTTGGCTATAACATTAATGTACTGCAACAGACTGCATGCTTGGTAGTCAACCCAATCACGGTGGGCAACTTTGCTTTCCTCTTTAATTGCACGCCGGTGGGTCGGACTTCAGACTCTATGATGGTTCCGACTTAAAGACTTATCTATTGATGAGATGGTAGGGGCCTGATGCTTTGGCTGTTTGTCGGGCCCACCGGGGTTTACCTGTTGGATTTCTTTTGCTCCGGTATTCAGTTTAATTTATTGTTGAGTCCTTATCCTTGCTTTATCTCCTTGTTAAATCTTGATTTATATGTTTTAGGAGATGATGCATTGATAAGTTAGGGTTCTTTCATGCAAACCAAATATCTATGTGTCTTGATCCACATCTGAATTAAGGGTGAGGTTGGCGCCGTTAAACCGGTTTAAGCCCTCCAGTAAAATATTTTACTGACCGTTCCAAGGCGGTACTTCTTTTGTGGATCTTTTATGTTTTTGTTCTGTCTTGTGTTTGCTATGTCTGTGCGCGTCTGTTTATATGTGCTTTGTGGTCACCTGCTGGGAAAGGGCTGACCTCTTGGCTCTCGTTTGTGGTGTCTTCTGTGAGTTTGTCACTTTCCCATTGGTATCCTGGGTCAGGTGTGGTACTTGATTGTATCGATTCCTGATCTTTGCATCTTTACTTACTTTGAATAGGAGTTTTAGGAATACAGGATATTTGCCATTTTACTTCCAGGGATATAAGATACTATCCATCTTACTTCCAGGGATATAAGATTCTTTGTTCAATATTTTCGTTACTTTCGGGGATATTGAATATTTAGGAAAATTAATTATGGGTATATTTGCCAGTTTATATAGAATACTTACCTGTTTACTTCAAAGAATATGGGGTATTTGGTACCCCCTATACAAGCCTCTACATTATGGTCTGAGTTTACATCTATATTGTCTATTAACTGTATGTATAACAGCAGTGATGGCGCTTGCGAGTCTGAATCTTCGTTGCTCAATAATATGAAAAGTTCCACATGTTTGTGTGGTGGCTCATCAAGTTGAGGAGCACAGCAGCTCTGTGGTAGAGTTATTTGAGCTTCGACGGAGCCACATGACACTTTAAACTGTTCAACCAAGGAGACGTCCCGACATAACTGAAAATTGTTGACTGGAATCCGGAAAAACATTGGTAATTGTATTTGAATGCAATGCAGAGAGGGATATTTAAAGATCGGGAATCTATCAGTTTAGTTTGTCTTGCCTAACACAAGCCCTGCAGAATTTGATACTTAGATCATGTAAAACTTTCACATTTTCTTTGTAGAAACAAAACGTAGTTTAGTCGGACGCTGAAAACTGATAAAATCTGCTTGCTATAATTTCAAAACGAATGTAAGTACCCTCATTTTCTTAACATACATGTACTACAAATCCGTCTTCAAGTGCAACGCCTCAATGTTGGCGATGTCTTTATATACGAGACCTTTTTCATGTTTTTTTAAACAAATCCACTTTTTGTGATGGGATATAGATAAAACATACAAATTTTACTTTCTCACTAATAACGGACATGTCCCTGTTAGGGTTAAATAGACAAAATGGTAATTTAAACCATACTCATTACACAACCGCCCGAAATACACACCCACCCTCTTTAAATGATTTTAAGAGCTAAAACGGGTGTATCTTTCATAGAAATGTGTAGTTTTCTTCTAAGTTTAGAGGAACATTTATTCTATTATTCGAATGAAAAAAAACAGCTTCTATGTGTCCTGGAAGAATTGTGAAGTAATGTTATATTGCACTACCCTTGGGTCTGCACTGTAATAACTATATTTATCAGTCACCCCTCATGTTTCAACATAACCTAATAAACATTTCCTATCTCACGGCATGTTAACTTTATCAGGTCATGATGACGTTGCACTTTTTGAATGACGTTGCTAATGACGCTGAATCAACACAAAAATAAAAAAATACGTCATAATCGCTAGTTTGAAGAGTGTTCAACAATGGGTAAACTGATAAATAGAATACCAGCTTCGTTTCTTTTGATATCAAGTTTACCAGGCTCGGCTTTGAGAACGCATGTTGAATCGCTCGGCAAGCCTCGCGATGTCAACAAGCGTTCTCAAAGCCTTGCCTGGTAAACTTGATATCAAAAGACACTCACCTAGTATTCTCTATGTATGTGCGTCCGTCCGTCTGTCCATGGTCAGTTAGTGAAAATGCTCATCACGGATCGTGCACGTTACTGTCATTTGATTTTTAATGTTATGTTATATTTCAGATGAATGCTATATTCACGTACCTGCTGTTCATTTCGCTGATTTTCTTGTACATCGATAGTGGCACCAGTTTTGAAAAGAAAGGTGGAGTAAATATTCGTAGCTCAGATGTTGGAAAGAGAAATCCGCCTTCTAAAAACAGCACCGGACTTCGCACCAAAGCCAATGAGTTGAACGGCCGTAGCCAGCTCGGTGCTACCTCAAAGAATGCCAGCCCGCATAACATCTCAACAGAGCGCTGTATTCGAGCATGTGGCGATACTCTAACGACAGGGAATTACCAAGTTTGTGAAATATGTGTAAATGATCCACCAAAAGACAAGGAAATGTGTGCACATGCATGCATGCATACACAGTCGCGTGAGTTTAGGGACATTTGTGACAAGTGTATGGGGGAAACCGAGCTTGATGACGAGCTGTGCATCTGGGCGTGTCACAACACACTAAATCGTCAGTACAAACAATTGTGTAGACGTTGCGTAGCTGCTCCACCGATAACTGCCTATCTGTGTTTTAATGCATGCACAAGAATCCATTTTGCTAATACTTATAAAATCATCTGTGACAAGTGCATAGACAACCCACCACAATCTCCGGAACTGTGTTACTTTGCCTGCAAGAAAACGGCATCGAGGGAATTCAGGATGCTCTGTTATGGCCCCGGCTGTAGATAGTGAGAAAAACAATCACATTAGCGAATGATTTACATTATAGGTGCCGATGGTTCGAGCCTCACCGGCGTCACTGCGTTGTGTCTTTGAGCAAGAACATTAATCCTAGCTTAGTACTGATTCAATCCAGGAAGACCCGTCCCTATTTAACTGAAAGGTTTTTGATGGGACTTAAAGAATCAAATCAAACAAACAAAAAAACATTATAGGGGCCTCGACGCGACATATAAGAATTTATCATGAGTGTGAAGCTTGGATAGTAAAATTCGTCCCGAAGATCGCCGTTTGGCATCATGAGGCATGGCGACTGATGACAAAATTACGGATTTTTCTTTCCTACCCTCTCACGAATAATAGATTCTTTTTCTTGCTCACCACTGTTTTTATTTATTTATTTATTCAATTATTTATTTATTTTTTTAAAATATGCTTCCAGAAGTCCCTGAATACGCTAAGATGCAATTACACATGATGACGTAGCATGGGTAAAATATGATTTTCTATCCCAGGGTAAAATCTCAGATGTCCTTATCCAGTGTACATGAACAAGAAAAACCTGGCTTCGGGGTTTTCGATAAAGCGAGACTCAAACAAGTCTCCTTCGCTACAGAGACTAGCTAGAAAATTAAATTTCACCTGTGTTAAGTTAAGATATAATACTTTTCAAAAAGCAAATAACATAGGCGCTGATCAGTCTGCGCGAATGCGCAGGCTGGTCTGCGCCTTTGTTGTTCGCAAACCCAGAAGACAGATTTTCTCGCGTCGAGGCCCATATTAGATGATACACTACACTGTTCATCATTTATTAATCAAGCACCTAAGTGATAGTTGAAATGTGCTTGCTTAGTAAAGACTCTTGCTTAAGAAGGTACTTTTCAATGTATTTGTCTTTTATGGGACCTGGATACACGCTTGCTTAATACAGGTTGCTTGTTACAGGTGGCCACTAAAACAGATTTCACTACAAGTACACAAAGTAAATACGCCATTATTTATTTTTTTTCTCGCAAATAGTGAGTGTGATCAGGAAGTACCACAATCACAAACTGCAAACAAATTTATAGCACCGCGAGGAAGAGCCACACAACATACACGAGACACCAGGAAGACAAACTAAGCAAAGTAACCAGCTCTCTATTCCCGTTCAAGCTGATTGTAAACCTAGAATGGAAATGAAGTAACGTACAACAAAACATAGAACAATTACAGACCCCCCACAATGGGAGTAACAATAAACAACAAGTTAAGCGTGTTTCAAAGTTTTATGTGTCACTCTAATTCTTAACCCTTTGAAGACCAGATGTTCCTGTACGGGTGCTTTGTCAAATAGTGAAGACACCTGGCGCACAGACCATCGGTAACATTGCAGTGTGTGGCTCTGGCAAGCAATTGGTGATTTAATTCATGATTTGGACTGCAAATCAAACAAAGTTCTGGAGTGTTGCCGTGAGAGGTGCTTTTTTCTAGTGTAACTGCCTAAATTGAGGGGAATATGCATGTCGAAGCAAAGCTGTTATCATATTTACATGTAATAACATCCAAAAAATGATTACCACTTTGTATCTTTTTTCTTGGTAAACTAGCTAACGTTTTATTGAGGAATTTTATTACAACGCACTGGGAGCATTTTTGACGCATTGATACAACGCACTGATGGTTGCCTAGATGTGCCATGGTTGCTGGTGCAGCCTCACCACAGCATTCACTGTTCTTATAAACGGTACATAAATCATTATTTGAGCCAGCACATGATATTTCAGTACAAGGACGAAGACTCGGTAGAGCCTGTGCAAATGTACAGACTCGCCAGGGCCTTCTCTGCATAGAAAAAATAGAGAGTAATCGTTTTTGGATGTTATTTAATGGGACAATGATAACATAGCTGCAGCTGTGCTTAGACATGCAGAATTTTCCTAGAGTTAGGCAATCACAATAGAAAAAAGCACTTACCTGTAGCAGAATCTAGAACGAAGATTGGTACCAGTAAAATGCAATTTTAGCACCCCAGAGATATAGGCTGCTGTCTGTTCTAAGGCTGTGATTCTGTTGTTGTTGATTCGTTGTTGATTGTTACTCCCATTACAGGATTCTGTAATTGTTCTATATTTTGTCACTTTATGTCCATTCTTGTTTTGCGATCATCTTGACGGAGAAGAGAGAGAGCTGGCTGCTTTGCTTAATTTGTCTTCCTGGTGTCTCGTGATTGTTGTGTGGCTATTCCTCTCAGTACCATGGGTTTGTCTGCAGTTGGTGATTGTGATACTCACTTACTATTTTTGGGTGTCATTCATGCGAACGGCGATGGCTTTGACGAGTCTGCACATTTGCTTGGTCTAGTCTGAGCCTTCGTCACCGTTCAAAATTCTCAGAAGGTGACTCAAATGGCGATTGAATGCCATTTTGTGCGAGCAGCGAAGGATCTGGCGAATCTGCACATTTATACAGGCTTATCTTAGCCTTCGTCACTGTACAAAATCTCTTGTGCTGCCTTAAATGACGATTTGTGTACTATTCACGCCAGCAGCGAATACTCTGGTGAGACTGCACATTGCGCATGCAAGTCACTGGAAAATGTGATAAATATCATCCGATAACCAGAATATCCTGTGCTGGCAGCAAAGGCTCTTGGGAGTCTGCACGTTTGCACATCGCCTGAGCTTTCTTCACAGTATCGAAATACCATGTGCTGGTTGAAATGACAATTTTTGTAACGTTTATGTGAACAACGAATGGTGTGGTGAGTCTGCGCCAGCAACAACAGGACTTCTGCGCAACCATCAGTGCGTTGTATCAATGCTTTAAAATGCTCCCGGTGCGTTGTAATAAAATTCCTCAATAAAACGTGTGCTAGTTTACCAAGAAAAAAAACGGAGTGGTAATCGTTTTTCGGATGTTATGGTGAATGGTGTGGTGAGTCTGCGCCAGCAACAACAGGACTTCTGCGCAACCATCAGTGCGTTGTATCAATGCTTTAAAATGCTCCCGGTGCGTTGTAATAAAATTCCTCAATAAAACGTGTGCTAGTTTACCAAGAAAAAAAAACAAAGTGGTAATCGTTTTTCGGATGTTATTTCATGGGAATATGACAACAGTTGCGCTAAGACATGCAGATTTCCCTCAATTTAGGCAGTTACACTAGAAAAAAGCCCCTGTCCCGGCAAAACTTCAGAACTTTGTTGGATTTGCAGTCCAAACCATGAATTAAATCACTAATTGCTTGGCAGAGCCATAAACTGCAATGTTACCGATGGTCTGTGCGCCAGGTTTCATCACAAATAAAATAAATGCAAGTTTATAAATAAATCATAAAGTCAACAGGTATAGATTTTGTTACCTTTTACGCCACTACCTGTGCTGAAAAATACCACCACCAGCTCGTTGTAGCAACAACCGGTGCGTTTACATTGACCAGTGTGATTTTGGTATTAATCAAGTGGTTGAGGCCAAAATGTTAGAAGGTGTGTTCTTATGAAGAAAAGTGTGCTAAATTCAAAAATCAAACTTAAAAAATCAGCTGGTACACAAAAGTGCTATGCACAACGGAATACCCCCGGGATATGCAATATCTCAAAATAGCGCTAAAATGGGGGTACCCTTGCAGGTTTATAATTTAAACCATGTAATTTTAGTAGTAAAATGCAATTTTGGCAGCAAACAATGTGTAATGATCAATGCTCAATATAAAAATAAAAATAAGACATGCCAATAAAGCTTTCTAACACTAAAATACAGCAAATATAAAGCCCGCGAAAACTAATGACTTTTGTCTCTGGTTATTGGATGCTTTTTAATTTGCATAAGCTGGAGCAGATTTATAATTCAATCTTATGTAATACAATGGTGTTGTCATCGACAATTACTATAGTTTCAAAAATGATAGAGAATTGCCAAGAAAAGCCATAATCACAGAAAGCAGGCCAACCCATGGCACCGTGAGGAAGGGACACACATTAGGCATAATCCAAGCTCTTACAGTACATTATAAATATATGTATATTTCAAGTTCCTTTAACTTTCAATGTTAATAAAATATGCTCAGATAAGACTAAGATTTGCCTGGATATTGGCCCAGCCTATTAGTTTCTAAGCTGTGAACTCTATGTATAGCTAGCTATCACCACATGGCCAGTAGCCATGACTAAACAGACTCTGCCGGTCAATATTCCACATGACTTATATTCTATGTCCTAGGAATTGCGTGATAACCCATACCCCTCTTTTTTGCTGAATCTTAAAAGAATAGATGAATATGAAAAAAATAAGTGAGTATGATCAGAAAATACCACAATCACCCACTGCAGACCGACCCACGGCGCCGTGAGGAAGAGCTACAGGACACCAGGAAGACAAACAAAGTAAAGCAACAAGCTCTCTCTTCCCCATCAAGATGATTGCAAGACTACAAAGGACACATAATAATATACAACAACACATGGGACAAACACAGAACCCCACTATAGGAGCAAAAATCAACAACGAATCAACAACAACAGAACCGCCGCCTAAGAACGACCAATCCCTTCCTTGTTATTTGTACGGAAAAGCAATATAGTGAGAACGTCAGTGTAGATGCATTTGACAACAATACAAGGTTGAAAAATTAGTTCACAAACATGCTTAACATGCTAGACAATACAAGTATCAGCTTCTACATTGTGTCAATTTAGGCCTAAGACATATGGACGTGTCATTTGTCCATCAAATAATTTGTATCTGAAGCAGACTTCATCAATCCAAAATACAGCCCACATGGCTTTAGCATGCTCATTTCGGCACGACACTTCTGCCAGTTATCTCAACTGAGATGTACTAAATGATTCCGACTTTAAAGCTTGAGTAAAATATTTTGGTATGCCCTGTTCAGGTCCAGATACATTTCGTCGCTTCATTGCTATAGTGTTCTATCTACCATTGCGCAAGTTTTGAGAAAAATGAGTTTGAAAATTTTAGCATCCTGATTTTTGATGTCTTATTTATCTCAGACCTTTTGATCATACCAAATGGTTACAATATATACATAAAGTGTAAATAACCTTGGTTTGAAGAAATTTTAAAGTAATATGGAATTTACGGACATTTTGCAGTTTGCAGATAGAACATTATGCCCTAAAATTGCCTTATGCGTTCAGTGCTATAGTGTTCTATATTTTCCTACAGCTTATTATTCGGTTTATAGAATCAATTTATATTACTAGTCTGAAGAGAAATGATTATTTGTACCTAAAAATAGTCATTTATTTGGCATAACAGTAACAAACCACACGGGGTATGTCATTAAAATTTATGTAAGGGAGGTAATCTGTTTCTACAGTTAATTTTCTGTCAATGGGGTCAATTTGTATAATATTTAGACTGAACTGATTATTTGGACCTAAAAGTGGCAGATTTAACCATTTATTTGTAATAACATCAACGAATTACTTCAATTAAAGCAGTTTAAATATGTGTAAGGGAAGTAATCTGTTTCTACAGCTGATTCTGTCCTTGGATCTTTTTGAGTTATATTTTGACTGTGCGGATTATTTGTACCTAAAAGTAGCAGATATAGCCATGTGTTTGTCATTAGACCGACAAACGGCTTCAATCTAGGAAATTTTAATTTATGTAAGGGAGGTAACTGCAATTTTTAGCAATTTCTCAAAGAGAAGTGACTTTCTGTAGATAGAACAGTGTGACACTGTCCTAACACAGTCACGTGACATAATCATCATTCCCCATTGGATGAAAATCACTTAGAACACTATAGCACTGAACGAAGTTGTCATTTTGTAGATAGAACAGAAAAGCAAAGTGATTTCAAGCTTACTGGGAGGAGATAAGCAAATGAAACCTTTACCAGTATATAGAACATTAAATCCCCTTTCCAACAGTATGCATACTTCATTTTTGACCAAAATGTCACTTAGAACACTATAGCACTGAAGCGACGATTCACCTCTCCCTATACCAAACCATGATCTCTGGTAATATCAATAATTGGTGGATATTTAAAAGTGTCACATGCAATAAAATCTACATGATTTGCACGTCTGACAAGACGAGACAGACTCTGACAGAGACATATTTGCTTGACCACCAAAAGTTGAAGGCAAATCTACACGAAACTGTACCAGGAACATTTCATCGACAATACAAGCATCTATATTTCTGGGAGCATCTGTGATTATCCTCACCTCGAGCTTACTGAAAAAAGTTGTTTTGTCCATCAATATAGGCAAAAGTCAAAGGAACGGATGTAAGGGGATGAGCAAGCACCCTTTTCAGATCTAACTCTAACTATTAGCAGATAAAGTAAGCGGCCTTATGTTCTTTATCTTTTTCTCTCGTGTCTGAAGTTTCCTGACGAAGCACTGCATGCAATGGTTTTACTTTTCTTCTGCAAATAGGTTTTTCAAATTTAATTTGTCACCATAAGGGGGCATCCTGTATTAAACTCTTTATACCATTGTTGTCGCTGTGTCTGAGTTGCTAAAATGCTTCCTGCAATATTCTATACCATCTTACCTGTGAAATACAATAGAGCTTTTCATCTCGAAAGTCTGTAAGAAAAGGGTCCATAGTAGTCCCATCCCAGTGATTAGCTTGTGCATGTCTACATTGTCACGCTTAATCGGGCTTGGTGTCATCTGCATTCTCTTTCAGTCCTGACTTTTAATTAAATGGCTTACAAGCTCACTCACTAGTCACTATCTACTTTCTTCTTGCATTCATCGATTAACTGAATGATGTCATCCCCTTTAGTCTGGATGGAATATCAGCATTGACATTATCTGCTCTAAATTCAAATCCAAAGGGGTCCTAAAGAATGGTTTGTTCGTTCGTCGGATGGGCATAGCCCCTGTCTCCAACATTGCGCACGCAGTTGGTTGTGCCTCATCGCTGTAAAGAAGCTCTAAGTGATATCTCGTCGCTCATTGAGCATAATTAGGAGAATATAATTGCACACAATTTACATAGACAGAAATTGAAACGTTTTAATCTCGAGGGTGGGGTTGTGCGATCTCGGGGTAATTTTGGTACAGGTGTGCGAGTCAGTATTTTGAAACCAACCCCAATCATATACCTGGCCTTTAATAAACACAGCCTATTCATATACTTGATTTCACAGAAAGTTGACCTATTCATATACTGTTCTTTGAATTTATATACCCTTTTCATATCTTCTGTAATTTGTAAACAAGTTTACACATTACCTTTATCACGAGAAAACATGCTTTATGTAAATGTGAAAACAAAGGCGAAAAATATGTGCATATACATGGGTGTCAGAAAACTTGGGCCATTCCAATTCCAAATTTCAGGCCTTCATATACTTTCTTTTTTTTAAAGGGGGGTTATTATATATCTGGGGGCGCTGAAAAGGGGCTATTAGGCACGCACATCCGTACTATGTCATATATAGGGTACCCCCACTCAGAGGTTTTAAACCATTTATGGTGCAGGATCTGTTGAAAAGAAGATAGATCTTTTCAATATCCATGTACATAATCCAGAAGGCTGCTGTTTTATGGTGTTCCCTAACCTAGTAAGGTATGTGTAATGACCATACCTCTCCATAGATATCTTGTGACTTTTGGTGTTGTGTAGCTCTTACTCACGGTGTAGTCGGTTGGTCTGGTGTGTTTGATTAATGGTATTTCTTGATCATACTCACTTACCTTCTACTTATTTTCTTCATATTCATCCATATTTTAATTAAGATTCAGCAAAAGAGTTGGAAAGGGGTTTTCGGTGAGGGCGGGGGTTTATTATGCAATTCCTAGAACATAAAATATAAGTCATGTGGAATATTGACCAGAACAGTCTGGTCAGTCGTGGTTGGTCATGTGGTGCTAACTATACATAAAGCTCACAGCTTAGAAACTAATAGTATGGGCCAATATCCAGTCAAATCTTAGTCTTGTCTGAGCATTATTTATTCATCTTGAAAGGAAAAGGTATTGTACTTTAACAGCTTGGATTATGCCTACTTTGTGTCCCTTCCTTTCCTCACGGTGCCATGCCGGGTTGGCCTGCAGTCTGTAATTATGGCATTTCTTGGCCATACTCCATCTTTTTGCAACTATAATAATTGTTGATGACAACACCATTATATTACATAAGATTGAATTATAAATCTGCTCATGCTTAAACAAATTAAAAATCATCCGATTACCAGTGACAAAAGTCATTAGTTATCGTGGGCTTTATTTGTTATATTTTCGTGTTAGAAAGCTTTATTGGCATGTCTTATTCTGTTTTATATTGAACATTGATCATTATATATTGTTTGCTGCCAAATTTGCTTTTTACTACTGATATTTCATGGGTTAAAGTATAAACCTGCAAGGGTACCCCCATTTTAGCGCTATTTCGAGACATTGCATACCCCGGGGATATTCCGTTGCGCACAGCACTTTTGTGTACCAGCCGAATTCAGCACGCTTTTCTACAAAAGAACACACCTTCAAACCTTTTGGCCACATCCACTTGATTATACCTATTACGGGCTCTCGGACTATCATGTTCTAACTAAGAAAATGACTACCCACGCTTGATGTTTTGTTCACAAATAAGAAATTTATAGGCGTTTGAACTTTCGAAGTGAGCTGCATTAAGTGAATGGAAAAGTCAGAGGTGATCCAAAAAACGTTACAGGAAAATATAGGCTGATATAAATCACTAGTGATTAATATCATATCATTTCACTAGTGATTGATATCACTTTTATTTGTTTTTGATATGCATTGATTTCACTGCTAAGTATAAAATAAAAATTCATATGTTACCCATGCTATCTTACCCAGGACGTCAAGTAACGTCATTTTGTGAAATTGCATCTTCGCGTAATTAGGGACTTCTGGAAGCTTATTTTAAAATACATAAATAAATAAATAAATTAATTAATTAATACTATAGCATAGTAAGGGTCCGGCTGCATAAAACGTGATAGCATGCTAAAGATTTAACTGTATGAAAGAAGCTTGAGTGAGAAATATACCTACATAGTATTACGCACATTCAAATATTGGGAAACTATCAAAGTGGCATGGTTTTGAATCATTGATCTACTCATACAGTTACTAATGGCTGTTATCTTGCTGTTTCAGAAGAAGCTGACATTTAGTGGCCATTACTTATCATAATGCTAATAGAAGGGCGTGCTGCTCTTTGAATTGCTGAAACAAACTGACGTAAAAGAGTGATTTGATATGGGTTTAACCAAGATTCGTCAGCCAGGCAGGGGTACTCATTCGATGTATCATTGCATGACTGATAGAAACGTGAACAACGCAGTATGGTTACTAATCCAGCGGTGTATATATAAGCCGCTCTGCTAAGCAGAAGTCAGTCTACAGTTAGTTCTCAATCAAGTTACGTTCAGTCTTCAATCACTCTGAGTCTTCAGGCTGCTAAAAACCTATGTTTTTTTTCTAAAAGCGTAACATATCACGAGCTTTTTGCAACATGTTGGCAATCTGGCGGTTGAGGCTTTTTGGTGCTACAGCGTGTAAAATACTTTACCCCTCATTATTATTATTATTATTATTATTATTATTATTATTATTATTATTATTTTTATAAAATTAAGGCTATTAAAGTGGTACTTGAGCTATTCAAATTGGCTGAACAGTCATGTAATATGTAAAAACAGTTAATTTCCTGCAGATACTGATGTTTGTTAGAGTATTTCAGGCTCATTATGGTGTCATTTATGTTACATTTTCAACTACACCCTAACAAATCATTGATATTTTGTTATATAGTTTCTTTTAATAGCCTTCTCATTTGATACTTTAGATTAAAATAACAAGTCTCTGAAAGACAATTAACTGACTATTTCAAAACTGCAAACAACATGTTTCTATCACAAAAACTTCAGGTGTTATAAGCTGTTGAATATGACAACCCCTAAGAAAACGTACCGTACGAACATTTTCATTTAAAAACAAAGCATGAAACCCTATCTGTAAGCTTTTAAATACCATATATGAGGATTATATTGATAAACAAGAGTGAAAGGGGATATTAAACATTGTTTCTGGTGTAAAGTATCAGTTTTTGTTTGTTTGGCATAATGTAAAGTATGTTACAAACTTTAAGGCTCTCTATATATTGCTTAATTCGCTAAATGATACATCAAAGGGTATTTTATTTCATTTTAGAACTGATTTTAGTTTTAAATAGATATAAAGATACTATTTTGACCACAATAGAATTTATTTGGATCTTATTAAGAAACTATGTCAAATTGTCAAAGCATATTTACTTTTGTGTGAATTAGTTTATTTAGAACTTTTAAAAACATGGCAATTTGGCCCAAGTAATAAGTTTTAAACCTCATTAACATGACAATTTTGCTCTCAAGTTCCAGTTGAATAAGGATAAGTTCCCATGTTATGTCAAAATTGCTAAAGTAACATATTTTACCTTATAAAATATATCATAAGGTACTATGTAAGTCTAAAATGCTGTGAAAGACAGTATTAAATTAAGTCTGAATTGTTTACGTATGGTGGACTTAGATTTTTGCTTTACTAATATGAAGAACATTAAATTTAATCTAGTCACTTATTAACAGCAACCAAAATGTTTTAACATACTCAGTTTACTGCTGCTCAAGTTACACAAACATAGTCAGTAAAACAATACACACTGGTATTCCCTGTATATTTAGGTTCATCCACAATATCAAAATCTATTTACTAAATGTTCTATGGTAGATTGTAGCATACAAAGTATTTGTTCTATTACAACCCATATAGAATCAAGTATTTGTAAGTTGGTAGAGCAAATACTGACATATGTTACATAGATACTTATTACTATGCATTATAAGTGTATGTAATCTTATACAGTTTGAAGAGACTGTCTACAAATCAAGACATTGTTGTATTTGCGCATACATATGTTGATGCATCACTTTACTTTTGGCTTTTAAATAGACTTTAGTTTATCTTCAGCATAGCTTTCATTGTTTAATGGATGAAACTGATAATTAATTCAACATAACTCTTCTGCTCAATTGCTTCAGCAATCTAAATTTTATAAGTAAATGGTTTATTTAGAACAAATATTCTTTGAAATGGGAACAATAAGTGATAATGGTGGAGTTTACATGACAATAATCACACGTGATATGATCATATCCAAAAAAAACAAGTCAATTGTTACTTACGATACCAGACTTTATTTGCCAGAATAAGGCCGGGCCAAATTTGAAATTCAAGTAGGTGTAAAAAAATCACAATCATGTTTGTTTAGAATGTTGGATGGAAAAGTAAAATATTTAAAGTAAAAATGTGCAGTCATGAAATTTTACTTACATGTATTGTATTGGTAGATTTAGCAATTAATGCTAAAATAGCTGATGCTAATTTCCACTATACAAAAAGTGACATGACCAAACTATAGCAAAGCGTTATTAACAATACGAATGAGTTGCAAACACACCAGAGTATGGATTCAAGACATATGCAAAAAGGCAACTGTTCTGGGAGAACACTCTACTTAGTATAAACCTTGTTATCGATGATAGACTTACATGCAATGTTAGCAAAGTATACACGTTTTGTTTAAGGAATGAGAAATCACATAAATACTGGGAAGCTTGGGAGCACTGGTAATTATTTTCAGGGATTTGGTGAGCAAGCTCATAGTTTTGGAGAAGTAGGGAGCCCTGCAAAAAAGTTTAAAAAATCTCACCTGAAAGAAAAATAAGTAAAGGTACAAAGATTAGGATTCGATACAATCAAGTACCACACCTGACCCCAGATACGAATGGGAAAGTGATAAACTCACAGCCAGACACCACAAACGAGAGCCAAGAGGTCAGCCCTTTCCCAGCAGGTGACCACAAAGCACATATAAACAGACATGCACAAAGACAAAAGCCTTCATTTCGTTTGATTTTTTTTAAATCTTCGGCTTCTAGGGGAAAGCCACCAGACCCCCTTCAATAGTCTAAATGTACTTACTTTCCTGCTAACATGCTGGTCTAGATTGATATTGAAGACTGATATGGCAAATCAATTTTCACTATTGTGGAAAATTATCCTAAAATTGTTGATTTTTAGGTTGATAACGTTTTTGGAGCACTCAGAATGCGCCAGATTTCACCATTTTAATAGACAAATGTCCGGAGGAGCATGCCCCGGACCCGCCTAGCAGGAATCTAAATCCACATCACTACGCGCCTGTAATGTAGTATTCGATGTAAAAGGGAAAAGCCTCTTTTTTACATTTCTTTGGCGTCGGGGGCTATTGCCCCCTGATCCCGCCTTGTATAATGTGAATATAAATATGTGTGTACTAACATGCGCACCTGGATTGACCGTGGAGAAAAATATGGCACAAAGTTTGGTTGTTGACTTATTATCCTAAAAATTGTTGATTTTGAGGCTGATAATAACATACTTTGGAACACTCAGAACGCACCATATCGCGCCATTTTTATCATTTTTTCCTGGGGGAGCATGGCTACGGACCCCCTACCAAATCAACATCAAAACAGGATTAAATTAAATATACGCCTGTTATGTACAAACAAATCAAATCTAGAGAGTAGTCCTCCACACCTACTCTAACAAGTACAGCTACAGAATTTTAAGGATGGCCTCATACTTTAAGCTATATATCATGCATTTTATTAAAACTATTATATATCATAAGCCCTATCATTACGTGTACATGTATAACGTAAAATATTAAGTGAATATTAAGTCATCCGCTTCATAGCTTTTATGGAAAGGAAAATTCATTTTAGGGAATATGGGCTTATATTTTGGGGGATTTGGGGAAAAGCTAAATTTATTTTAAGGATTTGGGAAGCAAAGGAAAAATACTTTCATGGAGCTGAGGAATTTTCTTTCAGGGATTCGGGGAGATCAATGCATTATTTTCAAGGATCAAGGGAGCACAGACCCCCCCCTGGGGGCCACATAGATCCATGCATACTTCAGACTAGACCTTATCATAGAGGCAAACATTATGGACCCTAATCAGGCTGCTCACATGAGAACAGCCTTATCTGGGTCCATAAGGTATGCAATATAGGCTACCAAAATTAATAAGCAGACGAGAGGAGCATACAAAAACTTTGTGACAGGCGGGAAAAGGGTTGAACTATTTGCATGCTGAATAATTTAGAAGCTTTTTGCAGGGGCAGATGCACGACTCAACATTTTCGCTCTTGCCCTACTGAAAATTTTAATATGCTACACTCATCCTCAATTTTTCCACCATATGTGTTGCATAGTTTCTAGTTTTATGGTTGATTTAGATGCAGAGTGGAAAATTGTAGATCCTGATCAATTAACTCGTGAGAAGCCGGCTAGTATATATCTACATTGTTTTTAAAACAGGGCATATCCAAGCTCAGCCAAAATGCAATTCTTTTGCACATCTCATTAGAGTTTCAGAAACTTGAAAATAAATTGTTGAAATAATCGTGTTTTCGGTGCACTAGGAACATCTGACTTATGGTGAACATCACTATTCTTGGGTAAATAAATCTTGAGGTTAACCTCAAAAGAATGCATTAATTGTATATTGCTGTCTGGTAATATTTTAATTTACTACATGCAAAATATCGTCGCTGTAGCTGAATAGGCTGGTTTAAGAATTACCTTCTCGAGCCACGAGGGCAAGGTTGCTCACCAAGAGGACCGAATGTAAATTCGTATCAACGAAATATGTATCAGTGTTAAAAACAATAAAGCTCTCAGATGACGGAAGCTATAAAGTTTTACAGTGACGAAGAAATTCATACAATCCACGTGCGGCTCGGGCTAAGGGGAATTTTGTTTATCCTTCTAAACGCTGCATCATGTTTTAAACATTAATATTGGTTCGAAATGGATACATTGCATGTTTTTGTGCAAGGGCTTTTTTCTAATAGAATTTTGAAATTTCACTATTAGTCTAATAGCAAAATTTAGCTCCCTCTGGCATACGGTAATGATCGTATGTGATCGCATCAGTAGTTGTTTTAGGCGCCAAGGGAGCTGTACATTCTACACACAGAGACAACTAACCAACGCATGGGATGCAGCGCATTCAGTTTTAGTAGTTTTTTTCAACTGTTTTTTTTTTCCATATGAAATTGGTTTGAATGGGTGTTGTCATATATATGGCGTAGTGCACGATATTTGGTCTTTGTAAACATTTAACAGGATATGGATTTTCTGACATATTAATGGTGCCTTTATATAGAGCACAAGCAGATACCAAAAATATTTTAACAGATGATGAGAATTATCACGGCACATAATATATTAAAAGGTTTTTTGGTATCTGCTTGTGCTGATATCTAATTCTTAAAAAATCGGTCTCCAAAAATTTGGGCTAAAATGGCAATTTCTCTATTTTAAGCCTATTTTGTCGGCCATTTTGGTTACCATAGCAACATGTAAAAGTAAAATAAATGCCAGAATTTTACACTAGGGCTATTCTTCTAATAAACCAATAAGATGAAATTGGTGAGAAGCAACTTTCAGTTTTTGGCTCTAGAGGGGGCCAAAATAGCCCCCAAAAATTATCGAAATTGACCATACGCAAATTATTCATTTTCCTAAAGTGACGTTTCGGTACCAATTCTTCACACGGTGTGAAATTTGCGAAATGTGAAATTTGCTTCAACACAGCTTCCCATACTTTGATTAGAGAAAATTGCAATACCAACTTTTGTTTTGAGAACCCCAAAGGAAATCTAAATGTGGTCTGCAATACGACACAAAATGATGCACACTTCTAACTTCAGCTGGTTCACGGCAAAATTGACAAACTCTGTGCAGAACTTGAACAATCAGGCTGACGAAGCTGTGCATCGAAGCTTGGTCAGAAATTACACTTCTTGTCCGACATTTTGTTTTGGATAAGTTATAGTTATACCATGGGTTGTCTGCGTGTACGTGGAGATAATCAGCGAGCTTTAGCGAGTGGATTATCTTACGTACAGGTGGTCAAACATAGTATAACTATTTCATACCACCTACACCAGTGTAGACCTTGCACATTACGAAATGTTTCGTGCTAAAGTTGGAAGGGGGGTATAAAGACAGTTCATACGGCGCATGGTTATACAACATGTATACGTTGATCTTAGGTGGTCCACACTATTTGCGCATCAGGGTAGTTTGTAGAAACAACGGGTACTGATCAGCCCATACCTGACTGTAATACTTAATGGACAGTATGAACACACTTTTTTTGACGGACGACCGCATTTTTCATAAATTGGTAAAAATTCGAATACTGTAAATTCGGAAATTTTCGCGAGAATTGTATTTTCGCGAATAGCGTTAAAAGACATATTTGCGATGTTAAAAATTCGCGCGACTAGGGCAAGATTTACCTATATCAGTAAACGACTGAATGAGCTCGCCATTTCGCAAGATTTTGATTTTCACGAAACTTCGCATAAGCGAAGTTTCGCTAAAATACAACCCTCGCGAAAATTTCCGAATTTACAATAATCGACATGTCAATGGCACGTAAAAGTCTTCTCTATTTAAACTCGATGTGACCTATAGCTTGCGACTTCCAATGGTTGACCATTTATACACTCTCTTTGGAATTAAAGTGCCAGCAGGTAAAACCAATTGAGCCGCGACATGTGATTTCCAACAATGTGTCATATTGACAAGTATAGACTCGACGAGCCTGTGCAGCCTCCTTTTAAGCTTAGAAACTTGCAATGATGTTCGGTCAGTAGCTTAACACTCGTACAAGCAAAGGCTTTTACCAGTCTGCGCGTAGGCGCAGGCTGGTCTAAGCCTTTGCTAGTCGCACATACCACATTGTTGGAAATCTCATGTCACGGCTCAATTACAAAGTCATGCAATAAGGGCCCGTTTGATCCCCCATGCGTCATTTTTCTTGAGTTTCCCCAGCTGCATGTGTCATCTTAGCTCATGCCTTGTGCTCCGTATACCTAAATTATTTTGTAACCTTTACATGTAAACAGCAAAGGGTCTGGCGAGGGTACGCACCGCACAGACCCGCGTGAGTCTTTGGTGCACGTCAATATAATAAGTGTAGTTTTCATTTCAGCAGTTTCAAAATTATCAATAAGTGGTAAGCTTCCCAATTAGATTAATTAGCCATTGGAGTAAGGTGCATCATTTGCTAAAGCATGCAAATATTGTCGAATTGACTTGATTAACTCGTTGCTGTCTAAAATATAGCACTGGAGCTTGAAACATAGTAGGATCTCCAATCGAAGAAAGATTTGGCAGCGGCGATTCCTAAAAGCGCTTTTATTTGAACCAAAATAAATCCTAGCTTAAAGGTATGTTCATTTTATTATCAATTACAAAACCACAAATTTAGATATAATCTGAGCCAAAGTTATAACGCAACTCGTTAAAGGCCAGCATTTTATACGACCAATTGCTGTTGACAGTATATGCTACAAAGTTTGCACAACTAATCATTTTGTTCGCAGAGAATACGTTTTCTGCAGCATGGTTTGGTGAGCTTCAGTCTGATTCATTGGTCAAAAGGGCTTTTTGGGTCCCAGAACCTTGTGAAAGATCATAAAGTTAAAAAGTCCATACTAGGCAACAGTCCAAAGTTAAAGTTGAATAAAGCTGTTTCACCAGAAGGTGGGACATGCAAACAAGTTAATTAGTAAAATCTTACAACTCCATAATAGCGATATACAAAAAGTACATGGAATATCATTTAAGCGTAAAACTAATTTTGCTGCCCACGCTTCACAACGTGGACACACATTTGTTGACAAGTTAGGCAGTGTATGTTTGCTTTGTAACAAATGCATAATTATATATTGTATTTTGTATGACATATTGACATAAAATATAATTAATAATAATAATAAAACCCACTCCAACGTTAGGCCAATAGGATGAGGGGTATTACTTGACAATTGTTAATGTTAAATTGCACAAAATTAAGCATCTGTCAGTTAATTGAGATCCCAGCATATCCATACAACTCAATGCTAAATCAATATCGCATAAATTTCCGAAAAAGTGGAAGTCATTAAAAGAAATATATGAACATGTGTTACTTCTGCTGCTTAGAAATGGTAAACGGCGTAAATGGAAACATTTATGACTACACGACTTCGTGTCCTCTCTCACAATTATTGCAAATTCCTGATTAAAACGTAAGCTCATATCTGACTAAATTCTTCTTTCCATTGGTGAACCGGACCGAGCACTTAGCCTAATGGAAGAAGAAGAATCTACCGCTTAAACTTGAAACACTTTCTACAGAAATCCCAGAATCCATGATGCCAAAATGCATGTCACATATCAAATATTGGAACATTACCATGCATTTCATTTTTTTTAACCACCCTTCCTCAATTGAGTGATAGTTTCAGACTTATTGTTAAAACCAAAGTAAGGTTCGATGCCTAACTGACTAATAATCTGTTTCTATCTTTATACATGAAGGTTCTCGATATTCCAAATGATATTTTGTCGAGATTGGCAATTTTATGACATGATAAATCGGTCCATTGAAACACCCCAAACCACCCCAAAACACCCAAAACACCCAAAACCTCCACAAAACCACCCCAAACCGCCATCAAACCACCACAAACCACCACCAAAGCTCCCCAACCCACATTAGACAAGCTTCCCAGGATATATAAGCACACCTACATGTACCACCCCTCTAATACCCCACACACTCTCTCCTGACCAAGACAACCCCAACCCTTATTTTCCCCTGTTCGCTTCACACCAGCATTCTGTTTTTCATTAATGTGCTGCCAAATAATCTACAAAAAATTAGATTATTAACTATATTATTGCATATTCATTTTGTGGGCATGATAGTTTAATTTCCCTAATTCTTATACATGCACCTAGATTGAATTCAATTAAGTGTTTGGTTTCTCTCCAGTATGAACAATATATAGTGAGATACCTTGATGCTTATTTGGCTTGATGTGTTTTATGGTGATCAGAAAGTTTAAAATGAGTTTAAAAGTGGTCGGCATATGGTATGTGGATGTTTGGGATGGTTTGGTGTAGTATTATGTGGTAAGGGGCCATGGCATACTGTCGAACCATTACATTCTTTCCAGTATAGATCATGCAGTTAGGTATTTTTCATTTGGTTTTTTACCCCTGGTGTGGTGATAAGAAATTATAAAATACGTTATAAAGTGTTTTAACATGTGGTGAGAGTATGTTTTGAGGTGCTTTTGGGTGGTTTGGTGGAGGTTTTGGGTGGTTTGTGGTGGTTTGGGATGTTTCATTGGACCCTTGACAAATTTAAAACCTGGCAAACATTTCTTAACTAAATCTGGTGACCATGCACAGGTAGCCTCGCGAAGCTTTTTTAAAACGTAACACTTCCCTATAATGAGTCAACATATTATAAAAGGAAACAAAGTAATGCACTGATCCATGTTTCTCTAGGCCGTGATAAAACCATACTCTGGTTTTGATATAACTTCTTAAGAATAGGTAAAAATATTATATGTGTACAGAATTGTTGTCAAACACTTTCATGCATCAGCTATTATTGTAAAAATGTCCTAGATTCTAAAAATAACTTCTGTTAATTGCTAAGAAACGATCATTGAAATTTATCATAGGCTTTCCAATTTTAATTATAAAATCACGCCTGTACCCTTGCCACTGTGTTACAAATAAACAAAACAGCGATGAGCCAATGCACACGGTCCCTGCTGTTTATGCATTACAATAATTACAACATAAACACAACAACAAGAACTTTGCAAATGTATTACAAATGAAATGTAGCTATTTCAACTTTAAAACTAAATTTGGGCATCGTCGTGAAAACAACTAGACTTTGTTGCATGCGAACAACAACGGCGCAGACTAATCTGCGCATCCAAGCAGTCTGACCAGCGCCTTTATTTGCGCTTATGTAAAATAACAAAATCTAAAATTGCCTCTTACAACAATTCAAGATTTTTAACTAGTCAAGCTAGTAGCTGAGCAAGTTGGTTTGATTGTTACTCAGTCGGAAATCCCAAAGAAAGGTTTTCAGCAGGCACACAGCCGAAAAACAATGTTGTATACACGTCGATGCGACGTAATGAAGCTCATCGACGTTGATACGACGTTGTTTCGACGTCATTTGCCTACTTGGGTTTCTCGCTTTATTGTTTCAGATGGGAAGGTGGCTAATGCATATATTCTGCACTTCATTGCTCGTTGTATTTTTGCACTGCTCAACGGAAGGATACAAGGTCAAGGACTGTGTAAGAGCGTGTGGACCGGACTATACATGGTGGTTGTACAGGGAAATATGCAAACAATGTGCAAATGATCCGGCATTCAAAGGAAGATTCTGCAAATTCGCTTGTAGCAAATCTCATTGGTTCTATAAGAGCATATGTAAAAGTTGTTCATGGTGACCACACTGAGTCATGTTTCGTTTTTTATTTTTAGACAATTTTGAAATTGCTGTTAAACTAATGAACCATTTGCTTATTAAATTCGTTATTAAACCGTTTTCTACTAGTATACTTGTTTGTCAACAGCTATGGTCATGTTTGGACGGTCAGTTCACCTAACCACACTAAATTCCTGGGCAGGCTTGACTAAGCGGTTAACCAGTACTTCGTGGACATATTTTTGCGTGTAACAAACCTTTTTGAGTTGATCAGTCCCTTTATCGGCAGCACTACGCGGCCATGTATTAGCATCATATCAAAATGCAAAGAAATGTTGGCATTTCAACAGTCATTAGTATGATGAATGCAACATCCAGTTCCGAAGATTATGAACATTTTTTCAAGCTCAACTCAACTGAGTATGAAATTCCAATTGCCCATAGAAAGCAAAATACTGAAAGATAACCTTTTCTTGCTTAAATTTACTAAGATGTATGTTTTACTCGCAGTTGTTCACATTTTAACACTTGTGGGCATTATCAATTTAATGCTCAGTTGAGTTGAGCATGAAGAAAGTTACATATATAACAGCTATCTGCATTTGACCTACAGTAGAATGAACAGCGAGTTTTTTCATACCCAGGACCTGGTCATGGTCATCGTTGTTCCGATACCTTGTGTAATTTTTCATGGTGATTTCTTTCTAAGTCAACGTTGTCAAAAGTTCTTCCAGGAATACATTGTACTATCAGTGTGTCTTAAAGTTTGAATCAAGATCAGGTTCAGAGGTTATAAAGTCGTTTCATGCTCAACTCAGTTTAGCAAGAAATTTCGACTGAAAGTAAAATACTCAAAAGTAACTACTTTCTCCTGCTTAAAATACTCAGGTGGTATATTTATCCTGCTAATAAATGTTAAAATGCCAACAATTGTTGGCATTTTAACATTTGTCAGCGAGATAAATTTCATACTCAGCCAAATTGAGCATGAAACAAGTTGTATAACATCGGGGCCGAACGTTTCGTCGTGTCTGATCTGGGTCCAAACTGTTTCCAAAAGTTATCAGTAGACGACACTAGGGGATAAAGTGTTTTAAGTGCATTTTCTTAGAGGCTCAAAGAACGCCTAAAAAGGTGATTATTTTGAGCAATAATCATTTAGCCGTTAATCTTATTCTCACAAGCCCTGCCGCACGTGCATTAGCCGTGTCATTTGAAAGGGGTTTCTCCATTTTCCCTCTTTATACTAAATAGTCCCTTTAAAATTCGACTATAGTTTAAAATTTGCATGCAGCTCTTTATGAATGGCACATGGTGGGCGATACGCGTGGATGATAGCAGCTCACCTTAACCATTAGAGCGCGAATTAAAGCAAAAGTCTACCTTATCGTCTGCTGAATTGTCCCAGAAGTTTCTTCGACAAACAGTGTAGACTCAATCAGACTGCTCCTATAGCAGTCTGATCTGTGTCAACACTGTTTGCATCTATACCTACAGTACTTAATCATGTAAGCAAATATTTGCAGCAGACTTGACCGGACGGTATTTCCATATGCGTTGTTTTTGCTGGTACTTTAAGGGTCGGGAGACAAAATTACTAAACGCGCGTGATCTTTGTTGGAGAGAAAACGGTTTTGATGTGATACGGCTTTGCTTCAGAAACACACGTGCATGACCAGAGAAGGCTTCGCAGTCATTTGCTTGAGATTCATCCGTGGAAGTGGTCAGCGAAATAAATTGAGGCGAGTTGAAGGTAAGAATGCTTGAGTTATTTTAGCCTGGATTGATAATTTTGCATGGCATTGGCCGAGAATTGGATTATGTTGCATATGAAGAGCAAATTCACGAAACAGCCCGTGCATCCGCGCAGTCTTACCACGGTCCTTTGTTATTCGCAGTCTGCTAAGGTTAACTCTTTGCCTCTTTGGTAACTGTTCAGGCTTTTTGTCGTCTGCTGATTTTTGTTTTCAAAATCAACGTATTCGATCAATTCTCTCCGAGTGCAAAACAGTTCGGATACAGATCAGACTCGCCGTTCTGTCGGGCCTGATCTTAGTCCAAAATGTTTGCGAATGATATCGGCAGGCAAATATTAAAAACTTAGCGACACTATCCTGAAGTTCACTTTCTCAAGTTAACTTAGACTGTTTATTAACCCATTTATTGTGCTTCTGCAAGCACTCTATATCCAGATAATATGCTATAAAACACAGCACCCCAACAGGATCGACTGCACCAACGGAATGGAATTTAGTGAAAGTATTTGAATAAATTTTAACCACCATTCCAGTTTCTTTATAAAAGTCATCCCAACGTCCCGGCATCAAGTCGAACAAGAGCAGCCCATTCCCATAAGTACAGACAGATCTCCACCTCTACATCATACTACAAGAACAGCTTTTTTCCACATACTATCATAACATGGAACTCACTGCCATCAGCTGTAGCTGAAGCCCCTGACTTGGTATCCTTCAAGCAGGGGCTGTCCAACATCAAGTATTAATTCTCCAGTCGGCACCAGCCACAAGTAGTTTCTAGTGATTCTCAGAGCTATGCCGGTGGGGATACCATGCCCTTTAGCGGTTACCGTAGCCGAATTGGTCGGAGTTGAAGGGATGGACATGTGGCTAGGCCAAATTTTGCAACTTTCTTCTACTTTTTATCTATCCCCGGTTATTCTGACTATATAATCTTTCTTTTCCGTTCTTTTACCAGCACCACCACCGTCGCATAAGAGTCAAGAGTGACTGCACCGACGTATGTTGTAGGTGTAGATGTAATGTTAATGAGGTGAGGTATGGGTCATCTCTGAAGTGCTTTTTTATGCCCCCAAAGGAACTTTGGGAGGCATATAGTAATCGCACTGTCCGTCCGTCCGTCAGCCCGTCCGTGTGTCCGTCCGTGTGTCCGTCCGTCCCGCTTGGTGTCCGGTGCATATCTCCTATATTCTTTGAGGTAGGAATTCCAAATTTGGTGTGTGGATGCATCTTGGAATGAAGGAGTGTCGCATACCATTTTTGGGTCACTGTGATCTTGACCTTGACCTCTGACCTAGTTTTTACAATAATCGTGTCCGGAGCATATCTCTTATATTATTTGAGTTAGGAATCTCAAATTTGGTGTGTGGATGCGTCTTTAGATGGCAAAGTGTCGCGTACCATAATTGGGTCACTGTGACCTTGAACTTGACCTCTGACCTAGTTTATAGAAACTGCATTGAGTCTGGTGCATATCTCCTATATTCTATGTGATAGGAATTCCAAATTTGGTGTATAAATGCATCTTGGGATGGCGGAGTGACACATACCATTTTCCGGTCACTGTGACCTTGACCTTGAACTCTGACCTAGTTTTTACAATAATCGTGTCCGGAGCATATCTCTAATAATATTTGAGCTAGGAATCTCAAATTTGGTGTGATGATGCATCTTGAGATGACAAAGTGTCGCATACCATAATTGGGTCACTGTGACCTTGAACTTAACCAATGACCTAGTTTTTATAAGTATCGTGTCCGGAGCATATCTCTTATATTATTTGAGGTAGGAATCTCAAATTTGGTGTGTGAATGCATCTTGGGATGGGGAAGTGTCGCATACCATAATTGGGTCACTGTGACCTTGAACTTGACCTCTGACCGAATTTCTAGAAACTGCATTGTGTCTGGTGCATATCTCCCATATTCTTTTAGATAGGAATTCCAAATTTGGTGTCTTAATGCATCTTGAGATGACGGAGTGTCACACATACCATTTTGGGTCGCTGTGACCTTGACCTCTGACCTAGTTTTAAGAATTTTTGTGTTCGGAGCATATCTCTTATATTCTTTAGGGTAGGAATTCCAAATTTGGAGTGTATATGCATCTTTGGATGGTGGAGTCTCACATATTATTTTCTGGCCACTGTGACCTTGACCTCTGACCTAGTTTTAATAATAATTGTGTCAGGAGCATATCTCTTATATTATTTGAGAAGGGAATCCCAAATTTGGTGTGTGAATGCATCTTTGGATGGTTGAGTGTCTTGTACCATTTTCGGTCACTGTGACCTTGACCTCTGACCTAGTTTTAGTAATAATTGTGTCAGGAGCATATCTATTTTATTATTTGAGATTGGAATCCCAAATTTGGTGTGTGAATGCATCTTGGGGTGGTGGAGTGTCTTGTACCATTTACAGGTCACTGTGACCTTGACCTCTGGCCTAGTTTTTAGAAAAATCATGTCCAGAGCATATCTCTTATATTATTAAAGGTAGGAACCCCAAATTTGGTGGGTGGGTGCAACTTTAGATGGTGGAGTGTGTCACATACGATTTTTGGGTCACTTTGACCTTGACCTCTGATCTAGTTTGTAGAATTATGGTGTCCAGAACATATCTCTTATATTATTTGGGAATCCCAAATTTGCTGTATGGATACATCTTTAGATGCTGATGTGTAGCGTACCATTTTTAGGTCACTGTGATCTTGACCTATGACCTAGTTTCTAGAATAATCGTGACTGGAGAATATCTCCTATATTATTTGATGTAGGAATCCCAAATTTGGTGTGTTGATTCCTCTTGGGATGGCGGCGTGGTGCGTACCATTTTGGGTCACTTTGACCTTGCCATTGAATTCTGGCCTCATTTCTAGGTTTATCGTGTCTGGAGCATATCTCCTAGATTACAGCTAGCTTTCCTCAAATCTGTCTTATGCTTGACCAATTCCTTTGGGGGCATTCGTCACGTGACTGTGACATTTCTTGTTGCTAGCTAGTGCTGTTTGAGAAAATCCTAAGCATAATCGCTAAAAAGCTGAATGACTGAATTTCAAGCTATGGTTAAAGCGCATTATATAACCACGACTGCAGCAGATGACAGATTTTGTGAGATCTTTACTAATTTGCAAAAGAAAAAAAAGTATGATATATCATGAGAATCGCCTGCCAGCAGATGATTCTCATGAAATGCCATGCCTTATATGTTATTGTTGAAAAAGCAGCTACATCTACTGTAAACCATAGGTGGCGCTTTTGGGTTTAAGTGTTATTTCGAAACCATACTTTGATACAAGATCTCCGCAATATAGTAAAACCTGTATCAAGCAAGTATCTAAGGGAAAGTCAAGCTGTTCTTGCTGAGTACAGATGTTTCCTTACATGTAATACAGACACTTTTAATTGTATTTCCCATTTACGGGAACTTAATACACGCTTGCCGAACACAGTATGCTTGCTTTACATATGTGGCCAATGAGACAGATTTTAACAGGGTTTTTTTCCGTACATCGATATAGCTTTGATATTCCTTCAGGAACATTGGGCTCTGGCGGAAAGCAGAATACTGCTTAAGCTGGTGCTAGGGGGCTTTAGAATTATTGCTCTTTCCATTAGTTTTCAATAAAACCGATGCTGATGTTTTCTTATAAAGTAGGCTCTATTTCAAAAGGATCTGTCCTTCCAGATTATTTAGTTAAGGTATTGTTTTACTGAATTTCAGTCTTGGTTGTCTGCTTGATAGGGCACCCAGACAGCGTTAGTCAGCTATGGAGACGGAAACCAAGTATGTTAGCCTGGAGCAGATGATAGACGCCCGACTGACTAGGATTGAGGATCAAACCGCGAGGATCATGGTCTCACTGGAGCAGAAAAAGAAGGGACTTATCTTTGTAAGTTTCGAAAACTTTAAATTATTGCACAACAAGAAATATCTTTAAAAAAAGATATACGACTAAGTGATAGAAGACATATTTGACATGACGTTTAAAAGAAATTGAGAAGAAAAAAATGAGGAATGTTTATCTGAAGTGATGCTTATAGGGAACAGGATTGCTGGAATCTAGCAAAAACACGAGCCAGAACGGTAAAAGTATGCCTGCGCCCAAGTGCTGCGTGTTTAAGTAGCTAGTGTCATACATGTTTGATGCAAAAAATCTAAACAGTAGAAGAATTAAGTTAACCGTAACCTACAAATATCCGCAATTCTTCCCTACTGAAGAGGTATCAGTCAACTCGAAAATCATATTCAAAACTAAAGAAAAAGTGCAAAAAATAAAATAAACATAACAAACTACTACATTGTTAATCTTTTCATGGCATGTACTTTCTTCAATACAGAGATCAAGTCAACTTTTCACCAATAATGAAATTATGAGACTTCGTCTACAAAGCAGTGTCACACGCTAATAATAATTATGTTTGAATAGGTAAAGATCTATGTTTAACAAGGAAATACACATGCTATTATAAAGTAAAACTGAGTATGACAAGAGCATGCTACAATCACAGACTGCAGACTCACACGCGGCACCGTGAGAAAAAGTGACGGAGCGCAGACAGCCTCGACAAAACTTCCGTAAAACAACCAGCTATCTCTTCCTCAGCAAGATGATTGCTAAACCAGAAAGGGCACCAAGAACCTGATCACCAAACAACGACCACACAAAACACACAAATACAATGGGAGCAACAACAAACAATGAATGAACAGCAACAGAATAGGACGGGTTTGCGTTCCAAGACCAAGAATTACAATCGATCTTAACCCTTTGTATTCTGATGGATATTCCCATACATATCTAATTTAATAAGTATAGGACTACCCATTGTGTAGTCGAAGGGGCCACAGGTAGAATTTTCTAAATTATGATGTATTTCTGAGTGAGGTTATTTAAATCTTAGCAAACAGTGTAGACCCTGTTGAAATGCAGCTTAATACTGCATTTCATCTGAGTCTTCACTGTTTGCCAAAGTACTTGTTTAACGGGAGGTTAAGCGTTAAGTAGTTTCCTAGTTACAAATGTAAGTGTTGTTATTTCAACATGATATTTTATTGAAATGTTTAATAAAGTGTCACGTTTTGGCAAATATGTCATTGTGATCTACAGAACATATCAACAATAAAACCGAGTCTGCTGTATTCTAATATGGTAGGTTCTCTCTATTCAATGTTGTTGAGCCATTTAAATGGCGTTTCGCTGTCGGGCCGATGATGACCCGCTTTTAGTGGCTCCCCTCATCTTGTTCAGTTGGCCCCCTCTGACAAAACTTTCTGGATCCGTGCATGATTAACTTTCGCCAGATGTTTAAAACGGCCGTCGGTCTAGATCTACGTTCTCAGTTTACATGTCAACATCTCCCTCGCGACGTAACGAATGTTAATGCGCGAAGACCATGCTTGGTCCCTATATAAGAGTATACTTTATGTTCTTTAGGGACTGGAAGAGGAAAACGTTGAACGAGGTAACTGGACTGGGAGGTTTGACTTCTTCCTCAGCTGTCTGGGGTACGCTGTCGGCCTGGGAAATGTCTGGAGATTCCCATACCTGTGTTACAAGAACGGAGGCGGTAAGTTTGACTGATAGGACTGGGAGGTTTGACTTCTTCCTAAGCTGTCTAGGATACGCTGTCGGCCTGGGAAATGTCTGGAGATTCCCATATCTATGTTACAAGATCGGAGGGGGTAAGTTTGACTGATAGGACTGGGAGGTTTGACTTCTTCCTCAGCTGTCTGGGATACGCTGTCGGTCTGGGAAATGTCTGGAGATTCCCATATCTGTGTTACAAGAACGGAGGCGGTAAGTTTGACTGATAGGACTGGGAGGTTTGACTTCTTCCTCAGCTGTCTAGGATACGCTGTCGGTCTGGGAAATGTCTGGAGATTCCCATACCTGTGTTACAAGAACGGAGGCGGTAAGTTTGACTGATAGGACTGGGAGGTTTGACTTCTTCCTCAGCTGTCTAGGATACGCTGTCGGTCTGGGAAATGTCTGGAGATTCCCATATCTGTGAAAAGAACGGAGGGGGTAAGTTTGACCAATAGAACTAGCTCATGAGCTTTGTACTAATCACAAAGAAGTCGAGTGAGATAAACAGCTCTCCACCATGAGCATACACACTATAAGAATCCATCATGAGTGTGAGGGTAGGGATAGAAGAATCCGTCCCGAGGATCACCGTTTGGCATCCTGAGGGACGGATTTTTCTATCCTACCCTCACAAAGAATAATGGATTTTTTTCTTGCTCACCACTATTTATATGTATTTTTTTATTTTAAAATCAGCTTCAAGAAGTCCATAAATACGCTTAGATGCATTTTCACATAATGACATTACTTGACATCCTGGGTAAGATAGCATGGGTAAGATAAGATTCTCTATCCCAGGGTAAAATCTCAGCTATCCTTATCCGGTGTGCAAAAAATCTACTTCCACATATCGTTGTATTCCGAGCAGCCTAGGCTCTGATGAGTCTTTGCGGTCGATGGTCGCCCACTCGCTTAGTACGAAAATCTCTCGACTAGTTACTAGTCTGCTAATAAAAGTGTTGTTTGTAATACAGTAAAACCTGTGTAAAACGGCCACTCAAAAATAGACAAAACAAAGATCTTAATGACAACTAGTTGCTTAATAAAGGTCGAAAGTATTGCAGAATGCTCCCATTCTGCAATACTTTTGACCTGCATTAGGCGATAATTGGTCTAGAACACCAATTTTTGGTCTTTTTAGGGTGGCCGTTTTACTCAGGTTTTGTACATGTAAAGATGTAATTGTAATTTCTTTCTTAATGGTTATGTTCATGGCTAGTCTATGAATATTCTTGTCTTCAGTTGAGTTGTCTATTTTGCTAATATGGTGGGCTTCGTCGCGCGAAAATCTGGTTAAAGCATTTTTATTCAATTTCCAATCAGTATGTAAACTTTACGTGCTACATGCAAACTTTCAATATTCTAGCTAGTCTCTGTAGCTTAGCAGCTTAGCAGACTGGATTGAGTGAGTCTCGCCTGGTAGCAGACCTCGGAGACAGGTTGACCCGCGTCGCAGCCCATATGCTATTTTGTTCTATACTTAGCAGTGAAATCAATGCATATCAAAAACAAATAAAAGTGTTATCAATCACAAGTGAAATGATATGATATCAATCACTAGTGATTGATTAACTGTAATTTTTTTGGATTACCTCTGACTTTTCCATTCACCTAATGCATTTCAATTCAGAACTTCAAACGCCTATATCTTTCTTATTTGTGAAAGAAAACATAAAGTGGGGGTATGCATTTTCCAAGTTAGAACGTGATGAATATTTTGGTACCAAAATTATATGGGTTTGCTAAAAATGCGTTTTTCATTTTCAGCACCTTCTTATTCAATTGACGAGACATTGCATGTAGCCTATAAAAAGTATAAAATAAAAAGACAATTTACTTTTTTCTGTAAATACCAAATATATTTCTTCTGGTGAGTTGAAAACATCAGATTTTTCACACGTGCTCAGTACTCGTCTCGTGACAATTCTGATATTTTCAACACTCTCGATGAAATATATTTGGCATTCGCCTCAAAAAAGTAAATATCCTTTATTTATCAGTGTGTTTGTGTCCTTTCGTCGTTGTGCCATGATAATGGGGCGAGTTGTTCTGGCATGCCCTGTTCATATTGACCTCTATTGTTTGTTTTAGGTGCCTTCTTTATACCGTATGTGATTTTTCTGGCCCTGGTTGGCATGCCAATATTTTTCCTAGAGCTGTCATTGGGCCAGTTTTGCAGTAGTGGACCACTTACATGTTGGAAATACTCCCCATTATTTCAAGGTAAGTTTAATCCCCATCATTGATTTTCATTTTTTCTGAAAACTCCCCATTTTAGTTTTACAAATATTTTCTATACTTTAATATAACATTGAAATGCAATAGCCTCCAAGAACATGAATTATGTATGGCTGCGATTTCAGTATAGGATCGCGATGTTTCAACATTCTTCCTGCTAGAAATTGCTGACCTCTTGGCTCTTTTGTATGTGGTGTTTTATTGTGTTTTTGTCACTTTCCCGTGTGGTGTCCTGGGTCAGGTGTGGTGCTTGATTGTATCCATTCCTGATCTTTGCCTTCTTTTTTGCTTTGTATCACAAGTATGCATAGAAATGGAATATATTTGAATACATTGTGCTAATTCAATAATAATTATCATACATGTAGTATGATGTTTGAAATTCAACATCCCTGCACAAGTTTGCAATATCTTATTGTATTACGTATATTTGTACAATTCCAGTTTGGATCACAGTGCCGCACAGGTATAGAGTAAGGCTTGAGACAAGCAGTCGCTTTATCGATACTGACTGGAGTCACTGTATTGTAGTGTAAGCTAGACACTTTATCCTCTATCCAACATGACAGAATTGTTGACCTGGACGTAAAGTATCAAAACAAACAAATTAATCTACATCTATTTACTGAAATGCCCTTTAAGAAACTTCTGGAGCTTTCCGTTTTTACAGTCCATTTGACAAAGTCACGCGTCTATTTTTACAATCTGATTGGAGGTAGACATCAGGTTATGTTAACTGACTGGAATCATAAACCCTTTTCAGAGAGACAAAACGTCGGGACTGATCTGGGTGCAATCTGTTTGACACTCAGATGGTAAACCTGAAAGAAAGTTTTGAAAAAAGTTGATTGCGACAATTAAGCATGATAAATTTCCATGGGACAAAGAGTTAACTCCCCATCCCAGAATAGACACCAATGTTATCCGGTTTATCGCGATATTTCTCCTATCTTTTCAGGTATTGGTGTGGGGATGGTTGTTGTATCTTCTCTGGTAGCTATATACTACAACATGATCATAGGATGGTCCCTTTATTATCTCTTTGCCTCATTCACGAGTGAGCTCCCATGGGAAAAGTGTCGACTGGAATGGAGCACACCAAGTAAGTTGTATCTCTTTTGCTTTACACTACTGTCCTGCCAGCCAAGAGTGACAGTGACGTCATGTTTTGTTTACAAAGTTATCAAGGATTTATAATCGATAGATCACTTGTGTATTAATCCTATCCACAGGATAGGATTAATACACACGTGATATATCGATTCGCGTTAGCTCATGTGGAGTGTACAAATTAATGTTTTACTTAACAATTGTAAACATAATATTACGTCACTGTCACTCTTGGTTGGCAAGAGTACTGTTGGTAATATTGTCGACCTAAATAGAGCTAACAGTTATGTACATTTTAAAATTAAGTGCTGCAATAAATTACACGGTCTGCTTATAGTTCTGCGCAAGAAGGTGCCTCCGTTGTAATTGCCTCGCTTTGAACAAGTGGGGCTATACTGATTTAGGTTGTTCGTCATTATGTCCATCACTTCCGGAGAGCGAATGCCTAGGCTGATCTGAGACTATGCAAGGTGCATAATTCATTTTGTTCAGATTCCATGCACTGGCTCAGACACGACTCGCAAAATCACGCCTAGAACGTTCATTCCAGCTTTACTGTGACTTAGAAGTCTGTTAATTGACAGAACTCCAGATAAGACTTCTTAAATATTATGTTTCCCCCGTCAAGGTAGGGGGACATATTGTTTTCCCCATGCATCCGTCCATCCGTCTGTATGTCTGACTATTCGTCACAAAATATTGTGAACGCAACTCCTCCTACAGTTTTAGCCAGATCGTTTGGTGCTTTAGTCAAGGTCTGAAGATGTGCGTGACGTTTGACTGTAATCCTCAGATTACTTTTGTCACTTTTTCGCAATTTGGACTACGTCATTTTTGAGCTAAAGCATTTAGACACTGTGCATCTTGTGCACGGAAATCCTCCTACAATTTGAGCCAGATCACAGGTGGTTTTGTCAAGCTCTGAAGATGTGCATGACGTTTTGCTGTAATCCTCGACTATTTTTTGTCACTTTTTTCGCAGTTCAAACTTAGTCATTGTTGGGTTTAAAGCATTTAGACACTGGATAACTTGTGAACACAATTCCTCCTGAAGTTTTATTTGGATCTGTTTTAAATGTTGCATGTGTTTTTGGCAAGGTCTGTTAATGTGCATGAAATTTTACTATAATCCTCAGATTATTTTTTGTCACTTTTTTACCAGCTTGATTGGGCTTAAAGCATATAGACATTGTGCTCTTGTGAACCCAACTCCTCCTACAATTTTACCTGGATCTTTGTGAAACTGCAGGTGTTTTTGTCAAGGTCTGAGGATGTGCATGCATGACATGTGGCTGTAATCCTCCAATTATATGTTACATTTTTCGCAGTTGAACTTAATCAGTTTCTTCCAAAGCATATAGGCACTGGGTATCTTGTGAACACAACTCCTCCTACAATTTAACCTGGATATGTTTGAAACTTTGCATCTGTTTTCGCCTAGATCTGAAGATGTACATAAGATTGGATCTAACATGGACTTTCTATTATAATGGAAATAATATAATGATAATTAACTTTTTCCCCAAATGATGGATTGATTGTGCAATAGAGTACTGCATTAAATAGATATCTTTGCTGGATATGAAATAGGTTTTTACTTACAAATCACCATTATTTCAGTTTGAAATTGCAGTTAGTGACACCGGGCCGAGTAGCGCAGTCTGTAACGTGTCTGGCAACAGATGCGAGTCTGACTGCAGATCCAGGGTCGCGAGTTCGATCCCGGCCCGAACTCATACTTTCCTGGAGATTGATCATGAAGTAATTTCTATTGTCATTCTCCTCCCTTCCGCTGATTCATTCAAGAAGGGTTGTTGTCAGTTAAAAGCAAAAGTATGTGCACGACGTACTGGTTAACTGCTTGTTCAAGCTTTCCCAGGAAAAAGTGTGGTTATGTGAACTGACCGTACCGCCATGACCATAGCTGTTGACTTGGGACGTAAAACAACAAAACAAACAAGGGGATGGGAGAAGACATCTGCTTTTTGTAGAAAGCCAATTCTTGTTTTTCTGACTTATATGTCAACCAAAACATATATTCTCAAACTTTTTGCCCAAAATGTTGCTAATCTGAAACTATGAATTGGCTCTGTGTCTTCATCTTCCAAAACTTTTTGCAGAAGCCTCCGCGGCTCTTTATTCGATAAATACCACATCTAATCTGATACTAATTCTAACATGCAGCCGTTGACGGTCAACCATATATTAGTCGCAACACGAGATATCCAACAGTGTGGTATGTGCGACCAGCAAAGCCTCAGATCAGCCTGCGCGTACGCGCAGTCTGACCAGAGCCTTTGCTAGTCGCTTGAATATTTTATGAATATTAAGCTACTGACTGCATATCAATAGGAGTTTCTAAGCTTAAAAATGGGCTGCACAGGCTTGACAAAATGCCACATTGTTGGAAATCACATGTCGCGGCTCATATATCTAATTGAGGTGTTTGGAGGCAACTTTATACTGGATAGTGTGGGCTACTGGAACCAATTTCATTGTCATAACCATTCATAACAACGCGCTTCTCTGTGATAAACTGGTTCCATGTTGTTCAAAGTAACAACTGGTAAGGCATAGTGGTACGTAGACTGTGGCTGGTCCGCCAATCATATGTTGTACTACGAATCGGTAAGTTGACAAGACAACCACAGGACAATAACGGACGTAAATCGAAGATATATTTTGATAACGTGATGTTGACGTCACGAAAATCATGCCAACACAACAACAAGTTTGAATGCAGCGAAACAAACACAAAAAACGACACAGAAAGGAAAATTATATAGAGTAATTTTATTAAAAACCCTAAGCTCTTTAGCTCACCTGTCACGAACTGACAAGGTGAGCTTTTGTGATCGGTCATCGTCCGTCGTCTGTCCGATCGTCCATTCATCGTCCGTCCGTCTGTTAACAATTGACTTGAACGACAAAACCTCCTAAATCCCTGGCCCAATTTTGAAATAATTTCACACAAGTGGTCCTTGGGTGGCCCTCTACCAATTGTTTTCAAATGGTTCTGGTCCGTTGCATATCTTGGTCATAGAGGCTAAAATATGTTTTCGAGATGAAAACTTTAAAAATCTTCCCGTCTGAAACCAGTAAGCCTAGACTCTTGATATTTGGTATTTAGCATTACCTAGTGGGCTTCTATCAAGTTTATTCAAATTATATCCCTGGGGTCAAAAATAGCCCGGCCCCGAGGGTCACATGTTTTACATAGGCTTATATAGGAAAAATGTGAAAAAAATCTTTTTGTCTAAAACCAGAAAGCCTAGAGCCTTGATATTTGGTATGTAGCATCACCTAGTAGACTTCTACAAAGTTTGTTCAAATTATAGCTCTGGGGCCAAAAGTGGCTCCGCCCCAGGGGTCACATGTTTTATATAATAGGCTTATATAGGCAAACGTAAAAAAATCTTCTCGTCTGAAAACCAGAAGGCCTAGGCTATTGATAGTTGGTACTTAGTACCACCTAGTAGACTTTACCAAGTTTGTTCAAATTATAGCCATGGGGATCAAAAATGGCCCCACCCCGGGGGTCACATGTTTTACATAGGCTAATATATAGGGAAAATGTAAAAAAATATTCTTGTCTGAAACCACAGGGCCAAGAGCCTTGATATTTGGTATTTAGCATCACCAAGTAGACCTCTACCTAGTTTGTTCAAATAATGACCATGGGGTCAAAAATGGTCCCGCCATGGGGTCACATGTTTTATATAGGATTATTCAGGGAAGACAAGAAACAATCTTCTTCTCTGAAACCAAAAATCCTAGAGCCTTGATAATTGTTATGTAACATCACCTAGTACCTAGTCGACCTCTTCCAAGTATGTTAAAATTTTGACCCTGGGCTCAAATCAGCTTGCCCGGAGGTCACAAGTTTCTCAGAGGCCCATCTAGGGTAAACATGAAAAAAACTTCTTGTCTGAAACCACAAGAGCTAGAGCCTTAATATTTGGTTTGAAGAAAATGTTTGTGTGTGGTGGGGGAGGAGGTAGGGTCTTGTTATGCACTCAAAGACTATACTACGGAAGAGACAAGTTTGATTGCCCTCCTCCAAATGGTTTAAATCATTTCCTTCCACTGAACAACACTGGTGCACATAGTACAGGTGAGCGATTCACGGCCAACTATGGCCCTCTTGTTTTCTGTTGCCTGTATGGAACTTGATGACAGCGCCGATAAAATCTCGCCAGCTTCATTAGTTCATTTATTAAACAGTGGTTTCTTAGCCTGTACTTGTGATTGGTTTTGAAATGGACTATTCCTGAAGAGGTTTGTTATCAATTTTCTTATTGTTTAACGAATAACGTTAGACTTTTCTTATCAAAAGAGTATTTAAAACGTCTGAATGGGGTGTCTTTTAAGTATAAATGTAGGAAGTACAACACCTGTTCTACCCATCGACGAGCTAAAGTCACTTCAGCCAGTCTAACTATATTGCAACAATACGCGCGTTTAGTGTTTATTCCTAGCAATACAATTCCTAGAAATAAAATAATTCCAATTGTGTGTTTAATATCAGCGTTTTTTGTTGATTTTATCAATTGTTCCATCACTTAACACATATTATTCGTCGATTTATAATGAAAATAAGCATTTCGAGATGTAGAAGTAGTATGAAAGTAAGCATAATTTGCGCGGACCGAGGCGAGGGACGATCAAATATTATTCACACAGTAATGCAATTTCATAATGGATTTAGACTATTTATTGGTCAAAATTTCGGCCCATTGTTTTTCTTTGATAGTGAATCATTTTGGCGTTTGCTGTTTACAATTTCTCTTTAATTTATCCATTTTAACGTGTGTTTTGGGTTTATGTAGGGCATGCAGCAAGGACTATCTATTTACATTGGTATAGAGAGTCCCTGCATGTAGGTACTCGTTTCTCAACACTGACTCCTTTTTTCCTCTATTTTAGGGCTACTGGTACTTGCAAATGTTAAAGCAACATAACAAGATGCAGGGGTTAGAGATTAATTATATTATAGCAAGTGATCAAACACTAAAATTTGGATATAAATTTTGATCGACCAACTTAGTTACATAAAGGAAGAAGTCCAATATTTTGTATTCAATCGAGTAGAAGTCGTAAAAACAAACATAAGCTTTTACAAAAACTTGCTTCCCGATTAGCGTCTGATCTGAAGTTCGTTAGCGAACGTCAGGCCTTCAAAGGCTAATTTCAAAGCCGCATAAGTGAACATCTCATAGTAAAAAACTTCATTATTATCCTTCGTCTGTTATTGTTCATAAGACCTTTTCAACAACGCCGTTTATAACATGTAACACATGTTATAGTTTTTCTTGCTATACTTGTTACCAAATGTTCATGGATTATCTGCAGAATCACGTTTATTGGTCTTTGGTATGAAAAAATTTGTGGCTACTGCCTGGTCATCAGTTATATAATGTTTGCGTAATGCTGCCCCCTGCCTCTGGCATATAGGTCATCAAACATAAACGGACAGAACAAACCCAAAGCACCCCAAACTCGTTATTTACTATTTTTTATCACATGACGTAGCCTCCGGAAGTGTTATAACGCTATGCAATGAAATCGATAAACCACCAGTGGTTTACTGATTTTGGGGGAAAGTTATGACGCCCATAGCATCGTGACGTTATGATGTTCATTTTAACATTGCGCAAAGGATGGTTAAAATCGCCCATTTTCACGTCCTGATTGCGATTTTATAATAATTTTAAAGCTATGTTACAATTTTTTTTATAGAATCGAATATTCGTTCTCCTGTATTATTAAGTTTATTAATCTCGTTGCGAATAAGTGATGAAATGCTCGGCAAGCCTCGCATTTTATCACTATTCCCAACTCGTTTATTACATTCAATAAAATTTGAGCACTCATGTAAGATCTTCTATATATATAGTATGTTCCTTCTTTTCAGTGTGTATAGACTTTGTCAAGTTGTTTACAGACAAACGGCAATGCATTGTTGATGGGTTTGACGTGTACAGTAATGGCACATGCTATAACGTCAATGGAACCCTTGTGGCATTATGGAACAGAACTCTTGCCAAAGCTAATGGTATTGAGCGGACGTTGCCCTCAGAGGAATATTTCGAGTAAGTGAATTTCTATATTTTGTATTAAGATACTGACATTGTCATCGAAAATACAGCGCATTATGTGTCAAATCAAGTTTTATAGTGCACTTTTAGTGAAATTAATGATAATTGCTTAATAATATGTGCATGGTGGATGACAAGTACTGGATAAAAGTGTAATATAAATCATTTGTGGTTGAAATATATTATTGTATTTCTTTTGTCGTACCAATAACTAGGTAAAGTATATTATTCTAACAGTTTCTGGTCATATCAACTTGCATTTTGTAGCTGTACATGAAGGATGCCACCATCTGCAATTTAAATATGTCCAGGTAGCTGTATTGGCTACCAGATCAATGCGCCATGCAAGCCACAATGAGCAGACCTCAATTTGAGAAGTAACACACAACGCTGGATCTCATTAACAAAACCGAACCATGTTTGGTTTTGTTAATGAGATCCAGCGTTGCATGAAATTATTCCTGTATAAACAAAAATGTTTTTTTTTATCAAGGAGACGGATACCTTTGGCCACATTGTTGTATGAACAATTTATACATCTCACATAGATCACTTTACGTCTCAACATACAGCTTTTGAGCGATCGGCAGCATGCTTATCAGTCTTTTTAGAGTTATTTCCTGGTTGATACCGCTTACAATATTGTAACGCGCTGGGTGAACTTTAGAGAAAACCATTGCATAAACATGAACTACAATTATCTAACTGCAATATTTAGAAGTATTTTGACCCAAATATTATGTATTTCTGGTATTATTTATAATTTTTTCAATTTGACCTCGAAAAATTCATAACCAAAAATTGATATTTTTCTACCAGAAATTTGTACATTTTGAGCAAGAATACTTCTAAATATTGTGGTCGGATAATTGTAGTTCATGTTCATGCAATTGTTTTTTTTTCTAAATTTTATCCAGCGTGTCACAACATGGTAAACGATATCAAACCAGGCAGTAACTCTAAAAAGACTGATCAGCATGCTGCTGATTGCTCAAAAGCTGTATGTTGGGGCGTAAAGTGACCTATGTATGATGTATAAGTTGCTCATACAACAATGTGGCCAAGAGTATCTGTCTCCTTGACAAAAAAGCAATTCTTGTTGATACAGGAAAATTTTCAAGCAAGTAAGATCTTTTGAAAAATAAATCTCCATAAGATTGTTCTACTTTACAGACATTTATGCAAGAAACATTGCCTACTGCAGAGTAAAAACACAAACGGGCAAAGAAAGAATTTGCTTGCTGTCATTATCAAGGTTATAGAGGACCATTTAACTAGTTTGTAGATGCTAAATGGGTCACTATTTTCCTTTTTGTGTATTTCACGCCTTTTAAACATGTCCGTATGTAGAGCAAAGAGCACATATATACCCGCCTATATGAGAATGGTATGACTTAAAACAATAATTGAAGTTGAAAACGGTTAATTTAGAATCGCTGTAACTGTGTTCAGGATTTAGGAGTTACATATTTTGATACAATTACCGCTTAGCCCCGATTGATTCATTTATGAATGAAAAAACAACAACTGTAAATCTAGATCAGAGGGCTTTTAACAAAGTCGTTCGATCAAGATCCACACTGTTTTCTATATATTCTGATTGTAAATTCCTGCTCACAACTGGATTGCTGCAGGTTAACAGGATAAACCCTGAGAGCTTAGTACATAACAAATTTCAGCATGACAAGGGTTTACCCATTATGAGCCTGGCGTTATTTGCGAACAGTGCAGGCCTAGACCAGAAACCACAGAATGCAGCCTATGATCAGGGTCTCCTCAATGTTTATAGAATGAAAAGCTAAAACTTAGATAAAATGAATTGTACTATCTAACAGCCCATTCAACGAAAATGGACTGATTGAATTAATAACATAGGGAAATTCTATTCAGCTTTAAATTTATGGGTTAATATTCTCTTTTTTCAGGCGTCGTGTCGTAGGATCAGCCTACAGCAAGGGTATACAAGAATTAGGACCAATGAGATGGGAGATTGTCCTATGTTATCTTCTTGCATTTATTCTTGTCATACTGGCACTAAGCAAGTCAATCAAGTCTTCAGGAAAGGTAGTTTCTTGCGTTCTTTATTTCGTGATTACGCACTTGCAGACTTATACCATTCATGGTAACCTATTTTGAAACTTAACATTTCACTATTAGTGTAAGTAGAATGTAATTGGTCTCATTTGGTTTACAGAGATTCAATGATTCACAACAAAATGAATTTGTGATTCATAATGGGAATTGAAGACTTAATGTATTTTACAGGTTGAATGGCCATTCTAGATTTCGGATGTAAATAAAATTATCTAGTCAAATTTAAGCCGGGATTGAACTCGCGACCTCTGGGTCTGCAGTCAGACTCTCATCTGTTGCCAGACACGTTACCAACTGCGCTACGCGGCCCGGTTTGAGTTACATGTACTAGCGTTTTGACAAACATTAGACATAGTATTTCCATCAAGCTACGATGTTTCGCTTGCTCCAAATGACGTAAATTGAGTGAAAATTAATCCAAAATGAGCCAGTGCATGAGATTTCCAACAATGTGGCATTTTGACATGTGTAGACTCAGACGAGCCTCTGCAGTCTCCTTTTAAGCTTAGAAACTCCAAATGGTGTTCAGTCAGTAGCTTAACAATCATAGAATACTCAAGCGACTAGCAAAGGCTCTGATCAGACTGCGCGTATGCGCAGGCTGGCCTGAGGATTTGCTGGTCGCACATACCACATTGTTGGAAATCTCATGCACTGGCTCAAATGTTATTACTCTTAGAATGATATGAATTTTGTATGAAGACAGTAATGAATTTGGATTAATATATTTATGTCAAATATTGTGAAAAGTGACCACTCTTGGGAAAGTTCTCTTCTGAAGACTTTAAAATTTAAGATATATGAATTTGACTACCGAGTGACTGTATAAACATAAATTGGGCCTCGACGCGAGAAAACCTGTCTTCCGGGGTATGCGAACAACAAAGGTGCAGACCAGCCTGCGCATCCGCGAAGACTGATCAGCGCCTTTGTTATTCACTGTTTATAATGTACCATATCTAGACTTGTTACAAACGAAATTTCACTATTATAGCTAGTCTCTGTAGCTGAGGAAACTGGTTTGAGTCTCACTATTTCAGAAACTCCGAAGACAGGTTTTGTCGCGTTGAGGCCCAATTAAAGTACTTATAAGACTGCGCAAATGCACAGGCTGATCTGTGCCACTGTGTTTGCATAGCTACGTGTATGTCGTATCTTATATCAACTGAACCGTGACATGTGATTTCCAACAATGTGGCATTTTGACATGTGTAGACTCAGACAAGCCTGTGCAGCCTCCTATTAAACATAGAAACTCCAAATGAGGTTCAGTCAGTAGCGTAACACTCATACAATATTCAAGCGACTAGCAAAGGCTCTGATCAGTCTGTGCGTATGCGCAGGCTGATCTGAGGCTTTTTTGGTCGCACATACCACATTGTTGGAAATCTCATGCCGCGGCTCAATTGTTATCCAAGCTATATATACTAATGCCATTTTCTGTTTTGTTTTGTTTATTATTTTGACTTTAGGTTGTTTATGTTACTGCCACGTTCCCATATTTAGTCTTGGTCATCCTTTTAATCAGAGGGCTTATGCTTGATGGCCACGAAGAAGGGATAGAATTTTACATCACCCCAAAAGTTGAGAGGCTCTCAGATTCACTTGTAAGTACATGGTAACTGGCACAAACATCTTGGTACAATACGCTAATTATATACCTTGTATTAATAGACTTTTTGCAACTTTAATATTTATATCTGGGCGTGTTAAGTCTATTTCATCTGCTAAGGAAGGGAAATCATGTTCTATTCATAATTTGGTAAAGAGTTAACAATCATTTTGGGCCACGCAAACGTGCTTCATTTCATGAAAATCATAACCGTATACACACTGAACTCACATTTATTAACCCTTAAAGCTCATAATAAAAATATGTATGCTTTTAGTCGTCCACTAAAATATTTGAAGCCTGATTGACAAACAGTGTGATGCCAGATCAGACTGCTCCTGTAGGAGCAGTTTGGTCTGGGTCAAAAATGCTTGCCTCTAAGCTTATGTTAAATAGACATTTTCAGATGCAGTTATTTTGCTGGCGTTTTAAGGACTGAATAATATGTTTTGCGTCTATACTGAGGTAATGTCACAAGACGATACAGTTACTTTTGAATAAAACCACGCCTCATTTTCAGCTTTTACGTATGTCTAAGGTTGACCAGTCCTAATTACGCATTCATGAGGTGCCGCCTTTACAGTACCAAAATAGTTATACAATACACATGAGTAGGTGGTTCAATCACCTGATTCTGCAATAGATCCATTGAGACATTAAACAAAGGTTTTATCTCTCTGTCACCTTACCTGTTGATTGGGGGAGTGCAGAGGCTCAATGATAGAGCGCTTTACTTGAGATCGAGAGATTGGGGGTTTAGGCCTCACCAGTGACACTGCATTGTGTCCTTGATCAAGACACATTAATCATTGCTTAGTTTTGGTAAACCCAGAAAGACCCATCCCAACATAACTGAAAAATTGTTAACTGGGACGAAAATAATCAAATCAAACAAACTTACTCTCTATGGAACATGAATGTATGCCAGATTCATATTAATATATCGATTTGTTCACAAAATCTAGAAAAAAAAGACAACCCAACTAACAAATAAATGAAAGAAAAAGGATTTAAAAAAGATTGAAATGGTACCAGATTCGAACTTCTAATACTTTTGTTGTAATCTGCTGACTTTTTGTCAAATTTAACTTTTTCAAAAACTCTTTCAGGAACACATTTCAAACAGCCTGTATCCAGATCAGGACCAACGTTCTGTCGGTACTGATCTGGGTCCAAACTGTTCGCAAAGGTTATCAGCAGATAACAAAAGTCGCCGCTGGCAAGGAAACAGTAAATAAACACCTGTGAGGAAACCTAGGGAAAAATGAATACAAAGGTGGCTAAATACAAATAAAAAGAATTTAAGTTAATCATGAGCTGACATAAACTATAAGAACAAAAAAGAATGCTTTTTTACAATTAAATAAAAAAGGGTTTTTCTAAGTTTCGATACAGGTATGTGCAATCTGTATCGAATTGTTAACTAAGTTACCACTACGCTATCAGGTCATTTGCATTTATGAATTGACATTAACTTCATGTTCCTGGTAAAAGCATGACCAAGGTCGGAGGACATCACGAAAACGCACGAATATCACGAAAAGTTTAGCGAAAATTAATCAGTCTAAGGTCAATGTTGGTAGGCTATACCAAAACAGACAGACACACATTAAGGAAGCAGGATAAACAAGTCATGTTTTCTTTAATAAAACAGAACCTATGTCCATAAATTGGTTGATAAAAAACATTTGCCACCCCACCTCTAGGTTACATTTGGCTTAGATCTCAGTTATTTGTGTTTTAAGCATTTTCAGCAGAACAAGAAAATGGATGAATACTTTGTGTATTGTGTTGTTGCGTGTTTATGTGTTTTGGTAGTTAACATGTGTTCTTATCACTTCAGTTGATTTTTATTATATACTTAAACGCAAAAGTTTCGCAACCGTTTTATATCTGTGTTTTCTTCAGTATGGTCCAAGTTAGAATATTCATATAATCATATTTTATGCTCCTGCACAATGTGGAATGATTTACCATTAAACGGTTTTGATCATACTCTTCATTCTGACGTTCAACAATTTACGTCTAGCATAAAAATTGTTATCTCGATTTGAAAACAAACAGTGCGATGTGATAGCCAGATGTCGTATCTGACAGAACATTTCAAGGTTTAAACAATTAACGTTTTTCAACGTTCAAAGTCGCTGCGTTTCTTTGTTATCGTCAACCAATTTATCAAAATTGTTCCGTTTATTCAGTAATGCCGCGCGATACTGCTGTCTTCTATGCAATGTGTTGAATGCTTTCACTTGTGACATTAAAAAAACTCGATTATTGATATTCAGTTGTGCTTAAACGGCCAATTACGTCAAATATTGAAGGCTTTACGTTGACGTAATGAACGTAACCAAATGCATAAAATAAACTGCTTTGATTAGTCTGCCCTTCTGCTTTTGAAAACAGATAACGATAAAACACCTTTACCGAATAAAATGTAAAGTGGTGTAACACTGTTCCTCGATAAAATGTAAGGTATTGTTACTCTGTGACTTTTCAAATTTGGGTTGCCTTACGTTCCTTATTTAAGATCGGCATTCGTAAGTCTCACTGGTCTGATTTCATGTTGTTTGGACGGCAAATCATTGGACTTGTTAATCACAATATCATGGAGTAAAATATTTGGCTCAAAAAGAAGGAAATAGTATTTTAGTAAGAGTTGCGAAACTTTTGCGTTTAAGTTTATATGATTGTAGCATGTCCTGGTCACATTTCATTTCATTTTTAAAATAAAGCTAAGTTGTAGAGCATTTGCATTTTCTATTTTATGATTTCCATATTTTTAAGACAAATATGGACACTTATTTTTCACCTACAGATCTGGAAAGACGCAGCTGTACAGATTTTCTTCTCTTTGTCTGCTTCTTGGGGTGGTCTAATAGCATTAGCTAGTTACAACAGATTCCACAATGATGCATTGAGGTAAACCATGTATCTTCATTTACCAATAACTCGCCCTTACATGTCTTGTGTTGAAATACCAACATTGTACACGTTTATTTTCTCGTGGACTGATTTTTACATTGGTTTATTAATTACTTTTGTATTTCTATAAAACAGTAAAACCACATCATGTAAATGATTGTTGAAGCAATCTAGGAACAAAATCTAGTATCTGTTTGTAGTTACTTCACAGTCCAAACAGCATAAGTTTGTTTATCAGTTACCTTTCATATTAACTGCATTGTTGCACGCTGCCTGATAAACGTTGTCTATCTCACGGCATGTGCCTTTATCAGGTCATGATAAGGTTGCATTTTTTGAATGCTGTCGCTAATGACGCTGAATCAACGCAAACATCGAAAGTTACGACATAATTGCTAGTTTCAAGAGTGAAATAATGGGTAAACTGATAAATAGAATACCAGGTTCAAGTCTTTTGATATCTAGTTTACCAGGCTCAGCTTTGAAAACGCATGTTGAATCGCTTGGCAAGCCTCACAATGTCAACAAGCGTTCTCAAGCCTTGCCTGGTAAACTTGATATCAAAAGACACTCACCTAGTATTTCCTATATTTGTTTTCAACAAAGGAACATATCAGTCTACCATGCGCGGATCCAGAAAATTCCATCAAGGGGGAGGGGTGGACTTCTGACGTGGTTTTCTTTCACCAATGGTATTTCACAGATGGTCGTATGGACCTCCATTGAGAAGCACTTTGACCCAAGTGGTCCAATTTCTGTTCAAGGAATGGGGGTCAGTACCAGAATTTCTTAAGAAATTTATGACCACTTATGATTTTCCAGGGTGTCCAGACCCCATATTCTCCTTTGGATCTGCCTATGGGCATCCTATCATTATTTTGATCACTATTATTGAAGTTTGTTGTATGACATATCCAGTGTCATTCTTAAGCAATTTTAGGATAATCAGACAGGCAAAGTTTGTACATTTCTTGGTCATTAATCTCAGAATTTCTTGGTCCATGTATTTTACGTTATAAACTTACCTTAAGCAATTAAAACGTCATTTACATATTAACAAGTACATTACTGTCAAATGAAGCTATGTTAGGTTCATTATACAAATATACGAGACCTGTTTCATGTTTATTTGAACAAATTTGAATTTCACTTTGCGGTTGCATATAAATAAAACCAACAAATTTTAATTTTTCATGCATAACAGACGTGTCCCTGGTATTGCCAAGGAGACAAGATGGCAATTTAAAGCATAGCCATAACACGGCGGTCCTTAATCCATCCCCACCCCCCTTTTACTGAGTTTAAGAGCTAAAACGGGTGTATCTTCTAAGAAAATGTGTATTTAAGTGTGAGATTTTCTTTTAAGTTTAGAAGAAAACTCAGTCTATTTTTCAAAGGAGAAACAGCCTATGTGTGCCTTTTTTGGCTCGGAAACTGGGCTTAATAAGTTCTACCATACAAATGCTCAAATGGGTATCTCATGTTTAAAATGTGTCTTGGAAGAATTTTGAAAAACAAATTCTCAAAACTCACAACCTACTCAATTTTTTAATTATTCTAAGTATCTATCGCCGATAAAACGGATCACCAAATATTGCAATTGAGTATGTTGCATACAATTATGTGCTGCTATGGAAACTGTAAACCATAAAATTTGATGTTCAAGTCGCTTCCATAAAGTTAATATCTAACTGGAATGCTTTATTTTCTACCAGAACACACTTTAATCATTTATGTACAATATATAAAAGGTTCCAAGAGAAACTCTTCATATCTTTTAGAGAAATTGTTCGAGAAATATTTAGTACATTTTGTTTCAGACAGCATTTTTAAACGCTTAAAATTTGACTACTCATGTTCAGAGACTGTTTCAAACAGAAAATAAAAATTAAGAACTTGCTTTTTTATGACTGCGTATCCCTGGAGATCAGACTAACCCATGGAAATTAATTATTACCAAATATAACGAGAAATAAATGAGTAAAGGAAATTTTCAAATTTGTTCAAATAAACATGGAACACCTCTTGTATTGTTGATTATATTATGTTATCAATTTCAATACAAATATATATGAACAAGAATCATTTTATTACGCAGTCTTAACATTCCTCTAGACAATAGAACAAGTGTTGGATTAAACAGAACTACACAATATTACAACATTTGTATTGTAGTGGTCATTTGATATCAATTACTTCTGTCTTAATATATATGTGATCTGTTAATCTGATTGGCCAAGAACGGTCATCTGATTATATTGATCTGCATAACATTTTCCAATGAACTCCTGTTCGTATTCATGAAGGGCATGAACTCTCATGGCAGAAGTTCTTTTGTTTAATCAATTCGTTAAAATTTGTTTATTTTTTACAGGGATGCGATAGCGGTATCCATTGGTAACTGTGCAACCAGTGTGTTTGGTGGATTTGTGATATTCTCATTTCTTGGTTCCTTATCGAAAGAGATGGGTGTGCCTGTTGATGAAGTGGCTAAGAGTGGACCATCATTAGCTTTCATTGTGTATCCATATGCTGTGACCAAGCTACCAGCGGCTCCCTTCTGGGCGATCATCTTTTTTCTTATGCTGTTGACGCTAGGAGTTGACAGTCAGGTAAACTTATTAAAATTCAATTAATTCTCATAATCTACCTAATAGTATAGGGAGCGCAGTGGCTCAGTGGGAGAGTGCTTGACTCAAGACCAAGGGCCGCGGGTTTGAGCTACGCCGAGGACACTGCGTTGTGGTCCTTGAGCAAGACACATTTATGCTAGCTTAGTACTGGTTCAACCCAGGAAGACCCATCCCTGTTTAGCTGAAAGATTGTTTATGGGACGTAAAGGATCAAATCAAACAAAACCTAATAGTATATAATTTAGGCTGCCTGCTAAAGTCACAGTAAATGTGAAAAACATTGGATTGAATTATGATGGTGCATGCTTTAATCAAACATAATCACAAATCCTACGCAAAGATAACTAAGTACCTTCAACACTCTTGAAAATTTGCTGTTTTTTCGGAACACTCAAAGAAAAATATTTGATTATTACAGAATAAATATGTGTAGTTCACATTAGATTTGAGATAAACTATTGCTATTGTTGGATGCTCATCATCAGTAGTGAACAGTGAATAAAAATAAAAAATTGCTTTAAAGGAAATCTCCTTCTAAACTTCTGGCAGGATTTTAACAAAACTTGGCACAGGAATGATCCAAATTTGTTCCTTTTTGATAATTGTTTAAATGGTTTCAGTCTGTTGCATAACTATGCCCAATGAGCTAAAAATAGATCCTTGGAATTGAAAATATAAAAAGCTTGTCTGAAACCACGTAGCACAGAAGCTTGATATTTGGCATGTTGCATCATTTAGTAGACTTCTACCAGACTTCTACCAAGGTTGATCAAATTATTTGCCTGGGGCTAAGATGGACCCATCTGGTAGTCACATGTTTTACATAGGCTTATATAGAGAAAACATAAAATATCTCCCATCTTTGAAACTACTAACCCTAATGCCTTGATATTTGGTGTGTATCATCAACTAGTAGATCTCTACCAAGTTGGTTCAAAGTTTGAGCCCTAGGGCCAAAATATTCCTATGTTTTATGTTGGTTTATTTACACAGATCCAAAAAAATCTTCTGGTCTGACACCTAAGGGTTAGAGCCTTGATATTTGGTATACAGCATTATAAAGTAGACCTTAAGCGAGTTTGTTCAAATAAAGGCCCAGTATGTAGCATCACTAAGTAATAGTATTCCATTTTGATCAAATAATGGTTCTATTCCTTTAAATGGCAACGTATCATGGACGTATCTACATATAAAACTGCCCCTAAGTTAGCACCTTAAGACATGATAAAAATATGTAAAATCTTGGTAGTATTGATAATGAGTAGCAATAACATATTTGACAAAATCTACAGCTTTTATATTACCATGATACGTTTGCTAAGGTGCTCATTTGAGATGCATGCCTAGAAGTAGCTCGTGAGGAAAATAAATATGTTCTGGTATAAATCAGCAGAATCATGCGCGGATCCAGAAAGTTTTGTCAGAGAGGGTCCAACTTTGAGTTTTTTCTTTTAGTTTGATGAGGGGAGAGAGGATCCAAATACCACTATCAGCGGGCCATCAACAGCCCACCAGCGGAACGCCATTAAATGGCGCTTGGCTGGGCGGGCCAATGATGACCCAACATTGAATGCTGGATTGATAGCTTTGTGATTTTAAGGGGATCCGGACCAGTATTGCTAAGGAACCCTTTATTTTCGTAATTATCCAGTAGGGTCCTGACCCCCTGCCCCCACCCCCTTCTGTATCCACACATGAGAGTTGTGTGTTATCTTGCTGCCTCTGTCTGTTTCAGCTATTGTGTAGGCATGCTGCACTTGTACTTTAATATAGTTCAATGGCATTGTTGCAGGTCAACTATATTACTTGCACATAAGGACATCTGAAATTTAACACGGGAAAGAAAATCTTACCCAGGCTATCTTACCCAGGCTGTCACGTGAGGGTTACATACATTGGTTGTATTGGAAATCACGCACATGATTGTCAAATGTCGTCATTGCTATGCTAAAGTGACATCATCATGTAAAATTGCATATTTGCGTATTCAGGGACTTCTGGAAGCTTATTTTAAAGTAAAAAAATGGTGAGCAGGAAAAAGAATCAACTATTTGTGTGATGATAGGATAGAAAAATCCATCCCTCAGGATCCCCGTTTGTCATCACTCAGCAAGCCTCGTGATGACAAATGCTGATCCTCGGGGCAGATTTTTCTATCCTACCCTCACACTCATGATAGATTCTTTTATCAGTCACCCGTAATATTAACTGAATTGTTTCAACCTAACCTAATAAACGTTTCCTATCTCATGGCATGTTACCTTTATCAGGTCATAATGACGTTGCACTTTTTGAATGACGTCGCTTATGACGCTGAATCAACACAAAATACAAAAAAATACGTCACATTCGCTAGTTTGAAGAGTGTTCAACAATGGGTAACTGATAAATAGAATACCAGGGTCGCGTCTTTTGATATCAAGTTTACCAGGCTCGGCTTTGAGAACGCATGTTGAATTGCTCGGCAAGCCTGGCAATGTCAACAAGCGTTCTCAAAACCTTACCTGGTAAACTTGATATCAAAAGACACTCACCTAGTATTCTCTTTATATCATTTCAGTTTGTGCTTGTAGAGACAGTTACAACATCATTGATGGACAGGTTTACAAAACTGAGAAATTACAAGTTTCTTACTGTGCTCTGTTTGTGCACTTTCTTCTTTCTGCTTGGACTTACGCTTACCACAGATGTAAGTATCAAACGTATTTTTTGCCAATTTTTGCAAAAAATCTGGCTTAATGAATATAATAGGGATAAAACATGATGTTTGTTGCATTAACTTTTGCGGTACCAAGGGAGATTTTATAAATGAGGCTGAACTTTTAATATGTTGAAAAATACATTTGACAGCTATTATTGCATAGATTAATGAAATATTAATAAAAATTTGCAAGAAAAACATGGAATGGTATTTGTTATCATTTCACAATCAATGCATGGATGAACATCATCTGTCAGCAATCTTAAAAGAGGTACATGCATTTAGGTGTTAATTTGGCCTCCACTGAGCCAAAACAAAAGAGCTCCTTTCACCAATGTCTGTTTATTGATATCTCAAAAGAAATACTGAGGTGTAATGATAAGTATTTTTACACTTTAACCATCATAATAGTAATAGAAAATGGTTGCCAAAATAGGTTATAAATAGAGAAATTTTCATTTTGGACCATAATTTGAGGTTTCAGAGGACCGTTTTTAAACAATTAGATGTCTGCACAGCGGAATACCAAAAGAACTTTGGAAGCTTATTTTAAAGTAAAAAATGGTGAGCAGGAAAAAGAATCAACTATTTGTGTGATGGTAGGATAGAAAAATCCATCCCTCGGGATCACCTTTTGTCATCACTCGGCAAGCCTCGTGATGCCAAATGGTGATTCTCAGGCGGACTTACTTATTATTTTTGAACCAACCCAAGGTATCTGGAAAGATGTGTGGTGAAACAGAAAAGTAACAATCGCTAACTTGTTTTCTAAATTATCTATTTTTGTCTAAAATCCTTGTTGGGACCATATTTTGTGAACTGTTTTGGTAATGACTAATAAATATTTGTCATGGAACTTTACAGCTGGAAGTAGCATAAGACGACAAAGTGCAGCAAACAAGAAATTATTATTTCCCTGTCACCATTATATTGTTTACCTTTTGAAATTATGCAATGAGACGTCACAAGCTGCTACACGATAAGGAGACAATGTGTCTTATCCTCACTATTATCTTTATGTAGTCATATCCAGATTTTATCTATAATTTATGAAGCCTCCGTGGGACCTTACTTCTGTTGTTGTTGATTCATTGCTTATTGTTGCTCCCGTTGTTTGTGGGGATTATGTGTTTGGTTCTTGTTTCGTTGTGTAGTACTTAACGTCCTTTCTAGATATGCAACTGGGTAGTAAGATCTGGAGGCTTTACTATAATGAATTGTCTTCCTGATGTCTTGTGACTGTTAGTTTTATATGATTCTTCCTCATAGTGCCGTTGGTTGGCTATGGTATTTCCTGATCATACTCATTTTTTTCTCTTGTACCCTGTACAAACGTGCATTAACGAATGTGCAAACACTATAGGAAGAGCAACTTGCAGGGGCACCTGTGTCCAGTGGATACTCTTCTAGCTATATCTGGACTTATGTATATTCTATTTTTATTCCAGGGTGGTATATACATGCTGGAGGTAATGGACACCTATTCCGGAGGTTGGAATATCATGTTCATAGCACTTTGTGAATGTATATCTGTTGGTTATGTTTATGGTGAGTGTCTATATACTCAGAATCATACATTTATAATTACTTTTTCAAAGCAAGCCTTTAATGAATCTTTATATGTTTGCAACCGTTCATAGCCTCATGAATGAAATAAATTTAATTGACAGCTGCCAAGCTCACCTACTCATGCAATACGCTTCGAACATAGAATTAATTAGCCAGAAGTGACACTGGTGTTGTGATTGACAGCGAGCTACACTTGAGTCACACTTGGAAAACAAGCTTCTTGTTTGCTCCATTGGATGTCCATGTTCACAGTGGCTTTTCCACTTTTCCGTTTTACACTCCAACAAAACCGTTAATATGATTACATATTAAATACAAAACTGTTTTATTTCCTAAATTATAAATATTAGATATTTATACTATAATGTAAATATAAGTAATACATTCAAATTTTGGAATGTTCACCGAATCCTGAATACTTCAGGTCTCTTGCAAAGTTAGCGTGAAGCCTTTCCATGTGAAGTATTTATGATTCCATGAACATTCCAAGAATCCAATTCATTACTTAAATAGTATTCCAATGTATACCTTTCAATCATTTTAATTACATCTTCATATATGTCATTACCTATACAACTTTATATTCATTGTAACTACTAATATATTGAATGTTTTAAGATAAGGTAGAAACACGCAATATTACATTGTAGAGGCCTCTAGATAAGAGTGCGCAATTAAAATATATTTCCAAGCCAAAACAATTTGCTGCGGGTATTCAAAGTGCTCATCACATTGAAAATGCCCTTTTGACCACTGAAAACAAATGATAAAACTGGTGGATAAGGTAATATTCTCAAGTGTGCACTCTAAATTGTTCTATCGCCTGCATAGCAGACTTAAACTAACGTGACATATATGTAAGCAAGAATACACTAAGCAAAATAACCATTCTGTCCTCACCCCAACGAGATAATTATTGTCAAGCTAAATACACTGCTAAAAATACTTAAAGGAACACCTGATGATTTTCCAAAGGTGATAAAGCTAGCCCCTGTCCTATAGGCAAGCCATACATTTCACTAGACAATAAGGTAGAAACCCAGTTTCTTTCGCTATCTTTGCAAAGAGAGTCAAAGTATTGGATCAAAAAAAAAGTTTTAACAAAACAATCGCTGCTCAAGTTCATGGCTCAAATTTTGTAATTTTTAATTTTCTTGAAAATGACGATTTTTTCTGGAACTCTGTAGAATCTTCGAAATTTTTTGATAGCGTAACCTAATGATTTCTGCAACATTAAATGGCATTCGAATGTACAGAAATGACGGTGTTGTGGTGTTTGATTGAGAATTTTGCCTTAAAATGTGGTTTGAAAAAGGGGTATTTTTTAACAAAATTCCATTTTTACATAAAGCGTTCCTTGGAAATTTCTGGAAAAGGCTTACTTCATTTTTATCAAGAAACATCGTCCTTGATGGGTTACTAAACTTATCACAGGACAAACATGTTTTTGCCTTATCAACCGAACTCTTGCTATGAGTCCGACTATGAGTGCATTTGTATTATGATCAATGGCAAATCATGCTGTGTCCCTTTAAGTATTTTGAGCAGTGTATATATATAAAAAACTAACATTGCTTAATTCATTAAAGAAAACAAACGCACACATCACAACGCCAGAGCTAACACTAAGACCTATCAAACTTCCATGAGCAACATAATAAAATATATCCTCAAACAATGGATAATTTTTGCATACACATGAGAAACTCTACTTTACATCGCTCTATTCATTTCAACAGATATGTGGGGACCTTTTAACTTCATTGATATAGACCACATAATATGTTGACTAAACTTTGCATAGACTATTCAGACTAATGGCGGCAATATTTACGTATGTTGCATTTTGATAAAGATTTGCAGTCAATTTATTCCCAATGTCAATAAATATTTTTAAGTACACGTAATTTAGTTTATACAATATTTATTCAGATAATTTGCATGTAGACAAATATATACAATGTTAATATATTCAGGATCTGACAGTAAGCTTTAAGCTTGTATTTAAGCCATTTCCTGATTACACGTAATTTTACAAAATAGTCATTCTAATGATTTGTGAGAATATTCTTATTTTGTAGGAGTTCGACGATTCCTGTCTGATATTGAGTGTATGATTGGAAATCAAATTTGTGGATGCATGCCCTTCTGGCTAACAAAATATTGGTGGGCTCTTTGTTGGTGTGTTTTGACGCCTATTGGTGTAACTGTAAGTCCATATCAAATTACATGATTCTTTTCCCCTCAATATAGTGTGTGTTTATTTGTTTGATTCTTTACGTCCCATCAACATTCTTTCAGTAATAAAGGGACAGGTCTTCCAGGTTTGAACCAGTACTAAGCTGGAATGAATGTTCTTGCTCAAGGACAAAACACAGTGACGCCGATGAGGCTCAAACCCATAGCCTCTCGGTCTCGAGTCAAGCACTCTATCATTGAACCACTGCACTCCCTCCCCTCAATATAGATGTTATCGCACCTTTTATTGATATTCCAATGTTTAACGCCAACTATCTCACAATGTGCAAAGCGCAAATGCATGCTGGTACAAAATGTAAGTTATTGAATGATTTTGTGTCTGATCAGGTGATATTCCACTCACAAAATCTCGTGATTTATCTTTCCATAAAGGCGCACAAACTATACAATATCTTACACAAAGATGTGTATACTGTCATGAAATTGGTTTTTACAAATAGTAAATTGCAGCTTCACAAAATATACTGTTTCTTTGATTTTACTCGTTTATATTTTTATGCGAAATAAACTATGTAATACATTTTTTTTTAAAAGTTGACGTTATTACACTTCCAGATGCGTTATTACACTAAATATGACATTGAGGAAAGAACTTGGAACAGCTGAATTTAAATTGAAAATAACATAATTTCCAAATTAAAATATTTGCCAACAACTAGCAAAACTTATTTTTTGTTTCATCATATTCATGTTCAAATTATATAGACTTCGAGCTAAAAAAGGTCCTGCTACCCCCCCCCCCCTAGGGAATTTTGCAGACATATCCTATCTTAAAGAAAAATTCAAGCCGCATCTTTTAAGAGATGTTTGCACTCTGTACTCCGGGGCGTTAGTCTCTGACAGCCTGTTACATATGTTACTGTAACAAACTAAGGAAAAAATCAAAATGAAAGTTTGAGCTACAGAAAGAAGACATTAAACCATCTAATTATTCAAATTTCTTATGTAGTTTGCAAGCTGGATGCCTAAGCTACAAAAAAGCAGCATTTTCAATAAAATTACAGCCTTCATTGGTGTTATATGCGTTACATAGATTAAATTTACCTTTAAAAGTTGAAATCGTGACAAACATCATTTCATTTGACAGACGATTTGTGCATTTTTACAAGTGTTTTTAATCTTAGTTTACTAAAATACTCATTTGACTAGTAGAAAAAGCAAAGTTTGCTTTTCTATCTCAAATACATTGTTTTATATGAGCTATTAAACAACCCTACCCCCAATTTTAAGTTTCCGATTTTGGTATCTATTATTGATGAAAAAATTATGAAAATATTTGACGCTCTTGGATATCTTACATTTTTGGCACTGTCTTGCTAATGCAATAAAGAATTATACATTTGCAAGTTTGACATCAGGATCAGGGCACTTATTAAAGTATGTTACGTATGTTACATGGCATAATGAATGAGCAAGGAAATTTTCTTGGAAGTAAGAGATGATATTTCAGAAAAATACCATTTTTCACATGTTTTCCTATTAATCTCTAGCCTCTGGTGCCTTAGTCTTAGTAATTACAGTCATTGCTGATAACAAGCCCATGGAATTGTGTTACCTATGTTATATATAACCTTTTTAATCACATATTTCCAAATGCCTATAATATTAAAATATATAGACATATAGATAGAAAATAATAGTTCTCATTTAAATGACACAATTTAATAAATATTCCTATTAAATAAAATTATTCAAAAACAATCTTTATTCAATTCACCCTCTCAATGTCTATCATTGTGTCTGCTTCTATGGCAAAATAATCACCCATGTCATCACAACCAGTAGAATCATGGCATAGTATTTGGACTGCAAACTGAGTACAATCCTGTTCCTCTCCACCCCTTTGGGAATTGTGCAGACATATCCTACCTTAAAGAACAATTCAAGCTGCATCAAATAAGAGATGTTTGCACTCTATTAACTAGGGGGTTAGCCTGTAATGGTATGATACGTATGTTACCATATCAATTTAAGAATAAATGAACTGAAAGTCTGAGAAACAGAAAGAAGACATAAAACTATCCATTTATTTGAATTATTCATGTAGTTTGCATGCTGAATACCTTTGATACATAAGAAAAGATTTTTTAACAAATATACAGCTCATATGGTGTTATATGTGTTACATTAATTAAGATTACTTTTTAAAATTGGTAATTGTGACAAACATCACTTATAAGCATTTCGTGTGATCCTTCACTTTTGCTATCAAAAGACTTAATTTTCTTTGTATGTGTGGCCAGTGCCAGCGTCAAACAACTTGACTCAGCCAAACTTGAATCCTTAGCAATCTTCAAAAGCAGAAACAGCATGTCAGTGTCATGGGATCAAACACCTGATTAAATGTGGGTTTAATGCCATTTCACATACATGCATACAATGGAGTATGACTCTGGTATATATCTCTTCCTGTGAAGTGGCAAGAGCAATTTAACTGCAGCTGCCTCTGCATCCGTGCTAGTCAAACAATAACTTTGCTCTGATTTTGCAAAATCTATGTCTCTACCGCGTACCTCTAAGAATACTTTAAGATTTCTGACATTGGTCAAACAGAAATTTGATAGGCTGCTTTTTTGCATCATTTGCCATGGAACCTATCCAGTCTTTTGGTGCTTATGTCCTGAGGTCTTAGATCAATAGTATTTTGCTGTGCCCAAAGAACTTTATAAGTTTTCTTTAGTTACAATGTTGACTCTTGGTAATTTTGGCAGACCGTCTGAAACAATTTCTGTTACACCTTGAAAGTTATCTGGTATAAGAGAAAGAATATGAAGTTGGACATTGCCATCAATTATGTTTGCAGTTCGTTGTTTTTTGATGTCAGTACATCGAAGCATGTCTTAAAATAATGTAAAACCTATGATTTCTCAGTTTTTGCAGCCATATCATTAGCTGTTGCATTCAAAAGAAGGAAAGTGGACTATAGGTAGAATGGGATAACCAGTAGTTCTATATTATGCTCTATGGAAGATTTATACAGAGAAAACAAGTTGATAAGGTGCCTCATTTCATGATCCATTGAAAACACTGAAATTGAAAACACTTGCCTCTGACTGTGTAATAAAAAAGGATGTCACGAAAATGCCCTTGCTCAATTATTATGACGAGTTTTATATGTTACATCCTTTAATAAGCGCTCTTATCTTTGAAACTTAGTGAATCATTGAATTGAAAAGGTCTAATTTGGGCTCTGTTCATCCTGCATTTCATTGCTTTACCTGCTGTGTTACATCTAGTTTGTTTATCTGAAGGGAAAGAGTAACCTCGTTTTCAGCACTTCAGAAGTACTGAGACTTCAAATAAGTTTTTGAATGCTTGGGGAAAGATAATAAGTGCAGAGACATTATTAGATGAAAATATATCGGTTGCATGTATGGAAAGGCTACATTTATAAAAGTTAACCAGCTATGATATCATTCTTTATCACAGATATATCAAGTTACATCAGTCCAGGTACTCATTGCTTTTAATTGCATAGTTTTCCTCCTTGTAAAGCTTAAGTCTTTCTCCTACTTGCAGAGTATCTCTTGAAACACATACTCAAAAAAAAACAACTATTATAGGGAATTCATATCAGTTTTCCAATGTTCCAAGCCATGAATGGCAAAATTGGAAAGTTGATAATGGCTCATCAATTTTGAGTGGACTGGTGGTAAAATTGAATAACAGTAAATGATTGAAATGTTGTGTGATGATTCTACTAGTTGCAAGGAGGCGTGTGATAATAATGATTACCACAGAAGCAGACAGCGACAAACGTTTAACATGAGTGTTAAATCGATGAGAAATAGTTTAGACAATTTCATTTATTGTATTTTCTTGTAAAAATGTAAAACTATCTCTTCTATTTGTGGCTCTATATTTAGCATTATATGCACAGTATTAGGAAATGTGTCCAAAAGGTCATTGATAACATCTGTAACAACAGTCCATGGGCTTGATAATCAGAAATAAATATAATTTCTAGTGTTTTGGCACCAAAGACTTATAAGTACACACTAAGTGTCCTGATCTTAAACTTAATGACATCTTGCAGATATATGAGCAAGACAGACTAAGAAAATGAAAAATATCCACACGCTGTAATCGCTTTCATGTATTTTACTTAAACGGTAATAACAAAATTCGCTTATCTGTAAAACTGGGAGTAGGGCTGTCTGTATATTAGCTCCTATAAGACAATATATTTAAGATAGAAAAGCAAACTTGAATTTTCCTATTCATCAATTGAGTATGTTTGTAAAATCTAATAAAACAGTTTGAAACCAAGTCATAGTAGTTGTTTAACTAAATGACGATAGCCACAATTATAGCTTTTACATTATAATTAGGTTCATGTAACGCACATAACACCACAGTTAGCCTAATCAATGTTAAACAGCTTCCATATGTAGTAAAGACATCCAGTATAAAGAATATAAGAATGTCAATTTATTAGGTAATTTTAATGTCTTCTTTTTGTAGCTCAAACATTCAACTTTCTTATTCTCAAATTGATATAGTAACATATGTAACAAGCTGTTACAGGCTAATACCCCGACTTACAGAGTGCAAACATTTCTTATTTAATGCACCTTGAATGGTTACATAAGATGTAATATGTCTGCAGAATTCCAAAGGGGATTAGGATGGAGCAGGCCCTTACTCAGCTTGATGTCAAAATACTATTTGATGATTTTACTTATCACGCTAACATATGTAACGCTCTCTCAGATCTTTAAAACTTGATGACAACTAGCAGATCTATAAGTCTTTATCATACGAGCCAGTTTAAAATCCCTAAACAATGTAAGATATCCAACAGCTGCGAGTTTTTACACAATTTTAGCTTAAACTTTCAAACTACATTTCCTTTATTTAATATAGTAACGCATGTAACACGCTGTTTCAGACTAACGCCCCAACATAGAGAGTGCAAACATCCCTTATTCGATGCAGCTTAAGTCGTACTACAAGAATGAATATGTCTGCAAAATTCCCTCGAGGAGATTAAACCATTTTTAGGCATATCTTATGTAAAGACAATGAGCTTGCCCATTTATACCATCAGGTAACATATGTTACAGCCTCTGATATTAAAAATTTTGCAACAAACTTGCAGATTTATGAGTCTTTTCATATAAGCTAATAAATCCCAAACAATGAAACACATTCATCAACTGCAAATATTTTTTAACTATTTTTACTTAAGTTTTAATACCAGACATTTCACCTTAAAACTGGGTAGGGGTAGGGTTGTTTAATTGCTTATTCCAGAAAAATTATTTAAGCTAGGGAAACAAACTTTAATTTTTCTGTTAGCCAATTGCATAAGCTAGTCAGACATGGTTAAAAGCATTTTGCAAAATGCACAGAGAGATTGTGAATGTAAATGATGTTAGCCACACTTGCAAATTTTAATGGGTTATCTGATTTATGTAACGCATATGACACCTTTGGAAGCCGCAATTTTGTTCAAATGGCTGTCATACGTAGTTAAGACATCCAGTATGCAGACTATATGAATGATTTTTGAAAATAAATATTTTAATGTCTTTAATTTTTAGCTCAAACTTTCAATTTACTTTTTCTTAGTTTGATTAAGTAACGTATGTTACAGGCTCTTACAGACTAACGCCCCGGAGCACAGAGTGCAAACATCTCTTAAAAGACTCGGCTTTTAATTCTCTACAAGATAGGATATGTCTGCAAAATTCCCTAGGGGGGGGGAGCAAACCCATTCTCAGCCATCCGTCTAATATCCATAATCTATATAACCAAAGCCACAAGCTAACGTCTGCACCCATCATAGACTCAGATCAGCCTGCGCATCTGCACTGTCTGAGTATTTGATAGGTGCTCAATGGGTAGTCAAGAGTTCAAATTTTTCTTCAGGCAGAAAACTACGACTCTGATCCGAATGTGTAAATGCACACTGATTTGTATTTTTGCTGTGCGTACATACAGTACCAGCCGTATTCTGGATATCAGCTTCAATATAATATTTTGTTTTATTTTAGTTCATCATGTTGTTCTCTTGGATCAAATATACAGACATGGAGGGGGAAGCCTTCCCCGACTGGGCTGATGCCTTGGGCTGGTTGATGACTCTCACTGTTGTTGTTGCTATTATTGGAGGAATGATATATGCAATAGCTGTTGCTAATGGAGAGGACTTTGGCGAGGTAGACTATTACCAGAATTCTAGCATAGATACAGATTCGTACAGCTGTTTAAACCCATTGTCAAATGAATGAAATCCATGGTCAAATCAGGAGATACAGGTGCTGTTTGAACATGGGTTTAAACTTGAAAATACTGAAAATAAGCCCTGTGTAATTTCATGACGTTATATACAGAAAGCGTTGCGGACCAGACTGATCATTTCGCTGATGCTTTTTTGCGAAATTGTTGCAAATGGTTATGACGTTGTGACGACGTTATAACGTTTAAAAGTTAACTGCCAACGCCATTTTGTTTTATAGAAATCCAGTGTAAGAAAAGGTATAGGTTAATGTTTTAACAGCGTTTTCTGTCCGAATTTGGTTGAAATAAGGAAAATATGCAAGAATAACGATCACACTTGTTTGTTTCATTGTGTAAATACTTGTTGGGCCACACGAGAGATGTTTGTGCACTTACCAAATCAGCCTCGTGTTGAAACAGCTTCCTCTGATTCGGCAAGTGTTAATGCATGCAAAAACATGTTTGATCCCTATATTTTAAACAGTTCTAACCATGTTATGCATAATTGCTACTGTCATTGTGATTGTCTGTAGCTCACCTGAGCATTTTGTGCTCAATGTTTTGCTTGTTTGAGTTGATTCTTTATGTCCCATATACAAGTATATAAGTATCATATACATTTCCATTCATACAGAAACTCAGAAACTCTGCCAGACCCACAGTGGAGTGGGGCCCAGCGCTAGTCATGCACAGAGAGGAAGTGGCCAGGTACACTGCAGGGTTCATGGTTGATCCCTGGGGCAACGATGAACGAAAAGTAGCTCCTGTGTTTGAGGGTCAAGTATCCGTACCTGCCAATAGACCCCTAACTGATGCGTCAAAAGAGACAACGGTAATTATTTCATAATCAGAGCCGCGGCATGAGATTTCCAACAATTTATCATTTTGACAAGTGTAGACTCGGACGAGCCTCTGCAGTCTCATTTAAGCTTAGAAATTCCAAATGGTGTTCAGGCAGTAGCTTAACAATCATAGAATACTCAAGGGACTAGCAAAGGCTCTGATCAGACTGCGCGTATGCGCAGGCTGATCTGAGGCTTTGTTGGTCGCACATACCATATTGTTGGAAATCTCATGCACTGGCTCTTGTATTAATATATTCAGTATCTTCACCTATAGTACTAGAGCTGGGTATGTGCTACATGATCAGCTGCATTCTAAATCTTTTTTGTGTACCAACCAAAAACGCACAGAGTATAACTTACCTTTTTCATAATGGACACTTTTGGTTACATCGGTTCAAAAGTATGCCACTTGCTGCTGCATTGCAGGGTTAGGAGGGGGGTAAGCTAGGGGTCAAAAATGTGCTCAAGAAAACTGGCATAAACAAGTTAGGGTCAAATTGTAAAGTCACGTTAAATTTGGTCTTTTTAAATATTCTTTCACTGGATTAGCTACTGTGATCATAATCGTCTCAGTAGATCTTGTGGTACACAGATACTAAATATTTGCGAAATCGATCCACCATTGTAAAAATACTTGGTTATTGGCCTCTTACTGTCCTGCAAGCCAAGAGTGACAGTGAGGTTATGTTTTGTTTACAAAGTCATCATGGACTAAGAATCGATAGATCACTACTGTATTAATCCTACCCGATGGATAGGATTAATACACAAGTGATCTATCGATTCACGTATTCTAAAGTGAAGTGTACACGTTAGTGTTTTACATAGCAATTGGAAACAAAATATTACATCACTGCCACTCTTGGTTGGCACGACAGTAGTAGTTAATACTGGATATAGCCCATACAGATCGCTAAGATATTTGAGCATTCTTTTGAACTAATTAAAACAATGGACAAAATCGAAAGAGCATGAATAAAAACGATGATGATTCAAATAATGAAAAGATATATTTTTTGCACTTGTTATTGCAACTATGTATTTTATGTAGACAGTCCCATTGAACGAATGCCTACAAAACATATTTATCGATTGCAATGATGTAGTGTTTTGATGCACATGAAATAATCAAATGCTTATATTTACATTTTCGAAGCCATCCTTTAATGAATCTTAAGATTTTTTCAACCGTTCATAGCCTCATGATTTACACGGATTTTATTGACAGCTGCCAAGCTCACTTGCCCGTGAAATACGCTTCGAACATAAGACTCATTCGCCAGAAGTGGCACTGGTTGTGATTGACAGTGAACTACACCCAAGTAGCACGTGCAAAACAAGCCTCTTGTTTGCTCCATTGGCTGTCCGTGTTCAAGCAGGCTGTTCTGCTTTTCCGTTTTACACTCAGACAAAGCCGTTAAAACGAATATATCTTAAATACAACACTGTTTTAATTCCTATTTTTTTAATATTTTAGATATTTATAATAAAATGTAAATATAAAAAAATACATTCAATATTTGATCTGTTCATGGAATCATGAATACTTCGGGTCTTTTGCAAAGTTACATTTGGATTTAGCATATATAGCTGCCATCCTTCTCACATAGTGGATAAAACATGCTCATACTGTGATGATTAAAAGGCTGAACTACGAGTTCTATCTTCACATGCTGGTCAAAAGTCAAATTTTCGATGGTTCAAAGCTCATATAAATATTTTGAGTTAACTCTATAAAAGGGCCTCGTCGCTAGCAAATGTGTCGCCAGGGTTTCTTATCAGGTCATGCTCAAACTAGCCATACAAAGTATTGTATTTAGTTCTCTGAAGATCGATTTTGTATTAGCAAATGGTGAAGAGCCTGATGAAATGCCACAGCATATGACATCACTGTTTGTCATAGTATTAATAGATTTTTTTTTTTTTTTTGCTTACTGTAAAGGCGGCAATTTTAATATTCATATCGGCTATTTTATCTGCTAAGGAAGGGAAATCTGGTTTTATTAATAATTTAGAAAAGAGCTAATGAGCTTTTTGAGCCACGCAGACGTGCGTGCATTTCACGAAAATCCTAACCGTGTATACACTGAACTCACATTTATTAACATTTAATATGCATACTCACAAAATGTATGTTTTTGTCGTCCACTTATATATTTGAAGCCTCACAGACAAACAGTGTGAACCCAGATTAGACTGCTCCTGTAGGAGCAGTCTGATCTGGGTCCACAATGTTTGCCCATATGCTTATGTTAAAAAGACATTTTCAGATGCAGTCATTTTGCTGGCGTTTTAAAGACATATGCGGATATTTCCAATGCGCACCTTTCCCGCGTCTGGAAACGGATAAAGTTGTCTGGGTCCTGTCTTTCGACCATTAACGGATTCGGATCAACACAGCTTTTCGATATTCTTATGTCATATCGGTGTTTCGACATTTTCTTGACAAAATAAAGTAATTAAAGTGTGTCCGAAATATCTATTGACATCTTATCAGAACTGATTGTCTCAGCACTAAAGACAGATAACTGTAGCTCAGTCGAAGTAAAACGACGTACACAATTACCCTGGTTACGAATATGATAGTGGCCGAGTCTCTACTATTTGTACGGTTATTTAAAGCGGCGCACGACTTGACCTCGTGACCTAGTGGTTAGCGTGTCTGGCTACAAAGCCAGAGGACCAGGATCGATTTCCAGGTGCGCACATATTTTCATTGTGTTTTTTCTTTCTTTTTTAACATTTAATGCTTAATTGCTTCATAAACTAGTAAAATGGCATCATCAAAACAACCGAAATGGTCATTCCTGAACTTTTTATATTGACTTACGCTTGAAACCTATTGGGGTGGGGTTAAATTTGGGCCTCTTGAAAGAGAATTAGTTCGGTGACCCCTGATTTTTATTATGTTTTCTGAAAGGTATTATAATAGTCCATGAATTAAAAATATATTTTGAAGATTTTCAACATCAGATTTTTTGATACATGATTTATTCTAAAAAACAAATTCCAATTTTCGACGAATTGCCAAAATATACCATGCAGTATCTTGTCACAGCATGGGATAACAAATAAATTTGCACATTTTATAAAAGGTTTTAGGTCATGGGCATAACTTAAGTGAAAAGAAAGAAGCTGACTGAAGATAACAACCTTTTTAGCTCGATATTTAGGACTAGTGTTATTATCTTATATTTTTAGAAAATTGGTCAAATGCTGAAAACTTCCATACGAGATTCTGAAGAAATAAGCACGGTGACATATCCTTTTTATTTCATAAATGGATAGCCCATGCATTAAACAAACTGTATGCAAAGTATTGAAAATATTTCAACATGGGACGTATTTAGTAGCATATGTCCTTAAGGACTAAATAACGTGTTTTGCGTCTATACTGAGGTAATGGCGCAAGCTGATACAGTTACTTTTGAATAAAACCACGCCTCATTTTCAGAATTGCCTATGTCTAAGGTTGACCAGTCCTAATTACGCATTTATGAGGTGCCGCCTTTACAGTAACCAAAAAGTCATAAAATACCCGTTGGTCTTTACTGCTTTCCAGGTTACTCATTTATGAATTTTCAGTCCACAAAGTGTTAATAAATATATGGTTAGTTTTTTACGTATTTTCGCAAGTAGAAATGATGCATTTTGGGTTCAAGCAATGAGCACTCAATGGCAGATTTAAAACACAATCCTGATACCACTAAAGTAAATTGTAGGCCAGCTAAACCCAACACTAAAGTAAATTGTAGACCAGTTAACCCAGTTTCATCTACCATTACATTCATAACTAAAATTCTGACCATATTGCTTATGGTACAGGTTGCCACTTCATGTCACTTGTGTGGGAGTGCAGTGTCTCAGTGGTAGAATGCTTGACTCAAGACTGAGGAGCCCCACTGGCGTCACTGTGCTGTGGTCCTTGAGCAAGACACATTTATCCTAGCTTAGTACTAGTTCAACCCAGGAGAACCCGTCCCTGTTTAACTGAAAGATTGTTGATGGGATGTAAAGAATCAAATCAAACAAACATACAAATCATGTCACTTGTGAAAAAGCAACTGTTACCTAGTATAGATAATACAGATAGAGCTGAAAACACGTCTTATATTTTTATGGGTGTTATTTTTGTTTCTTTTGTAGATCACTTGGACAGACAGTCCCAAAAACATCACCAGAATTCCAACATCAGACATGAGAAGACGCTTGTCAAGTCCTACACAGCAACCAAACTGGCGATAAAATTTAAAAGTCATTCAGAAAGTAACTTGATACATTATTATAAGCTTGACACATGGCATTTCTAGTGATAAAAAAGTGACCGAATTGCGACATAAAATAGTGTACATAACAGTTTACTTTCGTTATTATGGAATTTGTTCTCAGATTATCCTGGTTTGTGATTTGAACCCTTATCCTGCTGAATACATATACTTACGAACTTTAGATATATAAAGTTATCAGCCCATTTAATTCATTACAATAAGTCAAGTGCTGAATAGAAACAGTGTGGATCAAGATCAGGTGGCTTCTTAAGAAGCCTGCTGATCTGGATCCAGACTGTTTAATGGAAAATACAATTTTGATTAGCAAATATGCTTGCTCATCAAACGTATATGTTTAAAAGGCTCAAATTGCAATGTACCTGCCAATCTAGATATATTCTGAAACAATAAAGCAATCAGAATGAAACCGTTCTTGAAAATGGTAGTTACCAAATTGAATTCTAGTGCTAAATAAATATGTATTTATTTCTATGGATTCTAATATATATCATGTTAATTAGCTTCTAAATAAATTGTTTTCCAAGCAGCTTGTTTTTATTTTTGCAATGTCCTCCCCTATTTTGAGAGGAGGTATATAGTATCGCCCTTGTCCGCATGTCCAGTATGTAAGACAAATGGTTCCAATGTCATATCTTGTAAAATATAGTGAATTGATTTCATATTTCATACATGGGTACAAATTTATAACAAAGCACAGGTCAAGTTCGTCTAAGGCTAAACAGCACTTATTTTTAACAGAATTATGGGCCTTGACATCAGAATAAGTGTCTGTTCATTATCTTAAGAATATTAAATCGATGAAATTCGACAAAGCTTTGCATATGCATCAATATTGACTAGGCCCACTTTGTGATCGTCAGAGGTATGATCCTTTAATCACGCTAGAATTCATTTAATTTTATTTCCACTCAATATTTCGAGAAAGAATTGATGGAATTTGACATTATTTTGCATATGTGTTTATATTAACAAGGTCTGGGTTTGGATCATTATGTGTCGAATGCATTACAATTTAAAAAAGTTATTGCCCTTGACATAAGACAGGATTACCACTCAATATCTTAAAAGAATGATTGGATAAAATTTAACATAAGTTTGCATATGCATTGATATTGACAAGATAAAGACGTCAAATTATGCAAATCTATAACAGAGTTATGGCCTTTTGCTCAAGTAAGAATTACAATAGCATTAGAATGAATGAATGAATTAATGGAATTTAACAACATTTTGCATATATGCTGATATTGTTGCGCATTAATGTGCAATGTAAATTTATTACAGAGTATTGGCTCTTACTTCATGTTAAAACATGCTTTCTGCTGATTATTTATGAGAATGAATGAACGGAATTTCTCATGTTGAGATTTTGTCAGTCATTTCAGGAAGATTGTTCTCTCCTACAATGGTCCTCGGCGGGGAAATCTGTTCCACACTGACACATTTCTAGTTTATTTTATTTCAACAAATGAGACAACTCGGATGTTTGCATCATTTGCAAAGGCAAGCAGATAATATACTCAGAAAAACAATTGAAGGATATCAAAATTCTTTTGACTTTTTAACATTTGGGAATATAATTTTCAAACAAATTATTTTTGTCATTGATAAAATTATTACTTTGCAATTCACCAAAATGCAAATTGATATTCACGGGTCATTGGTTACGATACAGTACTACACCAAATGTACCGTCCCTCTCTACCCAAAGTTCACAAGCAACAAATTTAGTGCTCTCAATTTTTGCTGAAACCTTAACCAGGTCATTGCTTATGTCTAATTCAGACCACAGAAAAAAACACCAGTTTATCAGTCATTTCTCCTATTAATGGGACAACTTATTCAACAAAAATACGCGGAAACGGCATACCCCGGCAAATTTGACCACAAATTCGCAATAAAACACAACAGCTTCAAAATTAGGTGCCATTTTTTAGAGGGAGAGCCAGCCGTGATTTTGGAGCTAGTCATTATGGAATACAAGCGATAAAAATGGGTTTCACTCTTATTTGAACGTTTGTGACTTTTCTGTATAGAGGGTTGAACCATTTGGATTTGCACTGCACTTAAACCATTGAAGCGTGACTAATATAAAGCATCCATTCTGATTGCAGATGTCTGGAACTATGAAATACATGCATAATTAGTAAAGTTTTTATTGTATTGGACGTTAGAGATGGAACTGAATCTAAATATCCTTCAATTGTTTTTCTGAGTATAGGTACCGCTGCACAAGGCTTGTTAGAAAATCCGTAGCTCTATAAATATACTGTTTTATGTTTTATACCCTGCCACGTAAACCTTTTGAAATCCCTAAACGGGTACTGTGGCTAACAGTGAAGACCCAGATAAAATGTAGCATAATGCTGCATTTCATCAGGATCTGCACTGTTTGCTAAAATTAAAACAATCTTCCGTGACTCAGGAATACATCATAAATAAGACAATTCTACCTGTGACCCCTTTAAGTACACAATGGACTGTCCCATGCTTTTCTTATTTATAAATTCATTAGAAAACAAAGTATGAAAACGTGCGGGACGTTATGTATTATACTTCTACCACGACCTCTAAGTAATGAACCATGATTCATTCAATGCATTTACCGTTACAGTCACGCCTCAAAGCGTTTTGTGGAAGTATACCTTTCGTGGCAAAAGTTACTGTCTCTATCCCTACATGTGTATGTCCTTCGGCGCTTTGTTGGAACACGAACGAGTAAGTACGACAATCATAGACCATAGACCAACCTATGGTACAGAGAAGAAGAGAGGCCCTGGCTTGGTTTTTGGGGATATTGGGGATATTGGCTAAATACTTAAAGGGATAGGGGATACTTTTGTGAAAATTCAAAGTACTTTTAGGGATCTGGTGATACAAAGCCTCATGGCTTTTTAGGGATATGGGATTTAAAGGGATATGGGATACCTGGGGACCCCCTTCCAGAGCCTTGGAAGAGGCATTAGAACATGACAATGGCACACACATTAAAGTAAAGTTGGCAAAGATCCTGAATCGATACAATTAAGTTCCACACCTGACCAAGACACCATATGAGAAAGTGTCAAACACACAAGAAAACATCACACACCAGCAGTCACCAAGCAGTCAGCCCTTTTCCCAGCAGGTGATCACAAAGCTGCAAGGAACAGACAAAACAGCATGATAAAGACAAAATTTGATTGCTTTGTACTACATATGACATTATACGAGGCAGTTTCAAATGCAAGTATCGATGCTTAAGTGGTACTTGCTCAACTTACAAAACAGTCTCCACAGGATTGCAATTCCAATTAAATGGTATTAGAGTGGTTATTTTCTTGAATGACTTGAAAATTGAAAAAATGAAGCTTTTTTGAAGCGTTTTACCCCCTAAAATTAAGCCTTCTTTATGTAAAAGGAGGATTCAATTGTTAAATCCCTTCTTAAACAATCCTTGTTTAACGTGAAACATAGAGTCCACAAAAAGCACCGGCTTGGAATGCAATCGGAACTGCCTCAGCCAATTCCATGAAATTCCGTGAATCAGATCACATATGTATATCGTGGATCTACTTTGATAACGCGGGTGTTAACGTGACGCTGACGTTATATAACATGGCGCTGACGTCAGAGAAACCATGTTAACAAAATAAAAAGTGTGATTGCAGTAAAACAAACGGTTATAAATGAAGTTCATGTTTTTTTTCAATTGAATATCGCTATAGCGATATTTTATTAAAAAGAACATAAACTTCATTAATTCTGCTGAATAAACTTTACGGGTAATTAGACAAATGGATTTTACTAGGGCTGAACTCACATGCTAATAAAAATGTTTTTTTTCTTACGCCTTTTCCAGCTAACAAAATGGAGCTTTTTCGTACATACAAACTGGTCCAAAGTTGTTCAAAATAACATCTGGTAAGGCATATTGTCTCGTGGGCTGTGATTGGTCCGCCAATCATGTTAAGTTAGGGTGCAAGGATCAGGAATCGATAAAATCAAGTACCACACCTGACCCAGGATACCAATGGGAAAGTAACAAACTCACAGGAAGACACCACAAACGAGAGCCAAGAGGTCGGCCCTTTCCCAGCAAGGCACATATACTAGTCAAAAGTTCTAACCGGCCACGTGCGTTTTTACCGATTTTCTGAAAAGTTAAGCACTACATCAATTTCCTTTGCAGTACCGAATAGACCAGCCTATCAGTATATGATACCAGAAAACGGCTAAGCAAAATTCATTAACTTGTATCCAGGAGGCTTTACCGAATACACGTACCCTCAATTTCAAAATTCATAAGAATTTGCATTGGATGGTGGGGTAATTTTTGACATATTGGCCAATAGCAACGAGTCTCATGCAGATGGAGTGTTCATTTCAACATTTTAGAGTTCAATATAAGTTTGGCTTTTGAAATGAAAACATTTTGCGTGTGATTGGGGGTAATTTTAAAAAGTCACGACTCACAAATTGTGCCAAAATGCGAATTTTGAAAATGGGGGTACCACTATTCAAATTGCCATCCTGCATGTACTGTTAAACATTTTTCAATATCTTTACTGCTAAATGTAAATGACATGCCTGGCTGTTTCGAGATGCAAAATGACTAGTCAAAGCATTCACGTTTTGAAGAAAATTAATAAAATGCAGGTGGCCAGTTAGAACTTTTGGCTAGTATATAAACAGACGCGTACAAAGGCATAGCAAACAAAAGACAGAAAAAACATAAAAGATCCACAAAAGAAGTACCGCCTTGGAACAGTCAGTAATTTATTTTACTGGCGGGCTTAAACCATTTTAACGGTGCACCAACCTCACCCTTGGTTCAGATGTGGATCAAGACACATAGATGTTTTGGTTTGCATGAAAGACCCCTAACGTATCAATGCATCATCTCCAAAAATCATATAAATCATGATATAAAAAGGAGATAAAGCAAAGATAAGGACTAAACAGTAAATAAAACTGAATACCGGAACAAAAAAAATCCAACAGGTAAACCCCGATGGGCCTGACAAACAGCCAAAGCAACAGGCCCCTACCATCTCATCAATAGATAAGTCTTTAAGTTGGAACCATCATAGAGTCTGAATTCCGACCCACCGGCGTGCAGTTAAAGAGGAAAGCAAAGTTGTCGACCATGATTGGGTTGACCACCAAGGATGCAGTCTGTTGCAATATATTAATGTTATAACCAATCTTTTTGTGATGGGAAATTATTTTAATGAACTGTGTTGAAAAATTATTAGAGCCAACAATCTTCTTCAATTTATATACCAAGTCACCATAGAATTCAGGTTCCGAAAGTCCATGATGCAAGAGAGATTTAAGTCCAACTTGGAATTTAGATATCAAATCATAGTATCGTCTATAAAATTTAGAAAAGGTTTTGCGAAGTTTATGATACCGATAGCCTTGTTTAAGAAGTTTCTGAGTTAACAATTTATTGCGAGTGTTGAAGTCAGTAATATAGCTAGACATTCTAGCAAAACGAATGAGGAGAGATATAGACTCCATAGGATGTAGAGCGAGGAACATCAGAAATTGACAATTTCAAAATCAAAGCCGTCACGTTTATCATAAATTTTGGTAGAAACTATATCATTAGAAATAGACAAATGCAAGTCTAAAAAATGCAGCTTCGGTATCAGAGGTATTGGCTTTATTACGTTGGAGCTCTGAAAGGTATATTTGACTTACCATATTGTCAAAATAAATGTTATTAATGTTTAAAATATCGTCCAAATATCTGGATGTAAAGTTAAACGCATCAATAACATCAGCCTGCTTATCATCAGAAAGATACATTATAAAGTCCCTCTCATATCAAAACAGGAATAAATCTGCAACCAGGGGAGCACAATTAGCGCCCATAGGAATCCAAACTACTTGTCTGTACAGCTTGGTGCCAAATCGAATAAAATTGTTGTCCAACCCACATGAAACATAAAAAACAAAAAAGGAACGGTCAGCAAAACATATTATAAAATTACTGGAGGTCTTAAACATGTTTAACGGTACCAAACTCACTCTTAATTCTGATGTGGATGAAGACACAAAGACAGGAACTCGTCCTGACATGACTGAAAATGCTGATTGGGACGTTAAGCATCAACCCTTTTCACTCTCAGACTGGTAGATTTTCTGATTCATATACCGTTACATTACATGTTTGTGACATGTTACCATGGATATTTCAATTTTGTATTATAAGGGGGTACAGAGAAAGTAAGGTTGCAAAGATCAGGAATCGATACAATCAAGTACCTCACCTGACCCAGAATACCAATGGGAAAATGACACCACAAACGAGAGCCAAGAGGTCAGCTCTTTCCCTTTATTTAAGCTATATGTTGTATTACGAATCGTTAAGTTGACAAGACAACCACAGAACAGTGACACAATCAGACCTCAGACGTACATTGAGGCTCTACATTGATAACGTAAAGTTGACGTCACGAAATCCATTCCAACACAATACCAAAAATAGTAAATGAGTATGGTCAGGAAATACCACAATCACAAACTGCAGACAACCCCGTGGCACCGCGAGGAAGAGTCGCTCAACCATCACAAGACACCAGGAAGACAAATTAAGCAAAGCAATCAGCTTTCTCTTCCCCATCAAGATGATTGCAATACTAAAATGGACATAAAGTAACGTACAACAAAACATAGAACAATTACAGACTCCCACAATGGGAGTATCAATAAACAAAAAGTCAACAACAACAGAACCACCGCCTTAGAACAGACAGCAGCCTAAGCCACCGGGGAGCTTAAATGCATTTTACTGGTACCAAATCTTCGCCCTAGATTCTGCTGTTGTTGCAGTACAAAAAATGTTCAGCTCGCATGGAGGCAATCTAACTAATGCAATGTATCATCATTGAAAAATAGTCTAATCAAATTACTACACCATGATGAAACAAAGAAAAGGGCTCATGACTCACAGATAGTCAGAGCTAAAGAAAACCTCAAGTTGAGCCACGGTGGGTCCAGCTACAGATAAGCATCAGGCACCAACCCACCGATTAAAGCTTTACGTCAGAGCCGTCATAGAGTTTGAATGCAGCGAAACAAACACAATAAACGTCATAGAAAGGAAAATGATATAGCGATATTGTATTGAACAACTCTCATTTTTTTTCTGTAGCCTGTATGGAACTTGTTGCCAACGACGATAAAACCTCGCTAGATCCATGAAAATCCGTGGATTATTGATTAATGTCCCTACATTAGCTAGTATAGGGGAGAGAACCAGTCTATCATACATAGTACTACGCGTAATGCGCATTATGTACACCCGAGGCTTGATTTGATTCTCGAATTGTGCCGGACTTTCCCAAATACCTTGGAATGGTCAGAAAAATACTGGAGAGCTTAAACATGTTTAACGGTACCAAACCCACCCTAAGTTCTAATGTGGATCAAGACTCATTTGGGAAAGTGATAAAAACCTAAGAAAACACAATATACAGAAGATCAGCCCTTTCCCAGCAGGTGATTACAAGGCTGCAAGGAACAGACAAAACAGTATAATAAGACAAACTGAAACATAAATAACAAAAAGGGTCCACAAAAGAAGCATCGCCTTGGAACGGTCTGTAAAAATACTGGAGAGCTTAAACGTGTTTAACGGTACCAACCCCACCCTTAGTTCTGATGTGAGTCAAGACACATTTGAAAGTGTTGAAAACAAAAAGAAACACACAACACGAGAGAGCCGGAGGCCAACCCTTTCTCAGCAGGTGACCACAAGGCTGCAAGATTATATTGAAAACACACATGAAACATAAATAACAAAAAAGGAACGGTCAGCAAAACATTTTTTTTATAAAATTACTGGAGACCTTAAACATGCTTAATGGTACCAACCTCAGTCTTAATTCTGATGTGGATGAAGACACGTAGACGTTTGATTAGCATGAAAGATTCCTAACTTATCGATGCATCAGAACATCTAGTAATAATACACTTTATTAAACAACCAGCTCTCTCTTCGTCGACGAACGGATTGCCAAACTAGAACGGACACAGACTGTTCAATGTTTAAGTCTTGATATCGAAAAGAATGGTTTGGAACTAAGATGAGTAAAGTTCGTCAAGTAACGATAAAATTATGACATCATGCAATGCTTAGCATTCCCTTTATTTAAGCTGATGTTCGTTTCACTAAACCTCTGATCTAAGTGCTATATTGACAGTACAGCCTTCTTATACTCATAAATCATGTTTTATCTCTAATTTGAAAATGTGTCATTAAAGAGCATATAGGTCGGTTTGTTAAATCTGCTTCTAATTAAAAGGGATTAGCGACTATTCAGTCAAGTCTTTCAACCATGACAGTCACACCAGAGCCCTGACCGCTTGTACACGCAGCCGTCAGACGTCGATAAAATCTAATCCCTCACTTTATAGATTTCTATTTTACACAGAAAGACGCTGCAGCGTATCTGATCAGCTCCACGTTAAAATGCGCTGCAAGTATACTTTTTATTTGTCATGCTTTCGAATATAGATACAGTACTGTTGTGCCAACCAAAAGTGACAGTGACGTAATATTTTGTTTACAATTGTTAAGTAAAATATTAACTTGTACTCTCCACTTGAGTTAATGCGAATCGATAGATCACTTGTGTATTAATCCTATCCTGTGGATAGGATTAATACACAAGTGATCTATCGATTCTGAGTCCATAATAACTTAGTAAACAAAACATGACGTCACTGTCACGCTTGCCTGCAGGACAGTAGCAATAGTATTTCACATAATTCAAAACACTAAACAGCTGCTACATATGTCCATATATAAAACTTATTAAACTCTTCGACTTATAAACTGAATTACTAGGCATTTTTCAAGATTTGGCTTTATAGTTACAATATTAGATGAGATATGTCACTTCCGTGTGGATCTATATATGATATTTGTGTCGTTGGAGCCGGACCTGTTGGGTCAGCAACAGCCTTGCATGCATCAGCTGCACCTGGAGTCAAAGTTTGTCTGGTTGGGCCTACCGAGCCAAAGGTATTTAAAGACTTTATTTATTTGAAATGTATTCCAATGATAGTTCGTTTCTTCTAGCCTTATGAGGCCGGTAATGCGTTTTGGAAGTCGGAGAAAACTTAAGGAAGCAGAGTTCTCAAAAACCACACAAATAAGCGCCCCTAAGCAATCCTGTGCATTGTATTTGTGAAGTCATGCCAGAGCATTCACCAATCGTCGGGCAATCGATTAAAGATCAAATGTAATATCCCTTGCCTCACATGATTTTTTTTATCTTAGCAAATAGGCGGAACGCGATGAGCGTTAGATCGAAGGGTTACAAAAATAGTGAGTATGATCAGGAAATACCACAATCACAAACTGCAAACAAATCCAAGGCATCGCGAGGAAGAGCCACACAACAATTACGAGACACCAGAAAGACAAACTAAGCAAAGCAACCAGCTCTCTCTTCCCCATAAAGATGATTGTAAAACTAGAAGGGACATAAAGTAACGTACAACAGAACATAGAACAATTACAGACTCCCACAATGGGAGTAACAATAAACAACAAGTCAACAACAACAGAACCACCTCCTTAGAACGGACAGCAGCCTAAGCCACCGGGGGGCTTAAATGCACTTTACTGGTACCAGTTCTTCGCTCTAGATTTTGCTGTTGTTGAAGTACAAAAATATGTTCAGCTCGTATACAAGTTGCCGGAATCAGTGGGTTGTATCATTTAGCAAGACTCTTTATCCACTGCTTAGAACTGGTTCAAACCAGAAAGACGGGAACTCGTCCCGACATGACTGAAAAGTGCTGATTGGAACGTTAAGCATCAACCCTTTTCACTCTCAGACTGGTAGATTTTCCGATTCATATACTGTTTTATTACATGTTTATGACATGTTACCATGGATATTTCCATTTTTTATTATAAGGGGCTACAGTAAGTAAGGGTGCAAAGATCAGGAATCGAAGCAATCAAGTACCTCACCTGACCCAGGATACAAATGAGAAAGTGACAAACTCACAGTTAGACACCACAAACGAGAGCCAGGAGATCAGCCCTTTCCCAGCAGGTGACCACAAGGCACATATAAACAGACGCGCACAAAGGCATAGCAAACACAAGACAGAAATAAAACATAAAAGATCCACAAAAGAAGTACCGCCTTGGAACGGTCAGTAAAACTATTAACTGGAGGGCTTAAACCGGTTTCACGGCGCCAACTTCGCCCTTTATTCAGATGTGGATCAAGACACATAGAATTGTCTTAGATTTTGATATATTTATGTCCCTTGAGGTTGTTTTTATCTTAACAGATAGTACAGACCATGATGAAATACCGCACCATGCGGCATTTCATCTAGGTATTCACTGTTTGCCAAAGTGAAAGTATTTGTTTATGGATATTCCTAATGGAAGCGGTAAATCCTTTAATGCAATAAGAAAATTATTATAGATTAATCGTATCTGCAGCAGCTGTAGCTATTATTCTCCTCAAAATAATTGAAGGACCAAATACTATCAATTATAACATACAAAATAGAATACATTCTTCCATCAATTTATTTGTTAAACTTTCACATTGAAACTGAAAGTGTGCAGCAGTCATGACTCGTGTATCGTCAAAAAATGGACTGTCTTTAAACTACAGTGTTCAGATAGAATAAAGTGCATTTAGCCAATTTAGAATGAGTTACTGATGAATTTCAACAATCTAAAAAAGATAGAAAATGCAATGTTTTTAAAAATGCGTAAACAATCTAACCTCAGCAAACTTTCAACTGCTTGGTGTTTTTGAAGGCGGGTAGACCTGTTTGTAACCACCTACACTTCAATTTCATAAAAAGTACACACAAAACCCATTATTATTTAAAAGGTTCATTTTTGCATTTTTACCCCACAAACGACACCTGACAACTGTTCAAAAACACCGCTAAGCTTTTGCCAATTATAATGCACATATTTAGGCAAAATCATTTCAATTTTATTAGCGTTTAGTCAGGAATAATGAGTTTGAAAAGTGACCTATTAGAACTGGTTTCAATTTATTATAAACTCTTTGATCACAGAAAACCGAATAGAATTTTTCTGATCAGAGGTACTTAAAATTGTTTGCTTGATCTGAAGCTTTTACGTTACAGTTAACAATGTTTTCTGACATGTCAGAACGTTCCCTTGGCTGAAACAGTACTAAGCAGAGGATAAAGTGCCATGCTAAAGCACAACACAATTGAGCCGCGACATGAGATTTCCAACAATGTGGTATGTGCGACCAGAAAAGCCTCAGATCAGCCTGCGCATATTTTGCTAGTCCCTTGAATATTTAATGAGTGTTAAGCTACTGACTGAACACCATTTGGAGCGTCTAAGCTCAACAGGAGGCTACACAGGCTTGTCTGAGTCTACACTTGTCAAAATACCACATTGTTGGAAATAACATGTCGCGGCTTAAATGGTCTCTAAGGTGTCTGAAGTCGCACACTCTGTCACTGAGCAACTGCCTTCCTCTCAATGAGGTACTAAACTATTATATTTCTCTGCATTTTGATACAGGTTCGAGTGCCAGTTACAGGCAAAGAGATATTTGGAGCCCACTATGACAATGGTCGTATAACATTAACAGTCGATGAAGATCCTGTCTGGAGTCATATCTACAAAAAATCACAAGAAAGATATAGAGAACTGGAAGTCCTATCAGGTAGCCTAACATAACACATCCTAATTCGACGCATCACAATACAATCATAAGTCTTAGAAACAGAAACAGGGGCACGTTCCAAACGCGTGCGTAGCAATGAAGCGTAATTAAGTCACTTTGGCTTGCGAAGATGAATACTGAGATCTAGTCACAGAGAATCTGGTCTACTTTAACATTGTGTTTTTTTATATTTTGCTGTATAACCGCGACGGTATTATGGCCATTAATATTTTCGCTACTAAATATATAGCGGTCTGACCTTGGTTCATATGTTTTGCTTTACACACAGTCGCCAATGGTGGTATACAGTTATTATAGTGTTAAATTCTCTCCTAGCGGTTATTTAAATATGCAAAAATATGAGACCACAAAATACAAATTCGAATAGCAACACATGGACACACACCTTTAGTATGTTGGTATCTGTATCGTAGAAACTGTAAAGTATGCATGTTTTAAAGTCTAAAAAGGGAGCTACTATTACTTAAAGGAAAGAATATGCTTCTCATAGGGAGCATATCCTGACATTAATTTGAGAAACCGCCAAAATTAAAATTCGCGGCGCAACTGTGTCTGTCATTCGAACTCACAAAATTTTGATGCTAGGAATATTAAGTGGTTTTAAGGATTCAGAAGAAACATTTCTTTAACTAGCAATGCAGCTCTCATATATTTTTACAAACCTTAAAGCTGCATAGTCTGTAACTTTTTATCTTCTAATTTTAAAAATAATGTTTTTACTTTTCAAGAACGCAGTAAAAATATTCAAATTCAGGTAAACATTTTACCATTTTCGTAAATCTTAACAAGTTATCACTATCAAAACAACTGCATTTATGTTAAAATTCAACGGTCTATAATTATTGGAGGGCCGCAAATAATTACCAACAAGAGACAAATACACCTATTTGATAAGATAATTCACTTTTCCATGCAGTTTTCAGCTGTACTGAACATTTTTATTGTGAAAACATAGCTTAATTCTACTTTTACAAATGATTTAACAAGAAAATAAAAATTTTCGAAAAATGTTCATAGTTACAGAGTATGCAGCTTTAAACAAATTACCTGAATTGGTTTAAAAATAAAATGAGCACTTTTGCAGCCATACGATCGGACAACAATGTATTTCTTACTATTAGTATTATTATTTTCAGGTATAAACTTCTATTCTAATGTTGGAACAGTTATCGTTGGTGATCAGAAATGTTTAGAAGAACTGGAAACTGTGTCGAAGGGCCGGATTCTCAAAATGAGTCACGCAGAAATGTCAAAACAGTATCCCTACCTTAAGTTTGGTGATACAGACATTGGACTGTTTAACAAAGACGGTGGTGTTGTGAATCCACGTGCTCAGATCGACGCATCAGTCAGCGTAGCATCAAAGCAAGGATGCGATGTCATTCGTGATTTAGTTTGTGATGTAGTAGAAACTACAGCTTCATCTGAGAGGATCCTGATGGTAAAAACTGAAGGAGGAAAGAGACTATTAGCAAGAAAGGTGTTATTAGCTACCAATTCTTTTACGAATTCTCGAAATTTATTAGAGAGGGCCACTGTTAAGTTTACAGCATCACCACAAACAGTAGTTTTGGCTGAAGTTGATGTCGCTGATCTGGATACACTTAGGTAGATACCCAGCATAATACTAATTTCTAACACTTTCCATGTGAGTGGCGACTTGTGCCGTTTGTTGACAAACAGAACTGCATGCATAAAATGCGATGTACAAAAATCGCCCATTATCAAAGTCAAGAAAAAGCAACGATCAGAAATCAATAGAATCAAGCACCACACCTGACCCAGGACACCAAATGGGAAAGTGACAAAAGCACAATAACCATCACAAACAAGAGAGCCAAGAGGTCAGCCCTTTCCCATCAGGTGACCACAAAGCTGCAATGAACAGACAAGAAAACATGACAAACGCGAAGCATACATAACAAAAATGATCCACAAAAGAAGCACCGCCTTGGAACAGTCAGTAAAATACTTTAAATGGAGGGCTTAAACTAGTTTCACAGCTCTAACCTCACCCTTAGTTCACATGTGGACACATCAATGTTTTTTGCATGAAATACCCCTAACTTATCCATGGATTATCTCCTAGAACATATAAAACAAGATATAAAAAAGGAAATAAAGCAAATATTAGGACTCAACAGTGCATAAAACTGAATACCAGAGAAAAATCCATCGGGTAAACCCTTGTGGGCCTGACAACAGTCAAAGCATCAGCCCCCATCCATCTCATCTATAGATAAGACTTAAAGATGGAACCATTATAGAAAGTAAGAAAGATGGCAAAGATCAGGAAACGATACCATCAAGTACCACACCTGACCCAGGATACCACATGGGAAAGTAACAAAAATAAAATAAACATCACCAACAAGAGCAAAGAGGTCAGCCCTTTCCCAGCAGGTGACCACAAGACAGCAATGAATATGTGCGAAAGTATGACAAACACAAGACACAAAAAGCACAAATGATCCACAAAAGAAGTATCGCCTCGGAACGGTCAGTAAAAATATTTTACTGGAGGGCTTAAACCAGTTTCATGGTTTAGTTCAGATGTGAATCAAGACACATAGATGTACGGTTTTGGCCACCGGCGTGCAATCAAAGAGGAAAGCACAGTTGCAAACCTCGATTAGGTTGACTACCAAGCATGCAGTCTGATGCAATAGATTAATGTTATAGCCAATATGTTTTTATAATTAGACATTATTTTTTATAAACTGCGCTGAAAAATTATTAGAGCCAACAATCTTAAATTAATAACTTTACACAAAGTCACCATAGAAACGAGGTTCTGAACGTCCTTGGCGCAAGAGAGAGTTAAGCCCAACATGGTATTTAGATATCAAATCACAGTATCGTGATAAAATTTAGAAAAGGTTTTGCGAAATGTATGATACCAATAGCCTTGCCATGTGTAAGAAGTTTCTGAGTTAACAATTTATTACGATTGTTGAAGTCATCAACATGGCTAGATGCTCTAGCAAATCGGATGCGTTGAGAGATAGCGACTCCATAGGATGTAGAGAGAGAGGAATATCACCATCTAAAATGGGAAATAGACAATTTCAAAATCAAAATCGTCACGTTTATTATAAATGTTGGTCGAAACAATATCATTATCAGTTCTGTCTTAACTGCATTTGCAATTGTGCTACTCTGCATGAGTGGTGGAATCAGAGCCATCCTTTCTTTGTAATCATCTGAAGACAAATATTAAAGAAACAGCTTTAGATGACCCATGTATAACCCATCTGAAAATTGTTGACACATCTCAAGGCGACCTCAAGGCCATTGTGACATAGCCTTGAGGTTACGGCAGGATGACCACGCCATGTCCATGTGATTTTATGAACACTGAATGGGCATCGTGCGTCGTGCGTTTCCCTACGATTATCTCAAGAGCCTTAGATCATTTCAGTTCTAATGATTATCTAAAATCTTGCATTGTCCTCACAATCTGGTCTTTGGGCTAGCGATTTTTTCAAAATTGGTCGTAGGGCAGAGTTATGATCATGGGATAGCACAATCACAGGATGTGTGCACAGTATAGAATTGAGTTTTAGGTTACATGTTTTACTTGCCAATGACTTAGATCAAGTGTGGAATAAGACAAAAAACTACCCAAGAGACCTGGGTTGCTTGGTCAGCTTTTGTATGTATTTAGCAGTACCAATAATTTTTAAAACAGTCTGCAGCATTCTTAAGCAAATCAATTACTTAAAATACTAAATAAATTATCATATTTTGTTATTACATTCGCGGATTTTCTTTCAAAGGAAACGTTTTGCAAAATTGCACAGGACCACTGATTCACATTTTGCTGATTCACAACGGCTATATATATATCGAAAATAGTAAGTGAGTATGATCAGGAAATACCACAATCACAAACTGCAGACAACCCCGTGGCACCGCGAGGAAGAGCCGCTCAACCATCACAAGACACCAGGAAGACAAATTAAGCAAAGCAATCAGCTCTCTCCTCCCCATCAAGATGATTGCAATACTAGAATGGACTTAAAGTAACGTACAACAAAACATAGAACAATTACAGACTCCCACAATGGGAGTAACAAAAAGTCAACAACAACAGAACCACCGCCTTAGAACGGACAGCAGCCTAAGCCACCGGGGGGCTTAAATGCATTTTACTGGTACCGAATCTTCGCCCTAGATTCTGCTGTTATTGAAGTACAAGAAATGTTCAGCTCGCATGGAGGCCATCTAACTAATGCAATGTATCATCATGGAAAACACTCTTATCAAATTAACACTCCATGATGAAACAAAGAATTACAGACTCCCACAATGGGAGTAACAAAAAGTCAACAACAACAGAACCACCGCCTTAGAACGGACAGCAGCCTAAGCCACCGGGGGGCTTCAATGCATTTTACTGGTACCAAATCTTCGCCCTAGATTCTGCTGTTGTTGAAGTACAAGAAATGTTCAGCTCGCATGGAGGCCGTCTAACTAATGCAATGTATCATCATGGAAAACACTCTTATCAAATTAACACTCCATGATGAAGGAAAGAAAAGGGATCATGACTCACAGATAGTCAGAGCTAAAGAAAACCTAAAGTTGAGCCACGGTGGGTCCAGCTACAGATAAGCATCAGGCACCAACCCACCGATTAAAGCTTTAATTCAGAGACGTCATAGAGTCTGAGGCCTGACCCACCGACGTGCAATTAAAGAGGAAACCATAGCTATAAACCGTGATTGGGTTTAAAACTAGGCATGCAGACTGTCGCATGATATCCAAATTATATCCAACCCTTATATAACGTTTTACTATCTTTTTGAATTGATCACTAAAATTAGGTTTTCCAACAATTCGTTTGAATTTATAGACTAAATCACCATAAAATATAGGTTCTGATATGCCTTGTTGCAGAAGAGTTTTTAACCCAATGTTGTATTTAACAATTAACTCTGAGTGTCTGTAGTAGAATTTAGAAAATGCTTTTCGAATTTTATGATATCTATAACCTTGTTTTAATAATTTAGCAGTTAAAAATAAGTTTCTGTTGTTGAAGTCATCAACATTAGAGCACACTCTAGCAAAACGAATAAGCTGAGAAATATATACACCATAGGAAGGAGAGCGAGAAACATCTCCATCAAGAAATGGGAAATTTACTATTTCAAACTTAAAATCATCCCGTTTATCATAAATTTTAGAAGAAACTATGCCATTTGTTATTGACAAGTTCAAGTCCAAAAATGGAGCTTCAGTATCAGAAGAATTCGCCTTATTTAACTGAAGTTCAGTGGGATATATCTGACCTACCATTTGTTCAAAATAAGGATTATCAATATTAAGTAAGTCATCTAAATATCTGGAGGTAGAGTTTAAAGCTTCAATAATATTAGCTTGATTATTGTTTGACAGAGATAACATAAAGTCTCTCTCATAACAAAACAAAAACAAATCTGCAACAAGAGGATCACAATTAGTACTCATTGGAATACCGACAATTTGTCTATATAATTTAGAGCCAAATCTTATAAATATATTGTTCAAAAGATAATGGAGCGCATCACACATTTTCTGACATGACCACAATTTATATCGTTTAGGTTGTTCAGAAGTAAAAAAGGCATTTTTATCATTACAAGCCAAATAAAGTGAGCCCTCTCTGTTAAATGTTTGTTCAATTAATTCTGTTAGTTCATCTTTTATTAGATATGAGGCAATGTAGTATAGAAAGTAGAGAAATCATATGTAAACAAACCAGATGTGACCTTTTAAAGGCTTTGATTTCAGACATATGCCTAGTGTTGGATATAATGGACCAGGCTCACCAGAGTGGTACAAGGACTACCCGAGGGACCCTAGTGGCTTGATTAACTTTTACATGTTGCCACCTGTACTCTATCCTGATGGTATGTACTCAAACATGCAATGTTGATACCTTTTGTACAGTCGAGCACACATTTTGTATGTGAGTGCCTGAATGTTAGTTGCATGACTTAAACATCTTGACAATTTTTCAATTTTATTTCTATACATACAAAGTATTTTCTCTGCGAGCACAAGTTTTAAGAATTGCCTACAACTACATTCGTAGCTGATGTTTTCAAATAAAATAGTTTTATTGCCCCTATATCTATTTTGGGCAAGGTTCAGGATTATAACAACTGTTTAGATCTGGACCTAGAGATTTTAGTAGATTTGCCACTCAAAACAAGTTTTGCATCAGTTCTTAACATTATGTTTTTCTGTTATGGGTGGAAAAAATGACACTAATGTATATGCAAGGCAAATTTCTTATTTGCTTAGAAAGACCTAAAATATGGTAGTAGTGTGTTTGGTACAGAGGCTGCAGAAGGAGCTCAAACCGTGTAACCCCTTGAAATGTGATTGGAATATTTTAAGGTTAATATTGCAAAAGATGTTTTTTTTTTTGTTGAAAATGGCATCTTTCATCCAAAATGTTATTTTTTTACTTTTTGTCAACTACTACTGTGAAGGACACGAAACACTAAAGAATAATTTAGTAAATAACACGTATCGCCCTCCTACTATTGCAGTTTATCTTGCACATCCTGATTTGCCACTCAACTTGTAAATGCTTATGTCCAAGTTTATTGGGATATCAATAGTTCAACTTCTGTTTCAGCTATACTTTAAATCGTGAGTTCTCTTCTTTGTATTTTTATCAAAGTAATTATAGATACACAATTAGTTGAGATGGCATTGCCGGGTCTATAAAACAGTAAGTGAGTATGAACAGGAAATACCACAATCACAAACTGCAGACGAACCCATGGCACCGCAAGGAAGAGCCACACAACAATCACGAGACACCAGGAAGACAAGCTAAGCAAAACAACCAGCTCTCTCTTCCCTTCAGGACATAAAAGTAAGTAAGGGTGCAAAGAAGTAACATACAGCAAAACATGAAACAATTACAGACTCCCACATTTTGAGTAACACTAAACAACAAGTCAACGACAACACAACCACCATCTCAGAAAGGAAGGCAGCCTAAGCCACAGGGGGGGGGGGGGGCTTAAATGCATTTTAATGGTACCACATCTTCGCCCTAGATTCTGCTGTTGTTGTAGTACAAGAAAATTTCAGCTCGCATGGTAGCCTTCTAACTTTTGCAGACACTCATTTTGACTATTGCACTATGTTTTTTTCCATGAGTTAAATTGTCAATATCATGAAGAGTCCTACAATTGGCAGCTGATGCTCTTGAATTGCAGCACCATGACTGGTTTATTAGCAAATTGATAAACCATTTACAGCCAACGGCTCTGTGACATTTGCCTGCTGTCATCTTGAGATAATATCAAAGTACTTGAATAGATGGCGATCTGACTGGGTCTGTGTCCAGGCCAGCCTAAGTCATCACTGGGCATGTAGACTTTTGCTTAATTGTGTCATGCAATGGCTTATATGATAAAACATATACTATTGTAAATGTCTAACGTATGTTGACCAGCACTCAAGATTTTGGTATTTATATCATCGGCGAGCAGCGAGTGCTCAGACTAGCCTGTGTACAAGTGCAGTTTCGTCAGTGCTTTCCCTTTTGGGTGCAGATTAAGACCTAGGCCAAACTTGAAACCTCTAGCCCTACTACGTCAGCGTAGGCATTCAAAAGAGGCCTTTAAGACAGTACCAAACCATATATCCAGATAAAGAAATTTGATGAGCTAAAAAATGTATACTTAAGGACTTTAGAAACGCGCCAATTATATTTTCACTGTCTCTTCCACGTGGTTGATTTGAGGATGCCTTTTTATCACTTTTTATCTGCTTACACAATGGACCATGATTTGCCATAGTTTCGATTTGCTCATACGGTTCATTCTGACGTAACACTTACATTAGTGTTTTCAAACAATTATCGTCTGATAACTGTGAAATTAGTTCAATTAAAAAGTAAACACTTTGAGCTGGTAACCAGATGTCTTATCCAACGGAAAAACCAACAAAGTTTCGGAAATAATCGTTTAATTTAACTCCCAGTCGCAGCGAGATTTGCTAATTCCAGTCTTAATTTTTCAAACAGCAATAACAGGTGAATGACGTTGGCGTATGTCGCGATACTTTTGTCTTCTACACAGCGGGTTGCAGAGTATCTTGTGGCACTAAAATTGATTATTTCTTTCCCTTAGGATATAAACAGCCAATTACGTATAAATAATAATGACGTCGCCTAGACGAAATGAACTTTACTAGAGGCCTAAAACTTCATGATTTGATTTGGTCTTTCCTTGTGTTTTCGAGAACAAGCATAGGTTCGAAATTTATTGCGCTCATTATGGAAGGTATTGATACTCTTTGACTTTTTAAATTTTGGATGTCTCAGAATAATCGTGAGGTCACTGCAACCATTTGCCACAGCGTTTCGATTTTTTATTGAATGCAAGCTAAATGAAGGGACTTGTCAATTACATTTTTTACGTAATTAAAGAATTACATTTTGACAATAAATTAGATTTTAGCAGGTGGTGCGTTTCTAAAGTCCCTCAGTATAATCAGTTTCTTACCCATCAATTTAAACATGTGTTTTTGGGTGCTCAAAAGAACCGTCTTATTGAGACGGATGTTTTGAGTACCCACAACATATGTTTTGGATGAGAAATAAAGGAAAGAGTTTCCCAATACGCACTCTTATCTGGAGGCCTGTCAAAATCCCATGTTCTGTCTCATTATGTTTCATTTTACACCCATAGGAAAATACTACGTGAAGATTGGTCACTCAGATGGGATACTGAAGGAGTTTCTACGACATGAGGATATCTCTAAATGGCACTGTAGCGGAGGTGATCCGTGGATAATAGATTGCCTCACGAAACTCCTCAAGTCTATGTTCACAGGTACATGTGCTAAATACTGTAAATTTTCGCGAGGGTTTATTTTCGCGAAACTTCGTTTATGCGAAGTTTCGTGAAAATAAAATCCTCGCGAAATGCTGAAATCACTCTGGCATTTACTAATATATGTAAATCATGGACTAGTCGCGAAATTTTAGTGTCACAAACATGTCTTTTAACGCTATTCGCGAAAATAAAATTCTCGCGAAAATTTCTGGATTTATAGTATTAATGTGGCTGTGCGTCATGGGAACTCGGATCAGCCTAGGTATCAGCTGAGCCTGATAACAGAGTCATGAAGGAAACTGGGGTTAATAGATACCCACTGAGATCACAGCAAAGACGAATCAAACTGGATGGATGCCCTGACCGCCTGAGTTATTGTTTCGTGTAAACTCATTTTGCTGGTTTTGTCATTACATTACTCAAAATGCAGTCTGCATCAAATTGTGAACACTATTAGCAGGCATTTATGGCTGTGCTTTTAATGGCAATTTTCCTCCACTAAACACTATCTTTCATTTTTATGGGGATGGGGTGGGGGCTGAGAAAGTGTTTTTGTTTTAAAAAGTAATCAGAACCAAGGCGGTTCTTCTTTTGTGGATCTTTTATGTTTTGTTCTGTCTTGTGTTTGCTGTGTCTTTGTAAACCTGTCTTAAGCGGCCACACACGAAGACCAAAAATTGGTTTTCAAGACAAATTATCGCCGAGTGAAGGTTTTAAGTATTGCTGAATGCTTTAAGGGTAGCATTCTGCAATACTTTTGACTTTCTATGTGTCTTGATCCACATCTGAATTAAGGGTGAGGTTGGCGCCGTTAAACCGGTTTAAGCCCTCCAGTAAAATATTTTGCTGACCGTTCCAAGGCGGTACTTCTTTTGTGGATCTTTTATGTTTTTGTTATGTCTTGTGTTTGCTATGTCTTTGTGCGCGTCTGTTTATATGTGCTTTGTGGTCACCTGCTGGGAAATATATATATATTCTGTCTTGTGTTTGCTACGCCTTTGTGCGCGTCTGTTTATATGTGCTTTGTGGTCACCTGCTGGGAAAGGGCTGACCTTTTGGCTCTCGTTTGGGGTGTCTTCTGTGAGTTTGTCACTTTCCCATTGGTATCCTGGGTCAGGTGTGGTACTTGATTGTATTGATTCCTGATCTTTGCACCCTTACTTACTTTAACAATACAAAATATCAAGGATTGATCAAAAGAAGAAACAATGTCTGGATCAAGTAACAGAAGAGAAGAGAAAGAATGGAGCTAGAGAAATAGAGAATGAAAATGAATGTCAAAGTAAAAAAATATTGATAGATATTTATAATTATAAAATAAATTAAACATTTAGCAACTTATTGTTTAGATTACAATCTATTTGATCTCTTCTTTTTTTCAGGTATCGAGTTTAAATCATTTCACAATGATAGTTGTGTTACCATGGTAACCCCTACTTCAAGACCTTACATAGAAAAGATAAGTGACCAACTTGGCGTTGCAATCGGGGGCAATGGTCATGCAGCTAAATGCAGTGACGAAATAGGACTTATAGCAGCCCAGATGATGCTTTCTACAGACTGGAACTATGAGATACCACAAAATGGCTTTAAATTGATTTGTGACAAAGAAGGGAATACAACAGCTAAACTATAGATGGACTGGGTTTTGCACTTGACTAATACCTATTATTTTCAACTGAATGGATCCATCTACTTATAACACATACATACAAACACTCGGTAAGCCCATTTCATTAGGACATCCGTCAGTTACTGAAAAAAACTGTTGTTTCACCAGCTAAAACCTGCCATTTTTATATGGATTGGATAAAAGACCGTCGTTACAATGCTGTTTATGTACTGAAGTCGACGAAAATCTAGCAAAACAATCCCATTTTGTGATAGCTAGTAATAAGTCAATTAAAGATGCATATATTTGTTAACGTTGGGCTTTAAGAATTAAACCTGCCTCAAGCATTAGAATAGCTCATCAGATCGACAGGGTCCTTTACTGGAAATTAGTTACCAAATATTCTATCACATCCTGCCTATATTGCCATTTGTAAAATATAGCGATATATTGAGTAACAAATCAGTGGGCGGACTATTATCCTTTCCGCTGCCATGTTAACTTCAGCGACATCAACTATCCAATGAATCTGTGTTATATTCACATTAGACTGCATAACGTCAGTTTACAACTAATGAACATACAAATGAGCCGTGACATGCGATTTCCATCAATGTGTCGTTTTGACATGTGTAGACTCAGACGAGCCTGTGCACCCTCCGTTTAAGCTTAGAAACTCCAAATGATGTTCAGTCCGTAGCGTAACACTCATAGAATATTCAAGAGATTTGCAAAGGCTCTGATCAGACTGCGCGTATGCGCAGGCTGATCAGACGCTTTGCTGGTCGCATTTACCATATTGCTGGAAATCCCATGCCACAGCTCAAATTATACATAAAATAAAATTACATGGTTTAGCCCGTAACCAAGATATACAGGAAGTTCAAGACGATGAATTATATAGAGTCTGGAGAAAAGGTGTTCATATTTGCATTCTTTTTATGTTTTTGAATTATTGAAATATATTCTGACTGGCAGTGATTATGTTAAATTGATCATTGTCTGTCGACCAATCATAAGTGAATAGGTCACTCACCCTTGGTGCTTGTGATTTATCCAATTTAAACGACTGAATTCCAGTCAGTGATATATTAAGCAACAAATCACTGCCAGCGCTAATCTTTTTCATAAGTATATATATAGTACACAAGTACATGTACATGTTTTATCCATACTTGTACTCCTCTCAAAAGAACGGCGCCATTTAAGAGCCTATTTGAGAAACAAACAGATCACTCACATTACCCTATTACTGTCGTGCCAACCAAGAGTGACAGTGACATAATCTTTTGATTACAATTGTTAAGTCAACCATTAACTTGTACACCCCACTTGGCGCTAACACGAATCGATGGGTCACTTGTGTTTTAATTCTATCCTGCGGTTATGATTAATATACAAGTGATCTATCGATTATAGATCCCTCATAACTTTGTAAACAAAACATGACGTAACTGTCACTCTTGGCTGACAGGACATTAGTATACGAGTTTTAACTGTCTAGAAAAATAAAAAAGTAAGGTCATACAATGATTCACGAGTAGAACCACATCAGTGCTAAAAACTCATATGAGCCGCGACATGTGATTTCCAACAATGTGACATTTTGACAAGTGTAGATTAAGACGAGCCTGTGCTGCCTCCTTTTAAGCTTAGAAACTCCAAATGATGTTCGGTCAGTAGCTTCACACTCATAGAATATTCGAGTGACTAGCAAAGGCTCTGATCAGACTGCGTGTATGCGCAGGCTAATCTGAAAATTTACTGGTCGCACATACCACATGGTTGGAAATCTCATGTCGCGGCTCTTTAATACAGTCATCAGAGACTAAAGTACAACTATGGCAAACTGTACTTGCAGTAACTAAATATTTATTATGGACAACCCCAAATTTCAGTTTGTTTTGGAAAAAGCCATTAGAATACAATGGGTTTATGAACATGGGAGCAAAAAAAAAGACATGTGTGGATGTTTAGATTTTTATTTTACATGTAAAACGGTAAAGTAACGGCTTCACTAACTATGCATGATCCAGTAGAAACATGACATTACAACAAAAAGCCTCTTCAATGTCAAACCTTGATACTATATTTTGCAAAAGTTATAGAGTAGTGTAGTGCCTGCTGTCAATAATTCCATTATTCTATAAATTATGGAAAGCATTTCTCTTTGAGAACAAACATGCATCATGTGCACTCATTTGGAACATCTTAAGATTAACTAAGAAATGTAGCGATCTATGATCTACAATTTGCACTGCGATAGTCAGGTTTGACTTGTCAATCCAGCTGTTTACTGTACATATGGCATGCTTGTTATAGTAAATGGTCATTGGGGTATTTCCTTGGTGCAATGTATTGATTGTGATTAAATTTTAGAAGTCTGTCCAGGCCGTAAACCAATAAGCTCATAGTGGAGACACCCATAATTCGTTGTGTCGGTTATTGAATGTGTATGGTCCGTCGTAGCCAGCGGTGAAGAACACGTTATCTGCATACTTCTTGCCAGCAGCATCGAGGTCCTGGATAAATTCTTCCAACTGTTGCCTTTTAATGTCGTCAGTACTGAAACCACCATATGATCTGCAATGAAAGACATTTGACTTGAGCAATATTACGTTCATTCTACAATTGCAATCCTACGATTTAATGCGCATATTGGTTGTTATGCCTCAACATGACTCTCATTCCTTCTATCTAGATCCCACATTATGCTTTAAAGACGGTGATAAAATATCATCTCACTATAATAACACTCGCTTCGCATGACTTATTCGTTTCGTTTTCGCTTGTGTCCTTCAGAAGATATGGTTTACCAAAATTACCTTAGTATACAAAACGGCTTTAATTTTTTAGGATTTTGTAACAGTAGCACGAGAAATTTTGCATTACAATATTGGATTGCATCGCAATATTGGATATAAAAAATACAGGGTATAAAACTAAACCCTCTTATAAAATTTACATACAGATCATTTGATAAACGTGCTTATCACCAATCATTGTTCTTATTTCAAAACCAAAACATGTGTTAGAGATACACAAAAGAACGATTGCAATTAATGCAACCACAACAAATATAAAAATTTGAGTATTAGAAACTAATCTCAATTTCACGCCCAAATTATTGTACTTCTGGTCATATGTACCTAAAATTAGTAATGAAAGTCATCAAAGCAACTAACCAATGAGTTGTTGTCGCCAAAGGCTGCAACAATGAGAGTTGCTGTAAGTATTTGAAAGCCTTATTTCTTCGAATTAAGCCAGTTCTGGTATCTATACAGAGTAGATATGATCTAAGTAGGAACCTTGTTCTACTGTTAAAATGTGTCGTGATCATCGCTAACATTGAAGAAATACCTTATACAATGATTTTCATTCAGAACAAATAGTGATTGGTTGCCAATTAGGTGTGCCTATTTCATAATACCATATAAGGTATGTGTATGGACGGATTGGCTAATGTACACATTCATATATATAATTTTGTCAGTTAAGTCATTGCTAAGTGTTTCATAGAAGGCACAAACTATTTTCAAATAGACCCTTACTTCAAAATATATTTCATTGGCATAATCAATGTTCTGAGCAAAGTTTCTTTTCTTAACATTCCGCCTCGTGCAGAATGGTACCCAGTTCAATATGTCTTAAGAAAAATGTTCATGATAAAAGTGCATTGTAAAATGATTATGATCTATGCCGCAATCGCAGACCAACTGATGACACATTGAGAAAGAGAGATCAGATTGCAGACAAATAATAAGCTATTAACAATGTTCACTTTAGGGAAATAGCTGCATTACAATGTCACGCTAAAATGAATGAAGTCCAACTCAATTTCACTTTCAATAGTTGGGTGAAAAATTTAGAAGGAACATTAAAAAAGGGGCACTTACATCTGTTCCCACGTATGGACTTTCTTTAAAGTTTACTTATGTTAACTCAACATAAACAAACTATGAAAATATATGTATTGAATTAGATAGTTAATAATAAGGCTTAGGAAGCGACGCTGACTTACTCCAACTTTGAGGTGGTACATGTACCTGTTTCTAAATTTCTATGTCCTAAATTTAAAGTTGTATGCATTTCTATGATTTGTCATCTAGATTGCTTCGCATTATATGAATACCGCAAACCTTTTGGATAAATTATGGTTTATAAAATTTCAATATTTTTTCTCTGCAAAAAACAAAACAAAATAAATATTTTTTCTCAAAATATTACAAGAGAACATCCATATTCAAGTTCAAAGATAGATATGTTGTAGTCTTTTTCAGGATATCATATTACCACAAAAATATGCCATCTATACCCTGCTGGTCTGAGTCAAATTTTCAAGAAAAAACAAAACTAGTAACGTTCTCATTTCTTACCTCTTATGGGTGTAGGTCAGGTTTAGCAAAATTAATCATTTAGTTGAAACGAATCGATAATTTTACACTTGTTTGTTAATTGAAAAATATGTTTAGACAATTTCAAATGTTTCAACAGTTAGAAATGCATAAGGCCATCGTCCTATGCCATGACATTTTGGGACCAAGACATCACATATCACTACCAAATGCCCTGCATTACAGTGTTGAAGAAGCATAATATTATAACAATTAAAATGTGAAAAAAGAAGCCCAAGCATTTATTAACATCCAAATCAAACAAACTAGAGTAGCCATATGTTGGTGCAATGACCAGGATGAAGTGTAACATAGTCTGGTCAGTGGTACCACAGATCAGTGTTCTACATAAATATGTGAGGTCCAGAAACAAAGTTGTAAGCCTAGAAAACACGACCAGCTAGAGTATATATGTTGTTCTTTAATGGAAATCAGCCTCAATTTTACAGAACAGAATGAACAAAGTTTATCTAAGCATTGAATTACTAATATCTTTGCATTCAAGAGTTCTCTTTGAACAAAATAGTTAGTTTTAACCAATGGCTTTGACAGGGGGTTACATTTTTACTTTTATCTAAAAGAGGCTAACAATTATGAAACCAAATGTATAAGGTTCCTCTCCTGTGTGTATTGACTTGCTCTAAGGTTTCTGCAAAACCCTTTCAAATGTATTGTACTGTATATATGATGTATCTGTTGTATCTCGATGTACTTTATATTTGAATAAAATATTGTTTACACTATAAGGTTTCTCTTCTGTATGAATTTGAAACTAGATGTGGTTAGTAGAGTTGTCAGCATATTGTATCATTTTGAGTAATATTATTGTGTAAGCACTTTATTTACATAAGAATGGTGGAACTTACTATCAAAGTTAAAAACAATTTTATTTGCCAATCCATAATAGGGAAAACACTGATCATATCAGCTTTTAACAATAAACATACTAGCATGTTGATTCAAAATAAACCAGTATACAATTATGTTTTACACTGAAACATAATTATTGTATTTTTTTATATTTCGATTGAATTAGGATCATGTGTTTACTACAGAATAATATGTTACTGGTCCTTGATTTTCATGAAATTTGGCTGACATATTTTTAACATATATGGCAAGTCTTTATGTTGAAATGGCATCTTGACAAAGATCGCAACATGTTAAAATTGGAATTCCAAATTTGACTGAATACAAAATATACAGTTTAACATTTGGAGTACCATGACATAAAATGAATTAACGCCCACTATCCTAATACAAACAAAGCCATTTATAGTATCAACTAACTTATCCACGCAATTGTTATTTCATAAAACATTTCTGCGCCCATTGCTTGATATGCCTTTTACTGTAGAAATGTTTATAACTGGGTACCCTGAGGTGTGGTGGCGATATCATGCATGACGTCATAAAAAATGAAATGCATACAAACTCAAATGCACCATAAATATAAAAGACATACTCCAGGCAAGATTTCAACGTTATATTTTTAAATTCCAAGAGTGGGCAGACTGCCAGGTAAATTTTCCACACCTTGTAAGAGCCCCTTTGGGAACACGATGAGGACTGTGAGTTAGAAAAAGACAGTCATATATGGGAATATTTCAATTTACGTGCTGTTTGTTTGTTTGTCTTGTTGCTTTATGTCCAAGTTAACAGCTATGGTCATAGGGGGATGGTCAGTTCACAATACCACTTTCCTTGGCAAGCTTGAACAACCAGTTAACCAGTAATTCGTCCACAATAACAAGTACATTATATTAAAACACCAACAAACCAACAGTGTATAGTGAATCTAATGTTTTTGAGTATAAAGAATTATTTTGATAACTTTACCAAACTAGGTACCAATGTACATAATATCCAATGCTCATATAAATATTTTGGCAGCAAAGTATAAACGCATACATAAACTCACATAACAGACAGTGCAAAAGTGTGGGATCCCCTTGCCTTTGCTGGTGCCCTGACTCAATTATTGAACGTATTTCAGAAACAATACTTACTTAACCAGGGCCATAGACTCGTCTACTCTCGCAATGAAAACTGTTTTATCAAGAGGGGTTGGTGGGTTGGCATACATGCTAAGTGGTACCATAAAATACATTGTAAAATTGCTCTCGCAGTCTGGTCCCTGTCCGTGTTCGATCCGTGTTACAACTGGTGTGGTCATTGCTATCTTCATGCCTGAAAAAAAGAAATGTGATTAAACCGGTCTTAAGCGACCACTCAAATAGAAGACCGTAAATTGGTTTTCAAGACTGTATATAGCTTAATGCAGTTCAAAACTATTGCAGAATCGGAGAAATCTGCAACACTTTTGATCTTCATAAAGCTACAATTCGTCATTTAGATCTTTGTTATGTCTATTTTTATGTGGTCGCTTAAGACAGGTTTTACTCTAATCAGAATTAGGTAATTTGTATTAATGCAATAGACCATACAATCAACGTTCAAAATGAACTGTGACACGTGATTTCCAACTATGTAGCATTTTGAAATGTGTAGACTCAGACGAGCCTGTGCAGCATCCTTTTAAGCTTAGAAACTCCAAATGTTGTTCATTCAGTAGCTTAATAATACCTAAGCGACTAGCAAAGGCTCTGGTCAGACTGTGCGTATGCGCAGACTGATCTGAGGCTTTGCTGGTCGTATATACCACATTCTTGTAAATCTCGTGTCGGGGCTCAGTAACAATCATAGCAAACTAAAGAGACCTGGGCTCAGTTGGGAAATGGCTGGCCTTTTGGCTCTCGTTTGTGGTGTTCAATTGATTTTTTGCTACTTTTCCATGTGGTATCCTGGGTCAGGTGCGGTTCTTAATTGTATCGAATCCTGATCTTTGTCCCCTTTCTTTGATGTTTGGTAAAGGATTGCCCATTGAGTCCACAGGCTTAATTTTTACTAAGAATTACATGACTGTCATTTTGTTTATGTAGAAAGCTAAAACTAGTTTGTCTAGAACAACTATTAAGTCCAGATCTATGTTTCGATATGTTGACATCTACCTAGTTTATTCGTGAAGCCTAATATAACCCCCCTTTTGGGATCAAAGGTGTCCGAGGGTCATAAACTTTAATCCGGAAAGATAAAAATATTTTGTCTAGGAATACCAGTCCCAGATGTGGTCCTTTTCCAAAATATGTCCAACGTGTGTCTCTGTGCCTTTTGATACATGCAATTGCCATAGTTAAGGGAGAGTGGTCAGGGACATATCCCATCCTTTCTCTATCACATAAGGTTTTGTACCGTCAAGCTGGAAACCATTTATATTCGTATCCTTATTACAGATATATTAATGCACATATTAAGACATGTTCATGGTCCACGATTCTCCTTCAAAATATGTCTAATATCTTGGTAACCCTTAATTACTACTGTTTATTAGACGAAGTATTATAATTTCATTGTTGATGAAAAGCTGACTTGATAGCTGTATGGAAGAAAGTACATGCCATGAAATGGTTATTTATCTATCGCATGATATGTATATTTGTTGCACGTTTGCACGGATCCAGAAAGTTTTGTCAGAGGGGGTCAAACTTTGACAAAGTTTTTTTTTATTTTATTTAAGTTGATGAGGAGAGAAAGAAGATCCAAAATCTCTAAAACGGGCCATCGTCAGCACTCCACTGAAAAGCTATTTAAATGGCGTTTCAATGGCGGGCCGACAATGTTCCAACATTGACTGCTAGCCTGGTTGATTATAATTTTCCAGGGAACCAGTATTGCTAAGTAACCTTATAGAATTTCAGGGAGGGGATCCAGACCCCTGTCCCCCCTTCTGGATCAGCGCATGATACACACCTGCTGAGTTGTTTCCGGAGATATAGCCAAACAGCTTAAAAAACATCATTCTGTTGTCGTCATCTGTATATAGCATTCTTGTCAGAGTTGTTGCCACCCACACAGAAGGCCCATAGCGACGAAGTTCGAATTTCTGAAACAGAATAAATGTGTTACGCATTTTTTTTTTTTAATTTTTATGTGAGATTCTGTCATTTCGCAGTTACATTTGAAGGATGGGTACAAAATACAGTAAACTATATTTTAAGTGGTCACTCCAAATAACAACCCCGAAATATGTTTTCAAGACCGATAGCCGCTAAATCCAGTTCAAAAACATTGCAGAATGGAAATGTACGAAATACGGTAAAACCTGTCTTAAGCAGTCGCTCAAAAAATACCTCAAATTATGTTTGGAAGAGGACAGATAGTCGCTAAATCCAGGTCAAAAGTATAGCAGAATGGAAATGTATAAAATACAGTCAAACCTGCTGTAATCATTCACTTCAAATAGATCCCATAATATGTTTACAAGACCGATAGTCACTCAATCCAGGTCGCAAGTATTGCAAAATGCTCCCGTGGTGCATTCTGTAATAATTTTCAACTGCACTAAGCTACCACTTGAATTTAAGACCTTTGTTTTGTCTATTGTAGAGTAGCCGCTTATGACAGGTTTTACTGTAATATGAAATATTTGAACATGTTGAAGAAAGCGCTTGTTAAAAATTATTTTAATTCCGGCCGTTGCATACATCTGAAAATATGCTTGTTTAATATCTATGAATAGTAAAGTTTTGAAAAAAAAAACTCTTCCCCTGTCGCATGGTACAATGTAATGCATGTATTTGATGGAATAGCCCAAAGATAATATTTGTTAGCACTATATTTCACCTTTACTGAGAATAGTGCAGCTATTCACATTAATACTAAATGTAAATGTGTTTACCACATTTCTACATAGCAAACTTAAATTGCTATGCTGAGAGAAGAGAATTTATCACATTGTATATAATTTTGTTAAATATGTTGGCCTTAGTTTCATTTCACATATTTCATCATACGGGCTTCACAAACATTACCACATTTTAATAACATTTTACACTATAAATGTGACTTCATAAATACATGTACACATGTAACTGCGACTTCGCCCCATTTTCTAATTGGATTCACGTCTTCTTTAACTTTATAAAATCCGTTTGACACGGCCACGTAATAAGCAAGATTTTTATCTTATGTGCTAACAGTGACTTCAACGCATATCAAATTTGAATAAAACTGATATTCTCTACATTGAAAAGATATCATACAAATCTATCTATTTACTAGTGAGTGATACGATTTATATCATTTCACTGTAGTACATTTGAGAATTCTCAGACTTGAATATTAAATTTTACCAAAATAGCTTTTAGTCAAATGTATTTGTTAGTAAAATGTATAATGCTACGTATGTTATGTCTTTACATCCCAGCCCAATGGCGTAGCGTTAGTTTGCACGTGACGCCTATCATGAGGCACACTTGATATATTTTCTTTAAATGCTGATTTGAAAGTGTTGTTCTTAGCCATTTTTAGGTGCAACATTTGTTTACACCCAATTTAATTATTAGTTTGATTAATTATTAGTAGTATAGCACACAATAATTAAACACACTAGGGAAAATCACAAGAAACGACCGTTATTATCTGTTAAAATAAATGAAAATTTAGTTTTCCGACAATACCAAATATACTTCATCTCCTGTGATGAAACTATCCACAAAATACTGATTTTTCAACGCACTCGATGAAAAAGCTGTTGTGATTACTTCAAAAAAGTTAATATCCATAATAGACTCGTGGTCATTTCATGAAGAACATAGCTTTTTATACTTAGCAGTGAAGTCAATGCATATCAACAACAATAAAAAAAGTGATATCAATCACTAGTGAAATGATATGATATTAATCTCTAATGATTGGTATCAGCCTATAAATTCACTGTAGCATTTCTTGGATTACCTCTGACTTTTACATTCACTTAATGCATTTAACTTCAGAACTTAAAACTCCCATAACTTTCTTATTTGTGAACGAAAACATCAAGTGCGTGTATGTATTTTCTTAGTTAAACCGTTGCGAATATTTTGGTACCAAAATTATTTGGGTTTGCTAAATATTTTCGTTTTTATATTTTCAGCACATCATTTGCAGTGGGTTCTCACCCACTGCATTTAGCCTATAAAAAGTATACAGTAAAAGGAAAATTTACTTTATAATCTGCGCACTCATGAAAATTCTGATGTTTTTAACAAACTCGATTTCACCCCAAGAAAGAAAATATCCTCTATGTATATGAAACGAACTGAGGCATGTTCTGTGTACTGTCGTATAATATGCTCTACTTATGAATACTTACGGAATTCGTTTCAACAACGGTGAACTTAGGACAGTCATTGTCGTGGCAGAACCAGGGTTTCGAATAATTTGCTGTCCTCAGTGGAGCCTGTGGCTTGGCAATGTCAATTGGTACATGGCTGCCTGGTAGAACAGGCAGTATCCCGGCCTGACAGGATATAGCAGCAATGGATAAGAAAAGCAATGTTTTCAACATCTTGATAAATCTGTGGAAAAGGCAAAACTACATTAAAACCTGTCTTAAGACAAATGGTAGCTACATGAAGGTCGAAAGTATTGCAGAATGCCCTTGGGAGCATTCTGCAATACTTTTGACCTGCATTAAGCGATAGTTGGTCTTAAAAGCCAATTTTTTTTTAAAGTGACCGTTTTAGACAGGTTTTACTGTAAAAATACAGAGACGTAATACTGGTGTTGTGATTGACAGCGAGCCACACATGAGTCGCACGTGCAAAACAAGCCTCTTGTTTGCTCCATTGGCTGTCCGTGTTCAAACTGGTTGTTCTGCTGTTCCGCCTTGCACTCCAAAAAAAACGTTAATACGATTAAATATTATAGTAGGGGAGCCAGAGATTCAAAAATTGGAAAAAAGTGGCCGGAAAGTAGCAGAATTTTAGACTATATCCTCAGTTAGTATGGTGTTTCAGAAGTGTGAAAACAGAAATTGCACAAATTTTAAGTCTTGCAAAAGATGTTTATTTATAAGGTAACCATAGCTACCCTCATGCAGGCTTCATGTAGTAGGCTATTCGCTACATTACTGAAAAGAAAAGTTATTTAGACCAGATAGGTCACATTTCCTACTATCTGCATATTGCTTTACAGTAATTTAATTAAAATCACCAAACTGACAATAAGTTTAAATGACTTACGCCTACGTAATTGTTGTATACGTTACTTACATTCAAATTCAAATATATTTTTTTCAAATATATTACTATTGTTTACTTGGCCATGGGCTGCCAAAGACTTGTGGAGGGAACTTTTTGTACATTAAGATTGTTAGCTACTTTATATATTATAAAATGTCTGTTAGTTTGTAGTGAACATGTGCATTTACCATGCAATAGCCAAGTCTAATACGTAACCATTAGATGATAAGAAAACCCCTAGTAAAGTGTTATTATCATTTGCATCGTTTTCTTCCATATCGTTATGATTGATATTTTAATTAGATGCAGCTTAATGGCAAATTAATAATATCTGTTTAGGCGCCTGGAATCTCTGTTATATACGTTACTTTCTTTTAAAACAATATGTTTGTGCAATGTTATGTGTATAAGCGTTTAAACAGCTAGAAGGTGTAAATGAAATTGACTACCATTTTAGTGCTCAAAATAAGATTGGAAATATTGTATTTATAACATTTAATATGAATGAGATGCAACATCAACAGAATCATATTTGGTTTAAAGAAAAACTTGAAAATAAAGCATATAAATGCCATTAAGTATATGTTTTAGGAATCATGTAAATAGGATAATTGATACATATTTATTATTTATAACTAAATTGTTTAAAAAGCTTAAATGATTCTTTATCATCTGTGCCACTACCATGTATTTGCTTCTTTTTATGCATTAAATGGCGTTAAATGACATATACAAGACATTTTCTTTCACCGTCAACAGCTCAATGAATAAATAAAAAGCACGCAGTAACATAATCAGACCCATCACACATTGTAAAAACCATCAAATACATGCATTTATAAACAGTTATGTGTTACAGCAGCTATATTCAAAACAATAAGGCACAAAATATACATTAAAATTTAAAAAAATGTAAGATATTCCAAGCAGAAGTCCAAATCAAGAAGTGAAACATTAAATATACCTTCATCGGTGTCATATGAAACAAAACTGAAGTATGTGGAAATCGTTATGATTTCTGTCTCTGATTTAGCACCCGCCTTAGCTATCCTTGAGGTTATAATATTCTAGTATCTACAGCGTGTCCGCTTTGGAAAAAAATAATATTAATTTTGGTAACGTATATAGCAAAACTATAAAGATCATTTCCTTAATCACTGTGTTGCCTGGTTCTACACGTTTGTGAAGCAACGAAACAGGACAGCATTTATTCTAAATGACCATTAAGACCTTGAGCAAACAACTTTCTAGAATAGGACTTGATTGATCATATATTCCAGAATGTTTGCAGACGTTTGCTTTTTAGCTATATAGCTTATCAGCATATGTGATAGAATCTGCTTTATTGTTTGTTTTATTCAGCAGGACACTATTTATTTTTACACTCACAATACGTTATCATAACAACCGTCATTCAGTCCTTAAAACTAACTAATTAATACCCGAAAGCCATGTACCAACTTGTTAAACGATGCTATATTCATGGTATATTGATAGTTCATGTAATAGAAACAGAATACATATGTTTGCTACTTTCAAAGAATATTTTCAGATAGTATATTCAACGAATGCTATGCTGTATCATACTTTCATATAGTGCAATTGGCAATAGATAAAATGTTATCACTAAGTGAGATGTATCATGATACTTTATGAATCAAAAGAAATAAAATTTCTTATATAGACTATTGATAAAAAAAGAGCGACAGACAATTTAAACATGTAAACATACTATTTGTTAAGTTTATGCAGGAATCCTGCAACAGTTTGTTTAAAATGGGGTCTAATGACTGCTATGGTATTATGATAGAACTTTACATCAGCTATATTAGCACTAATTGCTAAAACTAAGTTTGATCTTATGACTGCTATTTTTACTCTAAGATATTGCTATTCCTATCAAAATTCTGATCAACGTAAATAATCTTTTAAACGGTAATTTTAATGCGTCCCAGTTGAATTTGGCTTAGACATTTTCTCTCTGTTGAAATTTTATAAAGTAAATTTGGTATCGTAAATTACAACTAAAGAATTCTAGATTTCTTTGATATGATCACTGCCCTGCCATGTTAAACCCATCCTTATGGATGATTTCCCCAATTTCAACGGCAATAATTCATTTTGAATAACCCATTCAGTTTTAAAGTTTGCATTGCTTTGACAAATGATTAGTAGTGTTAAGTTGAAAGGACTATCAGTTTCATTAATCAAACAAAGAAAGCCATGTTAAAAATGAGCTGAAATTATAGTTCATATCTAGAATAAATTCAAAAGTCGCCTTCTGAGTTTTGATATATGCATAAATAGATTTGGCTACAACAATTTGCATAACAGAGCCACTCTCTTAAAGAATAAATGACAACAAACACTTATGTTTCCTTAACTTTAACGTAACGTAAGCAACATTTTATTTTCTATATTCATAAAGGAGTGATGCTGTCTAGATTGCCAGCAAACGTCTTCTTTCTATAAGTGAACATGACTAGGAAATGTCTCAATCACAGACTCCTGACTGACCCACTGCACCTTAAGGAGGGGACACAGAACACAGATATCTACAATATATTTAAAGTGAATCAACCAGCTCTCTTACTTGTCAAGATAATTGCTGAACTAGAAACAAATTAGAAAACAAAGGCCAGATACAAAACTCCCACAACCAAGAGGAACAACAACAAACTAAGTTTCCAACATCCACACATCATTTCAGAAATTTCTTAGATATTATATCATAAATGAATCTGATTTGATTGAATGTTATTTACTATTTTATATATAAAGATGAGTGTGAACAGGTTCGACACAAAGCGTTGGCTGCTTCTGAATAGCTTTTTAGACTGTTTTGTTCAATTAAAAGAAAAAAATGTGAAAATGTCTAAATCTGTTTTAGGTTTTCAGGCTCAGTGGTATATGGAAAACGGTTGAGACAAATATATATTAATGATGTATATTTCGTTTATTTATAGTTATATATGTTACTTTAGCAAATTTGACTGAACAAGCTTAAGGGAATGTATCCTAGTTGAGATGTTGCATAAGACTTATCATTTTATAAGTTTATAAATTGCATAACATAACATAGAAAAAATAGCAAACAATGTGTTTTGTTTTTAAGTCAAGAAGTATACCATTTATTAAAAGAAAAGTTTACAACCATATACACAGTCTCCTAATTAGTACTGATAACTTCTTCTTTGGAACAAATGCTCTTTTTATGCCTATCAAACACAGCCCCCTCCCCTTTTTAATGAAATAAACTTTCCAGTGATGTATAATTTAAGCTATTAAGCAATTTTTGTTTGTCTTCAACTTTGTTTTATACGTTACATATTGAAAATCGAACAACAAAATGATATTTTACCTCAGAAATGATGTTAAGTATTACTCTAAAGTCGGTAATATCTAAACAATTACCATAAGGTGTTTAAAAGCTAACAGAAAAAAATTGCATGCTTATTTTCAAACTTAAGAAGTTCTAAACTTATATAAAGTGTTATCTATGGTAATCTAATTAAACAGCCTATAACTGACAAAGTATTTATGTTAGAACGTATCTGTTTGCAGTTTTGAAATGGTCAGTTAACGTTCTTTTAAATACATGTTATCTTGAAATTAAACACATATTGAAAATTTTGTCAAATGAATCTTTTTAACAAAATATCAATAATTTTAAGGGTATAAATGAAAATGTAACGTAAATGACGTCATAATGGAACCAAACAACTTTTAAAAACATCAATATGTGTAGAGAATAGCATGTTCTTACAGATTGCATAAATGTTTTGTTCATTTAGACATTTCAACTTCTACTTAAATAGACTTGATTACATATTTTTGTTTTTAAGAAAATGAGGGGTAACGTATTAAACACACTGTTACAGGTATGTTTGCAAGACTTAAATTGATTGCAATATCTGGTTTCATACTGCCTATACTATGTACTTAAGGATAAAACAAGTGAAAATTCTGCTAAAAAGGGGGCATACCTAAATGCTTATTTTTGACATTTTTGAACACTGGCTCCTCTACTATTAAATACAAAATTGTTTTATCTCCTAAATTATAAATAATATGTAAATATAAGCAATAAATTCATTTTTGGAAGGTTCATGGAATCATGAATACTTCGGGACTCTTGCATCATCATGAATACTTCGGGTCTCTTGCAAAGAGACCCGCAGTATTCACGATTCCATGAACCTTCCGAAAATCGAATTAATTTCTTAAGTAAACGTACCTTGTTTTAGATGTAGAATTCTCTTGTTGTCAGTGCTGTGAATATACCCTTCGTTTCAAACTGACCACAATATATACTTGGTCAGGGCCAGATAAGACCGGGGCACTTATACAACTCCATTGACAGTTTGTGTATCCAAGGTTGATAACAAATGACCTCATATTGTTTATTCAATATCTCATTTAAACTGGAGGACCGGGCAGAAATGGTATGGCTAAAGAAAATATAATTTTCACTGCCTTGGCAAAACATTAACTCCTTCAAAACATATATGCACAACTTCCAGTGGAGCTTGAAATTAAATCTTTGCATACATGTACTGGTTATTTTATGCTCATTTTATGCTGAGTGTATTTTTTGTTAAACTTTGTATTGTTTTTTTTTGTTGCTTCAAATATTACAAATATGAACATTTTCAAATTATTTCAGAAACACTCTCAGAGTGTCAAATTTGTTCTGACCCCAGATCGGATTCATCATCCCCCATATTTGGTTTATGTACTATCTCGTCGGGACATTCTTAATTGATGTCACTGTGCTTTGCAATCTTCTATTTCCCATATACAGTAATACCGGTCTTAAGCGGCCACTCAAAACTAGACAAAACAAAGATCTTAATGGCAAATTGTAGCTTAATGAAGTTCGAAAGTATTGCAGAATGCTCCCATTGAGCCAGCACATGGGATTTCGTTATTCAGTCATTGACTGGCAACGCTCAGGCGACGCTGCACAAAAGCGTATACTCGCCAGAGACTTCACTGCTCGTATAAACAATGTATGCATGCTAATGATGAATGAAATTAAGACTTCTAGCCCCAATAAATACGTCAGACTGTTCGAACAAAGGATGCATGTACTTTTTGTAATAAATACAAAATCAGATGAACCGGCTTATAGATACAAATAAAAATTACTTAAGAAATCAATTTAATTTTTGGAATGTTCATGGAATCATGAATTCTTCGGGTCTCTTGCAAACACAAGAGACCCGAAGAATTTAAGATTCCATGAACAGACCAAACTTGAATTTATTGCTTATATTTACATTTTATTATGAATATCTAAAATATAGAAATTATTTACAATTTAGGGGAAACACGTTTGTACTTAATATGTAATCGTATTAACGGTTATGTTGGAGTGTAAAACAGAAAAACGGAACAGCCAGACAGTGAGTGTGCTTACGGACAGCTAATGAAGCAGACACGAGACGTGTTTCGCACGTACGAATCAGGTGTGGATCGCTGCCAATCACAACACCAGTGACACTTCTGGCGAATGAATTCGATGTTCGAAGCGTATTGCCGGGACAAGTGACCTTGGCAGCTGTCCATCAAATCATGAGGCTATGAACGTTTGCAAAAAATCTAACGAGTCATTAAAGGTTTGCTTTGAAAATGGAAATATAGATCAATGGGTGCAGTTGTCCTGTGATTAGCCCTCAAAGCATTACTATAAACCACGTGTCGCTACTCGTGCTACCAAACTTGAGAATTTTTCTCTCGTGTATTTGCTTTTCTTCTGATAAAAGATTTTAGGTCATATGGTCAAGTTATTTATCTATTTAACTCTTTCAACCATACTGACCATTGGACAGTTTTGAAAATGTTGCCAATGCAAAAATCCTTTGTTTAATTTCGGTCGAATCTTCCTAAAATGTTAAAAAACTGCAATAATGAAAAAAGTCAATAAGCAATGCTTATTAGATACCCCCGCACAGTAAGAGTCGGTGAAAAAACTTGGCAAGTTATAGGTCAAACCAGCAGACCTTAGTTTTGAAAAGAAGATTTCAGTAGAATCTGTGCAAACAAAAATTATAAAATCCTTCATGCATATGTTCAATATGTCTACATTGTAGCGGCAAAGTATCAAATTGCTTCATCAAAAGCTGTGGTAGGAGTTGATCGGCCCATAAAGGCACTATCCATGCATATACAAAAGCCATATAAGGGAATAATTGTCTAAGTTCTCATAGCTGTCATTTTGTCAAAAATTATTTTTTTTGAACCAAACTCCTTATGCGTATGTTCAATGTGTCTACATTGTATAGGAATAGTATCAAATTGTTCAATCAAAACCTGTGGTAGGAGTTGATCGGCCCATGAATGCACCATCTATGCATATACAAAAGCCCTATTAGGGAAAAATTGTCTAAGTTCTCACAGCTGTCATTTTGTCAAAAATTATTTTTTCTGAACCAAACTCCTTCATGCATATGTTCAATGTGTCTGCATTGTATAGGAATAGTATCAAATTGTTCCATCAAAAGCTGTGGTAGGAGTTGATCGGCCCGTGTATGGCCTATAATAGCATAAGCATAAAACCCTATATTTAATGCCATTTAGAACTACAAAGGGAAAAAACTCTAATAGAATTGGCCCCCTAGTCCTTACTTTTTTGTCTAAAGTATTTGTTATGCATATATGAACATGTTTGCAAGGTTTGATGAAAATCTAGCAATGACTCTTCAAGATATTAAGGAAACAAAACGTTACGGACGGACGCACGCACACGCACGCACGCACGCACGGACAACGTGAAAACAGTATACCGACCACAGACAAAGTTTGCGGGGGGTATAATAAAGGCAGATTTCGAGGTACTCCCTAGAGCAAAAGAGTAGAGAATAGGTGGTTTTGTCTATTGCATTTTACCAGTTCATGTGCTTCATGATTAATTTTGTAATGCAATGGTGTTGGTTTGTGTGTGATTTATGAGCGTGGCATTTCCGGTCCAAACTCACTAAGTCTCATGAGCGGATCCAGAGGGGAGGCTAACCCCCTGGAAAATCACACAACTGTAGGATTCCTTAGCAATACTGGTCCAAATCCCCTGGAAAATCACAAAGCTGCCGAGCCAGCATTAAATGTTGGGTCATCATCAGACCGCCACTTAAATGGCGTTTCGCTAGTGGGCCGATAATGGTCTTCTTTTGTGAAATTTGTTTTGATCCTCTCTCTCCTTCTCAACTGAATACACATGAGCCGCGCCATGGGAAAATGTGTCTTCGGGGTAAATTTGGCCATTATGAGATTCTGTGATTTTTATACAGGTCATTACATGAAGAGTAAACTCGTTTTTGTTTGATCAAAATATTCAAATTATTAGAAAAGATATTGGAATTTGAACTTTGGACGGTTTGACGTTGATTTTAGAACTAACGTTGCGTGACGTCACGATGAGTCATTCACAACGTTGCGAAGTTTTTACGCCTTTAGACATCCGACCATCGCTGTTACTAACATAAAACTGTGTAGCGACGTAGCGTACCCCTACTGACACTGGTTAAACAAAATAATTGAATTTAATCGTAAGTCAAACGTACTTCATCTCTTTCATATTCTTCAATTTTGACATATAAATGATTCCTTGAGGTACCATGCCATGTCAGCCTTCGCTTGAAAATGTGCACTAAATGGACGTAGCCGTCGACTGGTGCGATAGTTTCCTGCTCCAATATTTTGCCAGTACAAATATGGGTCATCACGGACACATCTCCGTATAAAATTGGGCACAAATTTGCACATTGACTTTTGAAATTCGGAAAAATCTGGCCGCGACATTATATGTTCAACTGCCCGTGAAAACTAAAATGTTAACTTGAACGAAAATGTTTTCTTGTTTACATGGAAAAACTCTCCGATTTTAAATATACTGTTTAAATGCCAATATTTCTTTACATTTATGAACAGCATAAATTCCATGCTCAGTTGAGTTGAGCATCAAAAGATGTTATAACTTCGGGACCTGGAGCAGGTTTTGATACTTTGTATACTATGTACGCCCTCTCGGGCATTTGGCAGGGCCTGTCCTTCGCATTGTAACAGCAGAATGGGGGGAGCGCAGTGGCTCAGTGGTATAGAGCTTGACTCGAGACGGAGGTACCACGGGTTCGAGCTTCACCAGCGTCACTGTGTTGTATCCTTGAGCAAGACACATTAATCCAAGCTTAGTACTGGTTCAACCCAGGACGACCCGTTCCCACATAACTGACAGATTGTTGATGGGACGTAAAGAATCAAGTAAACAAACAGCAGAATCGGCATGTTAAATATTCTGTGGAAAAGTAAGATCAAATTTAAAATAAATAGGTTGCGACTTAAAAACAGATGGCATTTTCTTCTTACAATCAAGTACCACACCTGACCCAAAATATTACAAGCGTTCGCGAGCGTATTTCCTTAGCTTTAGGGCAATCTTTTTTCTACCATCGCGTGTAAGTTCGAACACAATGCAGCAGCGAATACTCTAGTCCGACATGATGCAAAAATGTTGACTTGATAGTTAAAAAATCAACACAAAACTGGATCTGAAAAATAAAATCACAAAAATGCGTTCTTGCAAAGTTGTATTGCAAATTTGATAACTAGTGTAAATAAAGTTTCGGCGATGGGTATTTTCTTTTATTCACTTTTTTTTTCTTTTCTTTTTGTTGTTGTTGTTGTTTAGGCTAAACCCATATATGCCCAATGGAATTTCACAATACTGCCAAAAGGCCGGATCCATTTCTGATTCAACGGTTGTTGGGTAGTAATTTACAATTTCGCTCAATGCGCTAAGCAAACAGAGCGGCGTCTGATCTAGTTCTAATCTGTTTGCCCATGTCACACAAAAAGCGCGCTAGGCTAATATAAATTGGTTAACATAATTTCACAACATTATCAGTCGGCATATCACGGCGACCAGTTTATAGTGTATGCATATTTCGTCAGTAACTGACAACTACCCTACTTGAACCGGGACAATGATTGAGGATAATAATCTTGATGTAATGTTTGACCAGGCAGTGGCTCGAGCTCACAATCTCAGCCTACAGAAGCAGGATTGCGTATTTGCCTCACTGCACCCGACTTTGCTATCCGGAGAAAAATGCCTCATCATTTCTTAATCGTATGATACTTCTCACTGAAAAAAAGAATTTCAGTCAATTCCGAACAACAAAATCATACCAAAAACAATAAAGACATAAAGAAATCTGGTTGCTATAGCAGTGCGGGTACTCATTCCTATTCCTTTCGATTTTGTAGTTTTATGTCGGCGTAGAGCGCCCTTGCCTCTTGCATACATGTTTATTGAGTGTGCACATTACCCCCAGTTTTATGTACCCACGTAGGCTTTAAGAAAGGGATTCTGGCTGTATAAAAAGTGGGACATGTAGTTTGAATTGTGTAATTCTAAATCAAGCCCAATCGCGCAGGTCTTGACTTGACAACTCCGTATGTAAACTGCCTTCGCTGCATCTCAAAATACTAAGTTGAGAATGGAGGTAGGTTAAGTTTGTTAAAGTTCGCCGCTCTTAAATTGTTGAACTGTACGCTGAATTTGAAAACAAAGTAACATTACCCTGCGTTTCATTCCGCATCTCCGTCTTTGTTGACAATACACATGCACGTGGGTTATAGGTGTTACTGGGAAAGAGGACTTCAACTTCTAGTGGGAACCTTTGGGGGAAATGGTACTGCCTTTCCAATTGTTTAGTTCCATTAAGCTGAAAGTTCTTGGAGTGGGAGTAGTAATACTACTCTCCCCCACTCAAAGAAATTACAATTTATTTTATCAGTGATGTCGCCGTTTCAAACAGTGCTCCTCAAGATTTTTTTTTTTTTGGTATAAACTACCATGACAAATTTAACGGATGCAATTTTACAAAACTTACAGGTATGAAGATCAAATAGAAAAAAGCAATACTCAATAAACATGAAAATAATCACACTTCAAAAGTAGAAAAAAACGTTAAATAGTTAATGATTTTTTATCACGATTCTCATTGACGCAACGTTAACGTCACCGAAAAAATGACATTTTTAATTTGTCTGTGTGTTTAAATGACTGCCATAAGAAATCAACAGACACAAGGAAACAACAATAAAAATCTTTATTGCGTATATCAATTTGCTTTTTTCATTATTGTAGCTTCAATAGTTTTGCGACAACTATTTTTGCAAGAAATCTGGCAATACAATGATTTAAACGGCGACGTAACGTGACAAATAATAATATTGTTTCTCGTGTGAGACTTAATCGTGTATTATACTTCTTTTTTTATACATGAAAGCTACCTCGTGAGACTTAAGTTTATTTCACCCACGGTCACTCAGCAAAAACTCAAACAAGTCTGCGCATCTAGCAGTCTCGTTGGAGCCTTTGCCCAATCGTAAATGCGGCTTTGTGTACCGGAAACTGCTTTCGTTCGGAATTGCCGTCCAAATACGAAAGGTTCAGACACACTGGTTAGTACATTAAGGAAAGCTGGGATGTATCCGGCGTTTATTTATTTATCTATTTATCTTTTGATTCTTTAATTTTAATTTATTTTATTTTTATTTATTTATTTTTTTTGTTAGAATGTCTTTGGAGTGCAAAGATGTTGAGGATTGAGGGTCAATTAGCGTTTACCAAGCCGCATCTTTTTGGACAGTTTATTTTTCACCAGGAACCCGTGCTGGATCAGACCATGACTAATTTACAACAGAATACAATCGGCCTAAAATTCCGTGATTTTTAATCGCATTTTATTCGAAACATGACTTGTCTAAATTGTCCTAATCATTGATGACGCTCTCTTTAATTACGCGCGGCGCGAAATAATTACGTCAGACATTACGACGTCATATCTCATGACGTAATTAATCTCCCGAAGACACATTACCGCATGGCGCGGCTCACATAAAAAGCGTCAGAGTTTGACACCCTCTGACAAAGCATTCTGGGCCCGCGCATCAGTCTCGCAGTTTCGAAGTAGGCCTATGCCTAGTTGATGCATAATTATAGTTTTCTCTTTGGTTGACCGACTGTGGGTCTATGCCAACCCTGCCCTGAAACTTTTATTGGCGGGTTTATCGTTTCGATGGGCCCTACGTGGCTCATCTATACATGACTGTCCCGCTTCTTTATTCTGTCACAGTTGATTAAAACATTTTAGCCCCTTAATGTCTAATGCTGTCCTCCGTTTTAAGGCAATGATACTGATTTGGCTAGTTATGAGAGGAGCCAGATATATTTTATTCTTACACATCAAATAAAGACATCTGATATTAAATCCTCCTATAGAAAATCTTATCATACCCATGTTATCTTGACCATGCTGTCACTTGAGAGATAAACATTGGTTGTATTGGAACTCACGCGACATAGTCGTCAAGTGACGTCATTTTTATGTTAAAGTGACGTCATCAAATCATGTCGCATCTCAGCGTATCCAGGAACCTCCGGGGACATTTTGTTTTAAAAACAATGAAAAATGCGGTGGTTCATGTTGAGCAAGAAAAATAATCCATTAGTCGTGTGAGTAAGGGATAGAAAAAATCCGTCCCTCCGGATCACTGTTTGTCATCACTCGGCAAACCTAGGCCTCGTGATTTCAAAAGTTTATCCTCGGAACGTTTTTTTCTATTCTACCCTCACACTCATGATGGATTCTTATATTGCTTTTGTTATCGTTTTTGATCATTTCGCTGAGGAAAGGGGACGTAATTGCTTTCTGTGTTCTAACTTAGAATTAGGGGATAACTGCATTTAGAAAGGTATATTGCAAGATATATAACCGAAAATTTAGTTTTACAGCGACGCTATTTTATGTGGGCATAACTATTTCTACTCCAAAGATGATTATCTTTTTATATCTTTATTTATTTATTCTATGAGACTAATTCATCGACGAGTTAGGGATATTTCAGGAAACCAAACATCTATGTGCCTTGATCCATATCTGAAGTAAGGGTGAGGCTGTCGACGTGAAGCTTGTTTAGGCCCTCTAGTAAAAGTATTTTTCCTGACCGTCCCAAAGCCAGGCTTCTTTTGTATACCTTTTTTTGTTATTTATTTTTCGTGTTTATCATACTTTATTGTCTGTTCATTGCAGCCTTGTTGTCACCTGCTGGGAAATGACTAACCTTTTGGCTCTCTTGTGTATGGTGTTTTATTGTGTTTTGTCACTTTCCCGTGTGGTGTTCTGGGTCAGGTGTGGTACTTGATTGTATCGATTCCTGATCTTTGCTTCCTATATTACATATATTATCCACTTAATGTAATTGTTTAGATTATATAATTGTTTATATGATTAGTCTAAGAGGTCACTTTTTGTTTATTCCTACTAAATGTTATTGTAAATGGTTGAACTTAGCGGCCACTATTTCCTTTTATCTCCGAACGCCATTGTTTATATTTTACTAAATATTCACTATTTACATTTGCGTGTGGATCTAAGAAAAAGGCCCTAAAGGCCTTTCCAGCAATTATCGCATAAGATGCAATAGAAACACACCTTGAATAAAAATTCCACCTGCTTTTATATTACTAAGAAAATGTTTCTATGGCTTGATGTCATCAAAGTATCGTACGTTTCCAATTATTATAGCTTTGTCATGTTTTTATGGACGCTGTTGAAATGGAAATATAAATAGGTGATGTAAACATGGATATTATGTCACACGGAATAGTCGATTTTAAGGATTATTAGCATTCAAAACATGTGCTAATTTCTTTATTTCAAACTGAGCGTTTCCCAAAATAGAAGAAAATGATGTATTTGATAGAGATATAAGATGATCCACTAAATGTTCATGCACAAATTAGTCGGAAATGCAAATAAAAGCAATTGTTTGTTTATAAGGGACATTTCAATGGATGGGAGGGACAGTATATATAAAGCGTGTAATATCAGGTGATTAACAAGACGACGCCGTGGTCGAGTGGTTAAGCTGCTGCGACTCAGAAGAACCGGTCATTTTTTTTATACGGAAGCTAGGACACCTCCTGAAAACACTTCCAAGTTAATATTTTTTTATTGTTTAAGCTTAATTTCATAGTACTGTTGAGTTTTATGATTTTTAAATTATACATATATCTTGTTTTTCTTTATACATTTGATAGGGTTTTAGAATTCAGAATTTTCCAATTATAATGTGATGAATCGAATGCATCACGCTTTTACCAATACATTTTCTTTTTTTCATATTGCTGATTTACAGCTAGAAAAACAAGATGAATGTCCGTATATCTGTCGCTTTTAAAGGCTGTGCACGGGTACCATGAAGCTGTCAACGTCATTTCTTCTGAGTCTACTTGATTATGACTTGGTAATTATCTCCAGGCATGTCCCTCCTCCAGAATTTTCGATCGATGTCTATCACATGTTTGCAGTATGCTCCCCATTATTTTTTAATTCACAAATGCTTCTAAACGTTCTTTTGTGAGTTATTCCATCTTTTTCCTGTTAAATAGTCGATTTCAGCTCATTGAAAACAGTGAATGTTTAGCTATCCATAACGCATATATATAATGGAACGCACCAACTTGGCTTCCCATTCAGGCTGCATCCTTGGATTTAGGCCAATTTCGAATTCAAATGATCAATTACTAATGTGCCAAGGATAAAACATGCTTTCATAAATTTGAGCATCGCAGACTCATATTTCTCCCTGTTGATAAAAAGCATCAGTTTCAAAGATTTATTTTTTAATCTATAGTGAGATGCGAAAAAAGACGCACGTGAATTCAAGAAAAATAAATAAGAAAATCAACAATAACAAAAAAGCAAGAAAACAAAATGCACTTGTGGGATTCGAACTCTCGACCCTCTGTGTAAAAAAGGTCGGTAGAGTTGGTATGATACGCCCTTACCTATATTGCCACCACTATATCTACTCATACAATGCTCATTTTGCCGTTTAAATATATAATAAATACGCGAATATGAAACATTTATCCTGCTCACCCTTAAAATGGTATGTTCCGAACTACGTCATGTTCATGTTTACTTCACGGATTTATAATTAGGTCAGAACACCTACAAGGGCACAAAATGAAGAGTGGGTTAATCTAATTGCCTATACTACATCTTAAAAAGTATAGATACATATAATTTCATGTGCATTTTCATTTTAACATTGATACATGTAACACTTGTGAATACAGTATATTTGTTAAATATTTACTGAGCCAAAAATAATCAACAAACAACTGGAGAGCAGCATTTCAACGTCATATTAGAGTTAAAGTTCTTTTTGACGTCTCGTCACAAACTGATTACACATATAAAAATAAAGGATACTTTTCCGAGGCTTTCTTGTTTAAACCGCGAGGTGGGCGTAGCCCACCGAGCGGTTTAAACAGAAAGCCGAGGAAGAATCCTTTATTTAGCTTGTAGTATAGCGCAGGCGCAAATAAACACGTGTTTCTGACACCTGACGAAATCTACATTCGCTCCTCCCTGCATCCGGCCTAAGCTGTCAATAATATTACATTTACCTACGGGTTAAGTCGCTATTTAGAAAGTTTCCGCCTACATCGCTGTTTAACTGAAATTGGAAGTTAGAGTACGGTTTTTAAGCTCCTCCTTCGTCGTTATTCTAGGGTGTGTGATTTAAACATCAGCAAAGATCAAAGAAAAAAGCATCGACCATACTACAAATATAGTTTACACCTCTACATATTCGTCAATATGGAAGAATAATGCCTAAATATCAGGAAAACCTTTCAGATGTAAACATTTGCAGAAGTAACATTACCTGGACTTTGATTATCACAACCATATGGTGTATTTGTCATAGCCTGGCCCATTTTGTATTCACTTAACATGCTTAATCAGATTGGGTAGTCGCGTGTTTTTGTTTGGATACACTTCACGGAAAAAATGTCCAACTCTTTTTCCAGAATGATGTTTTAAGCAACATTTAGCAGATATTTCTAAATTCTTTTTCATCTTTACCCAGAAAGTTATACACCATTTTCCAGCCCACGTTTTTACCGATCTAACGATTCCAGGATATCCCCATAAAGCTTCTCACTTTGAGTACAGACTCTGTCATAAAATATTTGGTGGCGAAGAGTGAGCCTGAAAATTGAAATAAACTGAATGGACGCCAGTTTATTTTCTATGTGACAGAGTTTGTACTCAAAGTAAGAAGTTAAAAGAGGATATCCTGGTAGCGTTTGATCGGGAAAAATGTGGGCTGGAAAATGGTGTATAACTTTCTGGGTATAGATGAGAAACATAGAGAATTTCTTCTTACATTTGATCAGAATATCCGTACAGTGTATTCGAACATTCGTGCAGTGTATCCAAACAAAAACACGTGACTACCTACCCTGTTAATGCCATTGTTAATAGTTTTACTTACTGGTCATTATCTATATTTCTACTGACTGTCATTGGTAGATTTCGACTAAATGGTAGCAATGCATATTTCCTCTTCAATAATGTTAATGTAATTATTTAGACTTAGACGTCCTTGTTTATATTTCTACTTAAATGTTTGGACTCAGTGGTCACTTTTTACCTTTATCACTTAACAGCTCAGTATATTTGTTTATAGTTCTAATAAATGGTCACTTTTAACATTTTTCCATAATGTACGAGTTCTACTGAATATCATTATTCATATTTCAACTCAATGGTATTTTTATACATGTATATATTTTCACTTAACATTACTAAAAAATAGTTTGGCTAATGGTCACAATTCATATTCCACTCAATGTTACTTTATATGTGTAGAATAACTAGCCACTGTTTACATTTCTCATTTAAATATCATTGTTTATATTACTACTCAATGGTCATTTTTTAAATTTCCATTGAATGTCATTTTTTATATTTCGAAAAAGTGTCACTGTATAGATTTCCATTTAATGTTATTGCAAATGTGTGGATTCGGATGCAAAAATTTACATTTCCATACAATGTAACTACTATATGTTGACTAAATGGTCACAGTTTTTATTGAAGAAATAGATCAGCTCTAGCAGTGAATTGTTGAGTGATAATTCACTGTTTGGAGGTCAGTTGTAAAGAAGATCAAATCACGAGTGAGGAAATCTCGCCAATACTTGGACTGTGTCACATACGTTTACATGTATTTGTAACGCCTTTCAAGCGTGAAAACGACGTTACACCGTCTAACGCAATGACTGACGTCATTTTGCAGTAACAAATGATGTCAACTAGTGCGCTTTTTCCTCGCGCTTTCGAAACTGTGAATTATTGTTTGATATATCACGTTTTTAGCATTGACTCTATAGGCGAGGCGTGTTAGAATTCCACTAAATGTCATTTTTAATATTAAACTAAATGGCTACTCTTATTTTTGGTAATATTTCGACAATGTTGTCATTATTTATATTTTCAATAATTGCAATTGCAACTATACACAGCTTCAAAGGTTAAGCATCACTAACTTCGTATCTAAATTGTTCAGAGCAAGGTTATGTGATGTAAATATGCTTTACAAATAAAGAAAACTGCATCATATAGGGATACAATAGAGAAACAATATTGCTATTTTGTCAAAATATGTGATAGTGGGTTCAACAAAAAGCACAAGGGGTCAACGTATTTTCATGACAACTTTGTGAACGTAAATATATGTTGATTTTGTGAATAAAGCACAACATTTGTTTCAATTTGTTGGGGAATACTTCTTGAAGTTTTCAACTTTTGATTTGTCAAAAAAAATGATGACTTTGTAACTAAATCCGGATAGCACACATTTTTTTTAAATTCTATTTAGATATTTATGCATAGTTTTACAAAAGATAAAGAATTCCCACGCTCAATAAATTTCGTAACGGAAGATTGAAAAATGCTTTAGCAAAACATAGGTGGTGGTTAACTTTTGAAGCCATGTATAGCTCGAATTAATGATTATATTTCCACCTTTTTTCATTGTTAATAGTTCGACTAATTGTACTCTTTTTTATTTCAACTAAGGGATCGCTCATTATTTAAGTACCGGGGGGGGGGGAGGGCGGCTAAAAAATAGAGGGGGTCATATGAATTTTCATGTGGCTAGTAGGAGGGTCACCATTAACTTCGGCTTTCCAGCAGGGGGGGGGGGGGGGTCATGTTCGAATTGTTCCAATAAAATAATTAAACTTTTTCCTCTCTTGCTTGGTTTTTATGAAATAAACTCTTATATTTATAATATTAAGAAGGGCCACTAAATATCTGTTTTTTATTTTTGCAAGTGCATAAGTTATTCTGTTTTGGTAGTTTTATCGTTACAACTTGCTTATATCATGCTGATTTTGAAAGAAAATTGATTAAGGTAGTAGCGGACTCACCGGCATATGTCCAAAAGTGTTTTATCTTTTAATATATTATAATATAGACTAATACTTATAATCTAAGACAAAAAAAACAATACCTCACCGTTCTTTTTAAAAAGTTATTTGATGTCAAAAACTGCAAAATCGCAGGTTTTTGAAAAAAACAAACACAGATTTTGTTAACAAATTAACAAGAAACGCAATACAATTTTTTTCAGAACAAATACTACTCACACCAGAGATATTAATAAAAACAAAAATTAGTGAAATAACATGTATTTACACAATTTATTAAGCAAAATCCTAATTAAGTCAAACGAATAAATGCCAAAAAAAACATTAATATACAAAATAAACATATCAGAGAATGTAACTGGAACAACAAAAAACATATTTTTACAAAGATATTTTCTTGAGGAATCTAATGGTTGAATAAAAAATATGTGTCACCGTGCTCGTTTTTTTGTTTTGGTGACTTTTCTGAAAAAATCATGAAAAAAAAGACTATAATAAGTGTTGTCTCCCCTTTCAACCAATTTTTTTTTGTTTGTCTACGCCCAATATATCACTGGGCGGAGACATAGCTATTATTGATTATGCACTGAAAAATGGGCGTAGAAAATGACAAAAAAGATTTTGACCTAGCATATGTGACCCAGCACATTACATTGTGATTCTCATTAAAGCATGGCTATAGCATGTCTTGATACTTTGATGCTTTCTTACACGTAGATTTTATGTAGATAAAAGCTAAAAATTATAGCTTTATTCCTGATGCATAGATCTAAATGTCATTTAAAGAATAAACTTACAATAATGCAATAAGAGGATCAAACATTCTTTTCCGTGTATTAATGTTTGGCTAGCCTGAATGTGATGTGTTGCAACCAGAACCACACAGCGGTGAGGCCTGCAACACATTATCGCACAAGGGCTTGACAAACGTTAATATACAGAAAGGAATGTTATATTGTCATTGTTATATATTATAGGACTTTTTGGGTACTGTAAAGGTGGCAACTTTAATATTCATATCTGGGCGTGGTTCGGTTATTTCAACCGCTCAAGAATGGAAATCAGGTTCTATCTATTGGTTAAGCGTTTAAAAGTTGCTTGAGCCGCACAGGCCTGCGTGCATTTCATGAAAGCCATGTCTGTTGATGCACTGAACCCATATTATTAACCCTTAAAGCGTATAGTACAACACAATCGTATGTTCTTATCGTCCATTGAAATATTATGAAGCCTCTTTAACAAACAGTGTAGATCTAGAGCAGACTGTTCACCTAGAAGCAGTCTGATCTGGGTCCACACTGTTTGCCTCTATACTTTTGTTAAACAATAAACAAACACTTTCGAATGTAGTTATAACGCCTCATTTTCAGATTTTACCTATGTCTAAAGTAGACTAATAACGCAGTCATGAGGTGCCGCCTTTACAGTATCCAAAAAAGTTCTAGAATACTTTCTTTTCAAGCTAAATCATTTCCAAAAAAAAATGTCCATTGTAACATCTTGAAGCATACAACAAAACCACACCTTATAGGCGCAATCGAAAACATCAAATCTATCGACGATTATAGACCAAAAATAGTTAGAATCATAGTTTTTTATTACCATCACTCATCAAACAGGCGACACTTTTCAATGAAAACACTGTTTCTAGCGGCGTCACTGCGTTGTGGTCCTTGAGCAAGACACATTTATCCTAGCTTAGTACTGGTTCAACGCAGGAAGACCTGTCCCTATTTAACTGAAAAATTGTTAATGGGACGTAAAGCAACAAACAAACAAAAACACTGTTTCTAGCGAGTTTTGATCCGCGTTCGTCAATGGCTAAGAGTGTTTTCGATTGCTCACTATCGGGTGTGGAAACAAACTTTTTTTTTCAACAGAATCATGACTGAAAAATGTAGATAACTCCTAGCTCTTGTTTCACGTATTCATTGTATCAATACACATACCGGATAGGTGACAATCGAAAACGTTGATACTATCGACGAACGTAGATCAAATACCATCAAAAACAGATTTTTTGGATTGCAGTTTGTTTGCCTGACTGGCGACAAATGGTAAATTCTAGCGATTTGCGATCCACTTTCATCGATTGTTAAGAGCCTTCTCGATTGCCGCCTATCCGGTGTGAAAAAGTAGCGAATCTTATGATAATTGAATAGTTTGGTCATTTCTCAATAAAGCATTAGCGACGATATCTTAACTCGCAGAGGATATCCGTGAGCAGGTTGGCAATTAAGCCCTCTGCAGTCATGTTTTATCGGAAATAAAGCCCGCTGTCAGTGATTGGTCAACGATCAACCGAAATATTACACATTAAATTTAAAAAAATGTACAATTGTCAGCGATTGAAACACCAAATTTCCGAGATTTTGTTTGGGATTGGGAGGGGGCACAAAAATGTTTTATCCTCCGTCCCCAGACTACAGGAGATTTAACTTTTACAAGCCCGGGTCACACTCACAGCCTGTCTGTGCCCCCACGGTCTCCTTTTCTTTCAGCAGAGTTGTCATGTGGGTAATCTGTTATCATATAATCTTTCCCTATTATGCATTACGGTATAAAGTCGCAAAATCATATTTTGCGTGATTTTTTAGGGCACTCACAGCCTCTTCGGGGGCTGGGGGGCACTTGCCCCCCAGCCCCCCCCCCCTTAGGTCCGGCACAACCACCCCCCCCTTTTGGGGTGGGTTGGGTCTAAGGTTAGTGGCAGCATGAAGAAATAGCAACCGAGACATGTATATAGTAGGCTATGTATATTTATATGGTCCGCAACTTTTAACCATCAAAATACTGAATGACTTCATACTCTGGGTGATGTTTTTTAAAAGCTAATACTTGCATTCCTTCTTTTTGTGCAAGCAAAATACTTATCTTCAACTTATACCGCTTACTTACCTAGTTCCACAATCCTGCGGCCTTCATTCTACTGTATATGCTCTTCTAAATCTTCTACGATATCATTATTGTTCACGTCGGTTATGTCATCTGGCGACCCTGGCTTCCGTTTAGCGAACTTGCCTTTTTTTGATCTGTTTTGCCTTGAAGTTAGCAATTCTGCCATTTTGTTATTTACTTGCCAACGTGGTACAGAATTACGTTTCAAGCATCAAAGAGTTTTCAGGGGAGAATAATAGCTACCGTTTTACAAATAAGTATTATCTTTTAAAAACAAGATTCAGGAACGATAACTCTTACACTCTTTCTTTTAAGTAAAAGTAAGGTTATCTTTTGACATGAGTCCCCTACCACCTTAATCAGGATTTCAGATAGACCCTACTTTTTCTTTGTGATCCTCCTTTTTCTTAAAAAAATGTCCAACTATCCCTACTTTTTCACTCTTAAATATCATGTACAAGGAAAAAATACAGATTTTTTTCCTCGCTCACTTCGCTCGCCCAATCTTAGAAAATAACTATTACATCTTTTCCAGGGAGCAGACAGCTAAAAAAAACTTAATTTTGAATTTTCAATCTGATAATATCTCTGTTTTGCTAGTATTATTGTCACAGCTATTATCCTGCTTAAATATTGAATATTAAATGTCTAATTTAATGTTTTTCAGACAACTTAAAATTAAAATGATTTTGTACTATCGCTACTTCTTGACACAGATATGCCCTTCTTTATCACTACTTTTTCCCAATGTTATCTGTACTTTTTGTTTAAGGGCACTTGAAAGCCTTATTAATTACTCTTTTCTATGAATTCTGTGTTTGAAATAGCCATTCTATCCCTACTGGTTTACACCCAAAATCATTACTTTTTTGCTCATGATTTTTTTCAAGCTTTTTATCCCAACAGTACTATTTCCCTACTTTTTGTGAAAGGGCACTTGAAAGCCTGTTTACCTGCAGCTTTGTACTGGTTCAACTCAGGAAGGCACATCTCAACAAAACATTGTGAGATTATGATATGAAATGGGGGGGGGGGGGGTCTGATATATATTTATTGTGGTTTCTAGGGGGGGGGGGGCATTGTATTTAATTTTTGTTCGAAGGGGGGTTATCCAAAATTTGGATGGTGGATCAAAATCTCAGACGCCCCCCCCCCCCCCCCTGACACTTAAATAATGAGCGGTCCCTAATTGCCATGAGTGCTACTACAATGTAATTCGAAATAAAGGTGGTTATTTATACTTAAACGCAAAAGAAACGCAACCGATTTAAATCCACTTTTACTTCCACGTGGACCACATGAGGCTAATTTCTTAATTATATCCTGTGTTCCTGTGCATCGAGTAATGATTTGCAGTAAAATGGTCTTGCTCACGATTTCCATTCTGACGTTATAATGACGTCAGTTAATTTCAACAAATGGAGTCTAAAAAAGTGATGTCTCGTTCGATTTGAATACAAACAGCTTGATCTGATAGCCAGATGTCTTAACTAAAGGAAAACACTAAAACGGTTTGGAAGTTATTGATTATCAACGCTACCAGTCGCTGCGTTGCTGCGTTTTTTTATTGACGTCAACCTACTTTTTTTAAAAACAGTCATTACGGACGCATTTTGTTCGATCATGTCGCGATACTTATGTCTTCTGTGCAATGTATTGAGGGCTATATGGTGACATTCTAAGTTTTCGATTATTAATATTCGTTTGGATAAAAATGGCCAATTATGCAAAAAATTAAAGACGTCATTTTTGACAAAATGAACGTTGACAGAAACATTAAAGTACCTAATTTGATTTTGTCTACCCTTTTGCTTTCAAAAGCCGATATTGGTTTAAAACGTTTTTTTTTCGCAAAATAGGCATACTTTTTGATTTTTGTGACTTTAAAAATGGGGGTTGCCTTGCATTTCTCGTTGCAGCTCGCCAACCATAAAACACAGCGGTCTGATTTTGGTGTTGTATTCAAGGCAAATAACGGTTCTTAGCGATTTCATTATCGGTGACTGATTTTTTTACGAAAAAGAAGGAACTGCCATTTTAGAAAGAGTTGCGTTTCTTTTGCGTTTAAGTATATATTTCCACTTAGTGATCTTATTTAAATCTTTTTTCAATGTGCTTTAAAATAAAATCGCAATACCTTTTGGCCTACCTTAGGAAGACATATACCCATATTTCGTTTACACAAACAAAACTATCTTTATATTATTTAAACTATCCTAAGTATTAGTTTTGAATCAAAGTGAAGTGAATCTGAACATATCAACAATGTAACTCTGGAAATGAGGTATTGCATTGTCTTGTCCTGGTAATCCTTCTAGATGTGAGGTAATTGTGATGAAAACTTTTACAAATTAATGTAAATACCTCATCTGAAAAGATATATATCATAAGTGTTTCTAAATTTATTGGAGCTCATATCTAGCGTCGCATTATTTCTATATTTATTGGAGCTAATATACGTGATGCATTATTTAGTTTGTGAGGTCCAGCATAATCAAATATTATTTGTTTGATGTTTTACAATGCATGAACCCTGTGGTTCATTCGCATCAGATTGTGTTACATTAAACATGGTTTCCTCAGGATTGTGTGTACAATCTCCTTCCATTATTCCAGTAGGAGATGATGCATTGATGAGTTAGGGGTCTTTCATGCAAACCAAATATCTATGTGTCTTGATCCACAACTGAATTAAGGGTGAGGTTAGCGCCGTTAAACCGGTTTAAGCCCTCCAGTAAAATATTGTACTGACCGTTCCAAGGCGGTACTTCTTTTGTGGATCTTTTATGTTTTTGTTCTGTCTTGTGTTTGCTATGTTTTGTGCGCGTCTTTTTATATGTGCTTCGTGGTCACCTGCTGGGAAAGGGCTGACCTCTTGACTCTCGTTTGTGGTGTCTTCTGTGAGTTTGTCACTTTCCCATTGGTATCCTGGGTCAGGTGTGGTACTTGATTGTATCGATTCCTGATCTTTGCAACCTTACTTACTTTGGTGCCTTTAAAAGATCTACACTTTTAGTTCAATATATATTAAGCGTCGCCAAAATAAGTGTCAGCATATGACCTTTTGTTGGGTTTGCGCATTTGCTGCTCGTTCACCAATTTATTGACAATTTTAATACACTTGCTTTTGTAACGCGACTTTGGATTGGATAACGTCAAAAATGATAACGCTCCAATTTGTGAAAAGACTACAGAAGTGCATTAGAACGGGGATAACTATATTAGAAATATTTGGGGAGGTATATCGTCGGATATATGTTCGGAAATTTATAGCTCTGCTCTCGCGTCACCCTAAAGCTAAATTTCTGACCGTATATCCCACAATATACCTCCCCAAATGAAAACTTTGAATACAGCTATACCCTAAATGTTTAGAACATAAACATGATATAAAGTGAGCTGGTATATCATGCCTACCGAAGCCCTGGAGGGACATTTATTACTTATTACTTATCACTTATTACTTACTACTTATTGCTTATTACTTACTAATTATCACTTATTACTTACTACTTATTACTTATCATATCATTTATCACCCCTATAACGGCGGGAACTCCATTGTACATTCCCTGTAATAACCGTAGAGTACGGAAGCCAGCAGCAGTAGAAGTAGTAGTAGTAGTAGTAGTAGTAGTAGTAGTAGTTGAAGAAGTGGTAGTAGTTGTAACAGCAGCAGCAGTAGTTGTTGTTGTTCTAGCAGCAGTAGTGGTAACAGCAGCAGAAGTAGTAGTAGTAGTCGTACTTGTTGTTGTTGCTGCTGCTGCTGTGGTTGCTATAGTAGTAGCAGTAGTATTGTTGTAGTAGTTGTGGTTTAAGTAAATGAAGTAGTAGTAGTAGTAGTAATAGTAGTTGTTGTTGTAGTAGTAGCAGTAGTAGTAAAAACAGAAACAGAAGTAGCAGTAGTAGTCATACTTGTTGTTGTTATTGTTGCTACAGCTGTGGTTGTTATAGTAATAGCAGTAGCTGCTGTAGTAGTTGTGATTTAAGTAAATGAAATAGTGAGTGGTAGCAGTAGTAATTTTAGTAGTAGTAGTAGTAGCAGTAGTAGTAGTAGTAGTTTAAGTAGTAGGAAAACCGGTTGTAATTGATGTTGTAGAAGTGTATCAGTAAAATAGTTATAGTAATAGTTTGTAGATGTTGTTTAATGCTGTAGTAGTGTTGTCGTAATAGTAGTAGTAATACCACCACTATTACCACTACTATTACGACAACACTACTACAGCATCAAACAACATCTCAAAACCATTACTCTAACTATTCTATTGATACATTACTACTACTACTACTACTACTACACTACTACTACTACTACTACGTCAATAACAACAAGTTTTTTCTACTATATATCCACAACTTCTACTACTACTACTACTACTACTAACAAGTAAGGGGAAGCGCAGTGGCTCAGTGGTAGAGTGCTTGACTCGAGACCGAGGGGCCGCGGGTTAGAGCCTCATAGGCGTCACTGCGTTGTGGCCTTGAGCAAGACGCATTTATCCTAGCTTAGTACTGGTTCAACCCAGGAAGACCCGTCCCTACATAACTGAAAGATTGTTGATGGGACGTAAAGAATCAAATCAAACAGAACAAAAATTAGTATTTAGTAATAACTAATAAGTATTAAGTAATAACTAATAAGTATTAAGTAATAACTAATAAGTATTTATTAATAACTAATAAGTATTAAGTCATAACTAATAAGTATTAAGTAATAACTAATAAGTCAAAAGGTATAGCAAATAAGTCGATAAAGTATAGCAAATAAGTCATAACTATAACCGCCACTTTTACTACTACTATTACTAACCACCACAATCACCACCACCACTATTACCACTACTAGTACGACAACACTACTACAGCATCAAACAACATCTACAAACTATTGTTATAACTATTCTACTGATACACTTCTACAACATCAATAACAACCAGTTTTCCTACTACTTAAACTACTTAAACTACTACTACTACTACTACTACTACTACTACTACTACTACTACTAATTCATTTACTTAAACCACAACTACTACAACAATACTACTGCTACTTCTATAGCAACCACAACAGCAGCAGCGACAAAAACAAGTACGACTAATACTACTACTTCTGCTGCTGTTACCACTACTGCTGCTAAAACAACAGCAACGACAACAACTACTTCTGCTGCTGTTACAACTACTACCACTACTTCAACTACTACCACTACTACTAATACTACTAATACTACTACTACTAATATTTCTATTACTACTACTATTACTACTACTACTACTACTACTACTACTGCAGCTGGCTTCCGTACTCTACAGTTATTACAGGGAATGCACAATGGAGTTTCCCGCCGTTATAGGGGATAAGTAATAAGTAGTAAGTAATAAGTGATAATTAATATGTAATAAGTAATAAGTAGTAAGTAATAAGTGATAAGTAATAAGTAATAAATGTCCCTCCAGGGCTTCCGTACATGCCTCTTATGTCAATTATGTAAATCTACAACATATAACATACGATATATATGATGAATAATAATGTCTAGCCTCCAAATATAATTTTCTCTCATCTGACTTTGTTACACTATAGTATCTTATATAATCAACGAAGTATATGTTTTGAAGGGTCTAATTACATTTGTTATGAAAAAATATTCTTTGTAGCAAAACTGTTTCGTCATTGACCCATGTATATGTACACAGAAATGATATCCATCTCAATGAGGCATCACTGACCTGTATCACTATGATGTAATTATTTTTTCTGATGGATTACCCTGAATATATCGATAAAATATGTATGGAATTGTCAATTGTGTATTTCGATTTGATGCCATTACAATAACATGATGCATTCCTGTCCCTGAATATATTTTAACCGACTCAATAGAATTGAGTCTGCTGTTTTCTTATATTGTAGGTTCTTTCTATTTCTAAAGGATCAGTTTTTACAAATTAATTAACTTAGTAGACAGTTTAAAGCCTCATGGTAAGCCACTCTGTACGTCATTTCATCTGGGTCGTCATTGCATGACCTATAGTGTTTCCAGGGTTTAAGTGACCCCCGTTTTTCTTTTTTTAAACAGCCTTAAATTGAACTTAGAAGAACGGCACTTAGCATGTGGATTTAAATGCACACCGCGTAACTAAAACTTATTTTTGGGAGACGCCCTTATTTGTAAATAAAGCCCGAATCCCCTGTACAAAAGAATAACTTAGTTGTTTTTTCCTGTGAATATACCCATGTGTACCCCTATATCATACACGTGGTATATTTGCATTGCACAGTTTGTGATTTCAAATATTTGTCCAGTTAAGCAATTTTACCGTGAAGCTGCGACTGTCTTCGTCAGTTTAAACACGTGTTTAAGGTGCTCAAAACAACCGTATCATCAAGGCGGTTCTTTTGAGTACACACCAAATGTATTTTTGGTTGAGAAACAGGAAAAATACTTGTCTGTTACGCACTCTTATCTGTGGGACTGACGAATTACATCCACTGACCTGTATAAGCCATGTTTTATTTATATCGTTAGGTTCACCTGGGGACTTATTCAAAGAGGAGCAGCAAAAACACACCAAAATTCCATCTAATCCCAGCCTGTACAAAACCTCATATTTATGTGGAAAAAAATAATTCAATTACGCGGTCGATATCTAAATTCATTCCTCTAATTTATTTTTCAATTAATATCACCATTAAAGAATAATTAGCAAAAAAACGGGGGCCACTTAAGTCCTGGAAACACTATAGTACTTAGTTAACAGTATCCAGAATATAAACTACTGAGATAAGTAGGCAAGATTACAAACAGGAACTTGCAAATCCAAGGTTTGGATAATTGAATGTTGGTTTGTTGATGAATCAATGGCGTTGTGTAGGTCAAGTAATGTGTCCATTTTTTGTGTTGCCACCAAATGTTGTAAACAAACCAATCCATGCTTGCTGTATGACCAATGCCTTCAGTGCAAATAAATCAACTTCACACAAGTTTTTGAATATTCACTGTTGAAAACTAACTTCATGTACATATAGTATATGAACATATTTGCGTAGCACTGCTCATCAAAAGAACTACGGGTAATGTCGGGGCAATCACATGTCCCTCCAGGGCGTGAACAAGATAACGTCAGTTTTATTATGAAATTGACCAATCCTGCCACGACACTTGATACGTCGTTCAAACATTGAAATCACCAGTCACCATTACATAATAGGGTCATGTGCTGGCAATGTTCGCGTATACTAGGGTGTCCCTTTCTTCTTTGGGGGCGGGATCTTAGGCATGGCAGGGTTGCCGAATGCATAGACAATTGCACTGCTGTCATTGTCTGTACGTCCTGAAGAACCCTTCCTGCCCTTAACCAGTGATCGCACATTCCTGCTGTTAACCAGTGATCGCACATTTCTGCTGTTAACTAGTGATCGCACATTCCTGCTGTTAACCAGTGATCGCACTTTTCGACTGTAGTAACGAGCTATGAATAGAGAACACAATAATTACATAAATATTTGTATTGCGACACATGATTTCCAACAATGTGGCATTTTGACAAGTGTAGACTCAAACGAACCTGTGCAGCCTCCTTTTAAGCTTAGAAACTCCAATTGATGTTCGGTCAGTAGCTTAACAGTTAAATAATAATCAAGCGACTAGCAAAGACTCTGATCAGTATGTGCGTATGCGCAGGCTGGTCTGAGCCTTTGTTGGTCGCACATACCACATTGTTGGAAATCTCATGTCACAGCTCATTTGGTATTTAACACAAGTTGAGTATCGAAAGCTATAGCAAGTCTGCACAAATGTGTAGACTCAATAAAGCTTTTGCTGCTCGCATACAAAAACTATGGATGTAGATGATAACCCTAGCAAAACTTTAGACCAATAGCACACTGGATATGCCAGCATGGAAGTTTAAGTAAGGCTATGGCTTAGGCTCCTGTACACTCTAAGGCGGTGGTTCAGTTGTTGGTGATTCGATATTTATTGTCGCTTCCATTGTTTGTGGGGATTCTGTGCTCTGTGCTTGGTCCTTTTTTTTTTCATCCAGTTCTTTGTGGCCTTTACAGTTTGCAATCACTTTGATGGTGAAGAGAGAGAAATTGTTTCTTTACTTTAATTGTCTTCCTGATGTCTTAAGACTTTAAGTGTTCCGTGGCTCTTCCTGGTGGGTTGGTCTGCAGTATGAGTTTATGGTATTTCATGATCATTTTACAATGTATACTCATTTAACGTTTAGGGCTTATGTGATGCTTTATGGACTGGCCAACGACAATGGCTATAGCAAATAATTTTCATGGAATAACTAGTATGAATTGACAAAAACATCAGAGGCATGTAATACATCGCAATGGTGTTGATATGTTTTCATATTCAGTTTTTTCGATTATTTGTTACATTAGAAAGCAAAATATGTCGTTGTAGGGTTACTCTTCCATTTAAGATATAATAATTGAACTAGTGCATGAGATTTCCAACAATGTGGTATGTGCGACCAGCAAAGCCTCAAATCAGCCTGCGCATACGCACAGTCTGATCATAGCCTTTGCTAGTCGCTTGAGTATTCTATGATTGTTAAGCTACTGACTGAACACATATTGTAGTTTCTTAGCTTAACAGGAGGCTGCAGAGGCTCGACCGAGTCAACACTTGTCAAAATGCCAAATTGTTGGAAATCTCATGCCGCGGCTCAATTATATTAGTGCTCAGGTTTTATTCACCATCGCATCAGCGATGGTGATATACGTTAGTTATCGTCCATGGGCGCGCGTTCGATTCGGGCCTGTTCCATTAGCAAGTTGCTAACTCCCCAGCGGCAGTGTTATACTGTTCTTTCTCAAACTCCCAATCGATCAAGCCACTTCCAAAATTCCACCATTGTGTAAGCGATGTTGATATACTTTGGATACCGAATCGCTTCTAAAAACGAAATGGCCTTTTAGAGACCTTACAACTGAGCTAGAATCCAGATCAAACGTGGAGCCTTCGGATATTCTAGACTAAGTGTGACGAAATAACTGAATGTAGATGGTTCAGTTTCAGTATGCCCCCTAGGCATTATGTGCATTGACTTCGATTGAGGAATACGGTTGTATGACTTATACACACTGCTGGGGAGGGGATAAACTCTTACACTATTTAGTGTGTTCATGAGCAGCATCCCACTGGAATATGCATATTTTCTGTATTTTATTTGCTTCCAATGGATCACCTATATATACTAATCGTTAACTACAACAAAAAATACTCAGAACTTGAAACACATATAACAATGAAAAGATTGGCTTCAGCTAATGCAATATTAAAACACTATAAAAGCTCTTCTTCAATAACTGTAAATTGCCATGCGATGGTTCTAAGCATTTTTAAAAGCTAACCTTGTTGACTTTATGTCAAGAAATGATCCCTGATAATATCTTGACACTGGCGTATTGAAAAAAAAAAACTGTTTGGGCTTAGCCACAGCAAAACGAAAACGGAAACAGGTACCTCACCATTGTATTTACTTAATCTCCTTATATATTAAGCAGAGATAAAGATTTCTGAAAAAAAAACAAAAAAACAAAAAAACAAAAAAAAAACATTTGGTCCGAAAATATGGCATACATGGCCCCATCCCCGCCTTTAATTATAAATTAAAACGTTCGCCCAACCTAGGTTTTCAATTTTAATTGAGACAAAAACACTACTATCGACATTTAACAATATAAGCGTCTTAAACAATAAACAACCAATCTGCTGATGTTGACCCATTTTAGGAGGGGTTTCATGGAACTAGTTACCATATGTTCGAAACCATATTTACGTTTCAAAGCAAGCAGCTAATGATTTTTAGGTTTTGCAACCTTCAAAGTAGTAAGGGTGCAAAGATCAGGAATCGATACAATCAAGTACCACACCTGACCCAGGATACCAATGGGAAGGTGACAAACTCGCAGTTATACACCACAAACGAGAGCCAAGAGGTCAGCCCTTTCCTAGCAGGTTACCACATGGCACAAATAAACAGACGCGCACAAAGCATAACAAACACAAGGCAGAAAAAATAAAAGATCCAGAAAAGAAGTCCCTCCTTGGAACGGCCAGTAAAATATTTTACTGGAGGGCTTAAACCAGTTTCACGGCGCCAACCTCACCCTTCAAGACATCATGGAAAGACATAAGTATGATTGATAGCTGCAAAGCTCACTTTCCCGTGCAATACGTTTCGAATATCAATTTTATTAGCCAGAAGTGACACCGTTATTGTGATTGACAAGGAGCCACGTCTGACTTGCACGTGCATAACAAGCCTTATTTTTTTGCATTATGGCATTGACGATTGTTCTTTTCTGTTTTCTTCTAAAACCTGTTTTGCTAGGCTAAATAATTAATAGTTCCTATATGTTGGTCTGTTCATGGAATCATAACCACTTCATATCTCTTAGAGCTTCACTAGCTTTGCAAGATATCCTATGATTCATGATTTCCATGAACAGACCAATAACCAAAAATGTATTTCTTAAATAATTGTGCATATAGAAATATAAGAGCCACTGTTATTATTAACTACCAGTCTAAGACATTTAAGACGACACAGAATTTATACTAATTAGGACGTTACTTACTTCTACAACATATTGCTATCTGTTGATGTTTATTACCCTCCTTCATATCATTAGTTACTTCTCTGATGATACGACAGTCCTCTTTTAAACACATGTGTATGGTAAAGTCTTTGGAAATTGGTCTTGCACACCCAAAGCACGATGCACTATTATAAGACCAGTCCTGAGGGCACTTGTGTTCTGAAAAGGTAAAAGGTATACAAAGAAAAAAATGAGTTTTCCTCTCGTTTTAAGATATAAAGGATCTTACATGACTGCTCCTTTTTGTTGCAGATATAGAGGCTCTTAATTGATTGCTCCTCTTGTTGCATATACAGAGGACCTAACATGCGTACTGATGTTTTAATAATTTTTAACGAGGTTGGGAAAATTGATAAAGGGCGAGGCTTGCTGAGCATTTTATCGTTTTTTGCAACAAGTAAAATAAATTCAATAATGCATCATTTTTTTTTAATGATTTGGGGAAACGTGCTAAAAAGCGACGTTGGCAGAGAATTCTGTAGCTTTTTTGCAACTGGTTAATGAATTCATAATAACACCAGCACAAATATTATATTATATTTATCATATGACAGCAAGATTGCTTTAAAATTTCCTTTCTGGCCTATAAAATCTAAGATTTTGTTATGGACGTCATTTTATACCGTTACTAAAATCCGTTTATCGATTTTAATCAATTCAATGCAATTCATTTAACATTAAAACACCATGTTGAAATTATAAAACTTAATTAAGTTCTTCATTAACTTTAAGGAGACATTGTAATTTGGGCCCTGGTTATTTATTGAAAGATGAATTTCATTTTGTTTTAGAATGTTCCAGATATACCAATTTGAGAACCATAACATAATTTCCTAGTACTTAAATGTTTAGGCTGGTTGAACTTTTTATATCAGAAAATATATATATACAAAGAAACACTAAAAACATTTCATGGTACGTATTAAAGGCTTTAAATGAAAGGGTTCGTTTTTTATAATATTATTATAAAATCATTATTATAAATATTGATATTATTATTATTATTATCATTATTATTATTATTTTTAATTATAATGAGATACATTATCCATTGTTCTGTTTATATTAATACTTGTTTGCATTGTCATTATATTTAAGCCAGTAACAAACATTATGAATATACATTAAATTTTTGTTTTATTGCTTCATTGTAGGCTTTAACGTATATATTGAATTGCAAAAACATGATTATTCAACAACTATACAGTCAGGCTTTTTTGTCTTTGGCATACCTAGATTAAGTAAACCTGTGTATAAGCGTACCATTATAAAACTTGAAGTTAAACTTTATAAACTTGTATTTGAGTTGGTTCAATTTATTATAATTGGTCAAAAACAGTGTGCCATTGCATTAGCTGGCGTTGTGAAATTCCAACTGACTAAAGAAATACTGTCAATATTCTAAATATAGAAATGTATAGTTTAGGATATTGAAGAATAAAATTATAAAAAAAAAATCATTCATCATGATATATTTACATTTTCAAAGCAAGCCTTTAATGAATCTTTAGATTTTTTGCAACAGTTCATAGTCACATGAATGACATAAATTTGATTGACAGCTGCAAAGTACAATTGTAGTATATATTATATGAAAGCGAGAGAGAGAGAGAGAGAGAGAGAGAGAGAGAGAGAGAGAGAGAGAGAGAGAGAGAGAGAGAGAGAGAGAGAGAGGGGATATGATTATGAATGATTTATAACAGAAGAATTTCTTTTTTATGCAATTTAAGCCAGTAATATTTAGTATAGCACATGTGATGACATATGAGTGTGATGAAAATAAGTAAGGAGGCAAAAAGATGAAATCGATACAATCACGTACATCAGCTGACCCAGAACACCACATGGGAAAGTGACAAAAGCACAATTAAACAGCCCATACAAGAGAACCAAGAGGTCAACCTTTCCCAGCTGGTGACTACAATGAACAGACAAAATAGCATTACAAACATGAAACATAAATTTAAAAAAATGATATACAAACAAAGCACCGCCTTGGAACGGTCAGTAAAAGTACTTACAAATTACCGGATGGCTTAAAATAGTTTCACGGCGCCAACCTCGCCCTTAGTTAAGACGTTGCATAATGCACGTTTCTTTAATCTCTTAGACCATGGATGGGTTTTGTGCGTGTGTGTGGTGGGGGAGGGGGTCCTGGAAATTCGCAATTTGCTATATGTTTCTTTAGAAATACTGGTACAGCCCCCCTTGAGAAGCAATTGGACCTGCTTTACAGACGTTACAGACGTTTGAAATTCTGTAGTCAACGGAGAATGCGGAGGTCATATGAAAAAAGATTCGCTACAGTGTACATTGAATATTGACTTGTTTATCGCATCTGTGACAATATTTTATTTTTACAATTTTGGAAATATAATTTTATTTTCAGACATGCACTGATTTCATTGTTGAATTAGTAAATACCTTTTATTTGAGCGTTGATATAATAAAGTATTCCCAAATTCAAACCGATAACTATATAATGCACCATCTGTGCAAGCATAACGTCATAATTAATAGATAATAATCCTCCTAAACCCCTTCTGAATTATTAACGTGTGAGAGATTCCATCTGTTTATGTCATTCCTACAAAACATTTATCGCATTTCGGACCTTCGTAACATAAGTAACAAATGCATCAATTAAATGATAGCCCATCCTGAAGCAATTATGGAATAAAGAGTATTGTAAAATATATTTTGACTATGCTTGAAGAATCCAGCAAGAAAATTAATGCGCTTAAAACCTGGAACCTGACCCAATAGGAACTGTGAAGATTGTTCTATAAATAGCATTGTGTTCTTTCTCAGAGACATTATAATCCCCATTCGCCTGAGCTCAAGGAGTTAAAGAAACTATCAACAAATGAAACATGTCAATTACTGTGCTTATAGAAAGTCAAGTGGATCAAGAGAACTATTTTTAGACGCAAATGTCATAAATGACGGCTGATGACGGTTCTAAGACCATTCATACGAACTTTGGCAGACAAAATAATGACCGAGGTTGTTTTCATAAAATATAATATTTTCTTATAATGGCTATTATTACTTCTTGACGATCTCATTCACGGTATGATAATATGATAATGGGCCTAGTCGCGATAAATCCTGTCTTCAAGGATCACGATATGGTTAGACTCAAAGCAGTCTGCTCAGTTACAGAGACTAGCTAGAAAATTGAAATTTCGCCTGTAAAAATTCTAGATGTGTTTGTTTCCAATAAGTGAAAAACGAAAGAGCTGATCAGTCTGCGCAGGCTAGACTGTGCCTTTGTTGTTAACACACCCCGAAGGCAGGTTTTCTAGCGTCGAGGCCGGACCCTCGTGGCGAGAAAGTCGTTCTTTGGTGTTTGAGACTAAGTCGAACCCACAAAAATGCAACATGATATCCTAACAGGGTTTGCACAGTTTAAACGTAACTATATGTAATGTTCTCATATTAACAGTGCCATTAAATTTGAAAAACAACAACAACACTATTTCATCAGGTCTCATTAAAGGCTGTTATTTTTAATGGGGTACATTGTAATGAGATTCCATCACCATCACCATTAATTTCCTCTTGAAAAGCAATTAATGAGGTATTAAGGTTAATTCAAATCCCAGTTAAAGCACATTAAAATATAATGGATGTCATTAACATACTATACATCCGAGATGTTTAAGGATTTTAATGCGGTTGGATGGCATTAACAATTTAATGGTATTCTTAAGCTTAGTGTAATGGTCTGTGTTTTTGGTATACCATGAATTTGACAGTAAATAGTACCTAAATCTAATGAAGTGGCTGCAAAGTAATACTTACAAGGCATTATTTTCAAAGCATATGTGAAAGATATTATTGTATTATGATTGGAGAATGGTCTGTCTCATGCTTGGCCCAACTTGTCTTCATAAATTACTATATCTACCTGACAGCTGGCCTGAACTGGCCTACTTGTGGATGTAAGATGAAAACCAGCTCAAACTAGTTTTTAGCGGTTGATATTTTGACATTTCTTATATCACTCTTTAGATACATGTAGCTAAAATAGCGTGGTGAGTATGAATTTAGCAATACGCATTGGCTGCATACAATTTAAATAATTTGCTGTTTCACCTCCCAACAGGTAAATTAAAACTTAATGAATTTTAACAACGGTTTTTTTTTCATTTTTCTTTGTTTGGATAAGAAAAATGTAAAAAAAGTGTTTTTATGATTTAACTACCACGTGAATTTTTTTGCCAAACCAGTTTTTGAGAGAGAGACAGAGATAGGCAGATAATAAAGAGAGAGAGAGAGCGAGAGAGAGAGAGATTGTAGTAATTGTAGGGGTCTTATTTGGTGAAATATCCTAACTTAGTTATTTGGAAAACGTCAAAAGCCCAGATGAAATGACATATAAGGCTTCATTTTATAAGGATATGCACTGTTTGTTAAGACAAAATTTAGAGAACATTTAAATTTCTTTTGAAATTACATGTATAACAATTTGACTCCTCACATTTACCCAAGTTTATTGATAGCACACACATGCTTTGTTTCTGATAGTACATGAGCATTTGGTAATTTTTCAAAGTTAAATATCCATTTCAAATGAAATACATGCACGGCTGTAGAGTTGTCGGATCAAATGTCCAAATTCCACACTACCTAGAAAATTACGAAGTTCCGGTGGCTTAGGCTGCTGTCGTTTCTAAGGCGATAATTCTGTTGTATTTGACTTTTTGTTTATTGTAACTCCCATAGTGGGAGTCTGTAGTTGTTCTATGTTTTGCTGTACGCTACTTTATGTCCATTCTAGTATTGCAATCATCTTGATGAGGAAGAGAGAGCTGGTTGCTTTGCTTAATTTGTCTTCCTGGTGTATTGTGGTGGTTGAGTGGTGCCATGGGATTGTCTCACTCTGCAGTTTGTGATTATGGTATTTCTTGATCATACTCACTTACTATATTGGCAAAACGACCTAGTACTTTTAGCTGACAAAGACACCTAAAGTGACTTATTTCCAGTAGAATAGACAATACTGAGGAAATATCTGTAGCTTTTTGGCTTAAAATCTATAATGACCTAGAGAATTTTCCACAACAAAGATCAAAATATTTTTTTTTATATTATTTTCCCCAAGAGGGAAATTTCCCCGAGGGGATTTTCAGAAAATCTTAAGTTCATCTTTTTATTCCAATATGACATGATCTCATGTTAATGATGTGTAAAAATGAGTGTCTACCAGTAATAACAATTTTTCATTTTCCTTACGAGAAAGTTTTAAAACATCTGTTTAAGGGTCTAAAATCAAGCTTAGGTTCACACTTGCAATCTGTTTGACATATTCGACATTCTTCATTCAGAGAATTTATACATACTGTATACATTTCAAAATGCAAAATACTACATAACAATATTTAAAACAAGAATTATCTTTAAACAAGAATTATCTTTAAAATATAATCGCGAGGATTATGTGCAGCTGTGCAACCTACAAATATTACATTTTCAATTATATCTAAGGTGGAGATACGGATGTATCATAACTATTTTGTTGAAAAGTAGAATAGATCATAAAACAGACAAGAAGCAAAACATGCGTTAACCCAAGAATTTTCATCAAAGGAGGGTGGGGGGGTCCAGGCCCATCGGAATAGCTCTGATAATGTACTTTAATTTTTCAAGATTCCAGCAGTCCAACATTTCCGTGGGGGGGGGGTCAACTGCTTATTCCTATAGATACCTATAGATTTGTGATTTTGCATAGTCAAGATAATGCATTCAGTCTGGTACATGTATAGGGTGCGAAAAAACGACAAATGGTGCTATTAAAATTTCTTATCATTTTTTATTATCTGATGCTCGACCAGATTGTTACGGGACTTTCCACCAAGATTTTTAGCATATTGCACAAGCTCGATGAAAATAACCATCTGAATTCCAGTTGCCGATCTCAGTCTTGATCGCGCCTGTATATCACCTTTGAGCACACCATGAAATTTAATACACAGCCCAAAGCAACACGATTTTCTACACGTTTATATCTGCTTCTGGTACACCTTCTTCACGCAGAAAGTAAATCTGACAAAAGGAGAACATTCTCTGACCTCCTATTTACACCATAAACGTAGGGACCCGTAAGAGGCTGCATGACATTCCCCGATTTTTTATTCTCTTTCTAGGCTGTCATTGTATAAACTGTGTCCATTTCAGGTCTTTGACGTAAGTGAAGTGCCTTAGTGTGCCGTCCTTCAGATTTGGACGTCAACTGGGTGTGCCCTGTGCAGTGAAAGTCTCCCACTGTGCAAAAACCCTATGGTAATTTAGATATGGTTACTTGTAGGCTTTCATCCAACAACCTGGAGTGTGCATCCTGCTTTAACGGGCATTATAGGCATAATGTGGCTTCTCTTGTTCAGTAATATGGTTATTCTGTCTATTTATTTGGGTATTCTATCTATCTCTATATACTGCCAAACGCTCTAACGGTATTGATAGGTCAGCACTTATGAATTGTCCGCTAGGCTGGGCAGTTTTTTTAGACAAGACAATACTTTCGCCTGACTATATTTTCATAAAATGCTGTAATTTCTAAAATAAGATTAAGCATATTTTGTGTAACATGCGTGAATTTGATCAGCCAGTGGAAATGTGTAGCTTACTTTGCCAATTCGCAATGATTGACTGTGAAGAGAGGCACAAATACTTGCATTTCCTGTAGCAGTGCGAAGATTCTGTAAAACAACGTTTCTGATATCACAACGATACTATTGTGCTCAATTGTGTCTATCTACGCCAAAAAGCACATGTTATTGCTATGTATGCGCGCCGGGAGTCCTGTCCGTATTTGCTTCTGCTTCCGTGGAAACTGCAAATATTTATTGATCGAAAACAATAAACATGTGGTAAGTACTAAATATTCCAGACCCAAAACAGTACTTGGCTTAAATAGATGAAGAAAATATTTAAAATAGTTACAAAGAAAGTGTACACGTTTTGTTTATTTGACTGTTTATTTACATATCATGCTTGACCTTGACCTTTGAGAAATCGCTAATAGTAAACGCAAAGTGGATTTTATCATAATTTGAATATTGAAGTTATTACCCAATGAAATGGTCAGCTTATTCTATTTGGACCAATATACGTTTTAGATAAATGGATCTAAACCCAGCATAGTTGTGGCTATCACAACAAAAGAGATAATTGGCTGAGATTAAATAGAAGTTGGTTTTATCATGTTGATGATAAAGCGCTGGTTTATTACTTTTTTAGTAAACAGAAAGATTACATATAGATCTAGGCTATGACCAAACACCACCTTAGAAAAATTGGACGGTATTCTATCACTTAAGTCACCACACAGTCTGTTGCAATTAATACACGTAGACTACAGCAGGAGTACTGGCCTTGATTTCAGTTTGGGGCTCAAGTTTATAAAATCAAGGGCAGGTCATTAAGCGCGTTTATTGCAAAATGAACCAGTTTGCGCAGGTAGAGATATGCGTCAGTAAGTGATATGTGCATGCTGCCTTCAAAAGATAGTGGCCATACCTGGACTCCTGTGAACACAAAACGAAAGTGAAAGTCGAAAATTTACACTGGCCAAGTTGAGACCTCCATAAATCAATTGATTCAATACTATTCACATGTAGCAGTCACAAAAATTATGCACTATTTGTCGTAAATAGGCTCACTGGAGTATGGCTAATGTCTCAATGAGACCGTCCGTTTTCAATTCTTGTTCAACTTTTAGACCAATACAAATTTGACTTTGACATATAAGCGGTTGTAAACTAGACTATGTTTTTGCATCAAAAATAGTGAGTATGATCAGGAAATACCACAATCACAAACTGCAGACAAACCCATTGCACCGCAAGGAAGAACCACACAACAATCACGAGACACCAGGAAGACAAACTAAGTAAAAGAAACCAGCTCTCTCTTCACCATCAAGATGGTTGCTAAACTAGAATGGACATAAAGTAACGAAAAACCAAACATAGAACAATTACAGACTCCCACAATTGGAGTATCAATAAAAAACAAGTCAACAACAACAGAACCACATTATGATCATGATATAATATGAAAAGTTTTGTTATATCATCAACGACAAGGACTGGAAATCGTAAAAACTGAACTTTTTAATCGATGATTTCATAAAAAATAAACCCATTTAATGTCTGGAATCATTATTATTGGTTTTAGCATTTACTATAAAGGTAATACATTGTGTTCTCACCATCTACTAGTATTGATTAATCCGGTCTAAAACGAACATGTGTTTCCACTACAGTGGAAGACATTTTTATTATGGCGTCATCTGTTTAGGTCAGTAGGTTGATTTCATCATAATTTGAATATGCAAACTATTTATCTAATGAAATAGTGCCATATTTTAGTAGGAAAAGATCTTTTTATATTTGGCCAAAAGAACTTTAGATAGATAGATAGGATAATATCTAGTATAGATGTGTCTGAGCCTACAGCCGAAAGAAAATCATTTGCTAATACTTGAGAGATAGTCCTTAGGTTGAACATGACTTCAATTTATGTGCTTGTGGTTTTCCTGATCATACTCACTTACTCTTTTCATCTATACAAATCTATTTACAAAAGTTAAAGTAGAAAAAATTCATTCATATTTAAAAGTCATATGACAAAGCAGTTATTGACTTCACTTTTCGTAGACATTAGGATTTATCTACCTTGTGACCTCGCTGAATATCACGTTTTTTGGGTAGATAAATCCTAATTTCTACCTCATTGAAGTCAACAATTGTATATTATTGTACTACAGTATCATCAACAAATGCTATTGCACCACTAAAACAGTCTCAGTTTGTAGAGGATCTTACATGATTGATCCTGTATTTTTGAATTTATTATAAAAAAGTTGGTCAAAGCGATAAAATGTAATATGAGTCTTTTTGGCAGTTTATCGTCTGTGTTTTCTGCAATAAGTTTAATAAGTTCAATAATACAGGGGCACAAATGTTAGATTATATTAATCATATGATATTCAAAGTACATTGAAATCGCAATTTGGTGTGAAAAAATAAGAATGCTCACAATTGAGATAGACATCATAACATAACGTTACAAAATATGTAAATCACACTTGGTTTATAACATTGATTTTAATACATGACAATATGCCAAAAGTGGTACGAACAACTGATTTGACAAGCACAATATATTTAAGATAAGATATTTACTTTTTTGACTGATAAATACACCCCTTCTTATATACCCCTGTAAGTTTCTACATGTTGATTTATCCAAATAATATTACAAGATTTGTTCGGTCTTAGCACACAGTAGAAAATCTCGCGAAATGTTACATTTTATACTACCCTTACCAACTTTAACACAAAATATCTCGTGAAGTGCAAGGTCTACACTGATGTAGGTGGTATAAAATAATTATACCATGTTTGTCCACCTGTACGTAAGATAATCCACTCGCTAAAGCTCGTGGATTATCTCCACGTACAGGCGGACAACCCACGGTATAACTATTACTTAGCCCATGACCCGCCCACTTCTTTTTGTTTTCAGCCAATCACTTGCATGAAAAGGACCATATTCAGTGTGGTATATTTTCCATAACCCACACTTTAATGAGACTCATTACCATAACTTGATGAGAGGAAATTGCAGTCCAAAATGTTAATTTCACCAAATCTATTTTTATTTTTAGAACCCTAAATAAAACTGTGATAAGAATATTGATACAAAATGATGTCAATTTCAAATGTTAACTGTTTCACAGAAAAATGGCGACTGCAGAAAACACCGACCAGGCGGCACTGTACATTGAAGCCTGGTCAGAAAAAAATCTGATAATTCTGAAAAAAAATCAAACAAAAATACTAGCAATAAAACCCAACGCATCAATGGCTAAAAAGAAATGAGAGACTCCTAAACGTAATGCAGCAATATGCTACATAATGTTTACATTTCAGGATGTGAAATCAACACAGGAAACAGCTGGGCAGGGCTAAAAAGGTTGTACAATAATTTGCGTTTGATATGAAATATACACTCGGGAGCTCGATCCGCTCCCTCGTATATATTCCATAACCAACACAAAACATTTAATAACCTATACATGCTGCATTTCATCTGGATCTACAACTTTGGTAAGCGTATTTGATATAGGTTATTCAATGTTTTGCGTTGGTTATGCAATATATACGAGGGAGCTACTCCCGAGTGTATATCTCATAAAGAACACAAACTATTGTATAACCTATTTAGCCCTGACCCAGCTGTTTCCTGTGTTGCTGACACACAGATCTCACATCGTGAAATATACATATTATGTAGTGATTTACTGCACTTCATTTAGGAGTATGTCATTTCGTTTTTAGCAATGGACGCGTACAGATGACACAAATTGATTTTATTAGCGGCATATTTTTATTTTTGCAAAATAATCTTGGAAATATTTCACTAATCACACGTTACAGATGTATATGCCGATCAGTCCCCACTGTTTGTTTTTTCTTCTCTGATGCACAAAAAGTAGAGACTCGCTCAGATCAGCGTATATATCCATGTGTCGTTTGATCATGGTGTCTTCATCAAATAGCTTTTAGGCGCAAGCATTGTAATTTCCGACCAGGCTTCAATGTACAGCCTTTTTTCTGCAGTTGCAACTTTTTCCGTGAAACGGCTAAATTTTAAATTTACATCATTTTTAGATTTTACGATTTTACACTTAGTTTTCTTGTGATATAGATTCGAACCCATGACCTCGACAACACCGCATAGAACTACGCCAGCAGGGATTTGAGTTTAATGTATCTGTTGCATGTAAACTGTGAGTTTCAATAGCGATTCCGTACTCTTTCTCAAGTATTAATCTTACTTCACCCTGGTCTTTTGGCGGGACTCTGGTGAGCATGCGCATTTTCGCAAGCTCATCTGAGCCTTCATTGCACGACAACCCGACAAGTACCGTAATCACATGTGCTGGTTCGTAAAGAATTGCAATGGATTGAAGTATCCACAGGGCACTGCTGCACACACGACACATTCATACACGGCTGTTAAGGAAATAGCTAGTATCCCACAATGCTAGTTTTACCCAACTTATATTTTTTATAGACAACAAATATATATTTTAGAACATAAATATTTTTTACACAACACATATTTTTTTCAGACAACAAATATTTTTATACACAATATATATATATTTAGTCCACAAATATATGTTTAAGTCCACAAATATATTTTTAGTCCACAAATATATGTTTTAATCCACAAATATATTTTTTGTCCACAAATATATTTTTAGTCCACAAATATATTTTTTAGTCGACAAATATATATTTTAGTCCATAAATATATTTTTTAGTCCATACATATTTCGATATACAACACATATATTTCCACATACAATATTGCAACGCCTGACATGCCATATAATTGACATTTTCAGACTGCAATTTCCTCTCATCAAGTTATGGGAGGTGATCTTAAAAAGTGTGAGTTATGGAAAATATACCACACTGAATATGGTCCTTCTCTTGTATCTGATTGGCTAAAAACTAAAGGAAGTGGGCAGGTCATGGGCTAAACCCAATTAAACCTGGTGTCTCTTTGGAGAAAATGGCAAACAGTACAGATCCAGATCAGTAAGGCATAATGCGGTGTCAGATCAGGATCTTCACTGTTTGCTTCCAGTTTTGTATTAAAATTTGGAAAAAAGAGAGAAAAAACACCCAACGTCCCAAAATTTTGTTTGTTGGTTTGTTTGATTTGAATCTTTACGTCCCATCAACAATCTTTCAGTTATGCAGGAACGGGTCTTCCTGGGTTGAACCAGTACTAATCTAGGATAAATGTGCCTAGCTCAAGGACCACAACAGAGTGACGCAGTGGGGCTCGAACTCGCAGCCCTTCGGTCTCGGGGCAAGCACTCTACCAGTGAGCCACTGCGCTCCCAAAATTTGAAAATGGGTTCAATCTACTGATGAGTGTAGCCAAGTCCATTCAGTAAATCAAAGGGCGTTGATAATATAATGTACATTGTATGGTACCATTTTAAACCAGTCATTATGCTCTTCTAAATTGAAAATAAAAACATGAAATCACAGGTATAGATAAACAAAAAATTACAGAGTAAAATTGTTAATATTTTCTTACCCATAATTTTTAGCATATGTTTCGGGTGCTCAGAAAAACCGTCACGTTAAGACGGTTCTTTTCAGTAACCACAACATATGTTTTGGTTGAGAAATAAGGAAGTTTTTCTTTTCTTTTCGCACTCTTCACCAAATTCAATGAGGACCCTAACCAATGGCTTAGTCAGAAGGCTAAGAAAATACGCACATCAAAGGGAGACTACTGTAACAAGCAGAGATTATCTTCAATTGCCCCTTTTTCAAAATGAGAACTTCTCTTTATAGAAAGAATTTGCTCTCAAAGGGAGCGAATTCTTTCCTTTAAGAGTAGTTACTTATGGTAAAGAAACTCACTTTAACCACATTAGGTGATCTCCCGTGACTGTTTACTATTTCCATTACGTACGTGCGTAACTGCGTAACGGGAACTACGCAAATGCTAACAATTTATATGTTTTGACATACGATCAATTTAGATTCATTTCATATAATAATCTATCTACAACACCGTCTGGACTATAGTTTAATCGTCAGTTCACCTTTTTAACTTTGAAAGGGCACAACCCTGATAAAACGCAGGGTTAAAGTGCACATACACAATTCAGAAATGCCTCTGCCATTCCGAGAAATTCCGAGGAATCAGACCACGGATGTACATCGAGGATCTACTTTGATAACGCGGGTGATAACGTACGCTGACGTTATATAACGTGACGATGACATCACAGAAACCATGTTAACACAATTACAAGTGTGTTTGCAGCAAAACAAATGGTTATAAATGAAGTTTATGTTTTTTCAATAAAATATTGCTATAGCAATATTTTATTGAAAATACAAACACTTCGTTTATTCTAATGATTAAACTTTTCGGATAATCAGAATAATCGATTTTAATAGAGCTGACCCACATGGTACAAAACTAATTTTCCTTACGCCAGTTCTGGCTAACAAAATGGAGCTTTTTGGTACATAGTACTACGCGTAATGCTCCTTATATACATCAGAGGCATGATTCGACTCTCAAATTGTGATTGCATATACACAAGATACTACAGCACAGCCTGCACTAAAGTTTACACATAAGTGCACCTGTTTAGCACTTCAGGGTCACCACACTGCTTAAATAATAATATACTGACAGACTTTAAAAACGAATTACTTGGATAGCAGCTTTAATTTATGACTTTGAAAAGAAGGCAGACCAATCATTTTGATCGTATGTTAAAGAGAGTTCATTTTTAAGTAAAACATGACAATTAATTAAAAACGTAAACATTTTGAGACATGGGTCAACTGGTACATGTGTCCAGTGAAAGGCTCACTACTTCTTTAAATCAAGATACACGACTAGCATCATATTGACAAACTTTGTAAAATTATCGAGGAATCACACTCATGTTAATTGGCAGGTCGGCAAAATACACCTTATTTGCGTATTTGTCGTCTGTGTGTCGTATGATGACTTAAAATCTCCTCTACTTAAAAAATGTTTCAGTGACTAAATTCATACGAAGCAAATAACGTCGTGGCGTTTAGTTTAACAATTAAAACTAAACTGTTTGCTGAAGAAGCCAACTCATGATGACCTCATCGAAGCAAAGGAATTGTACATATATCTGTCTTTTGACAGATATAAAGGAAAATGAGTGTTGCGTTTTTAATGTCCGTCAGTATAACAAATAGTGCACAAAGGGTGCAAACTTTAGCTCAGACTCCAATGAATTATAGGACTTTTTGGTCTCCTCATGAATGCGTAATTAGGACTGGTCTACCTTAGACATAGGTAAAAGTTGAGGCGTAGTTTTATTAAAAAGTAACTGTACATGTATCATCTTGCACCATATAACACCTCAGCAAAGACACAAAACATTATTGGACCCTAAAAACGCCAGCGAAAATGTCTGTTTATTGGTTAACTTAAGTATAGAGACAATCAGTGTGGTACCCAGATCAGACTGCTCACAGGAGCAGTCTGATCTGGCTACTACACTGTTTGTCAAAAAGGCTTCAATAAATTTCTTCAGACGACGAAAGCAGACGTCTTGTTTTGATTGGCGCTTTAAGGGTTAATAAACGTGAGTGTAGTGTATATAATGTCACAATTTTCATGAAAGACGCGCGTGTTTAGGCGGCTCAAACAACTTATTAACTGTTTGCCAAATTATAAATACAACCTATTTCCCTTCCTTAGCAGAGGAAATAGCCGAACCACGCCCAGATACGAATATTAAAGTTGCCGCCTTTTCAGTAAGCGAAATGTCAAGTAATAGCTGACCCTACATTCATCAGTGCATACAACTACATCTTAGATTTAAGTATATTACTATTTATATCTTCAAATATGATTTGAAAGGCATTTGGAGGGAGTTTATAATTCCACTTCGGTGCTGTCATCATTTCAGTAGCAATATGTCCTATCTCATAACTGCATTTCGCTGAATGACCATTTCCTCCTATTGCCACGCCAAGATTGTCGTGAATCTTCCCAATATATGGCAGCCCTGTCGGTGTTACCATTGTTACACAGCTGTCGCTATAGAAGGACTTGAACTTTATGCCTGCGTGAATAGAATAATAAATAAAATGATAAGGATTTTGTCACCAGGGACCCTAGCTTTGGGGTTTCCCATGAAATAAGACGAACGCTACCTGCTGAGTAACTTCGACTAGCTGGAATATTGAAATAATTAGTATATACAAATTAGTCAGGTAACCGAAGTCGTGTATCATGCAAAACACAAAATGTTTGCAATCGAGAGGTATACGGCTGGATATTTGTATACGGATAGTCAAAATAGTGCTTGAGATAAAACCACTGTATAGCAATTTTTGCTAGAATTGCAATTTGCAGACAAAGGCATTCTGTTTGCCGCATAAGTCAAATTAAGCAAACTTTCATTTCAGAAATTGTGATCAGGAATCGATAAAATCAATACAATCAAAGCCCAAAGTATTCTTAAATGACCACAACTGCCTCTTGGGTCTACACGGATGTTGGTGAATTATATAAACCCAATTTCTTTTTCAGTCTGATCGCTTAAGATAAAAATATATGATATTTTAAAAAAAAACTATATTTTCATATGTTCTTGCTTCCGAAGAAAATGCCCTGCTCTGGCGTTATGCAAGTCGATCGAGTCCGCTATACAGTAGTTTCAGATACACCATAGAATTACCTTCGCAACCATACAAAACCCAGCTGTATACCTCTCGGGTGAATGGTTTAGCATTTTTCCTACCTTGGTTCCCCAATTAAATCTTATATATACTTACCTACAAACGAGTAATAAAGGCACTGATCAGACTATGTGGATGTGCAGGCTGGTCTGCACCTTTGTTGTTCGCATGCAGCAATACCAAATTGTACCTCGACCAGGGTCATATAATTATATTCAATATAAGCACATGTTTAAGTTTGCTTGTTTGATTTGATAAAAATCAACAGTCATATTGGGATGCATTCTAGGTTGCACCTGTACTTAGCAGACGATAAAGCGTCTTGTTTAAGGAGACAATGCGGGGTGAGGCTCGAACCAGGTACCTGTTAATCTCGTGTCGCACCCTGCTTAACATACATGCATAATCAATTCAAAATTTATGTCCAAATTGTACAGACGCTTCCATCTATGCTACATATATGGTTTGGAGAAAAAAGGGATCTTTACGGTGCCATTGGATGATCCAATGGCGTAGCAAGAAAGCTGAAACAGTTACGCACATTAAAGGGAGGCTACTGGATCAAGCAAAGATTCTCTGCTTTAGCGTTCCTTTTTAAATAGGAACTTCTCTTAAAGTAAAGAATTTGCTCCCATAGGGAGCGAATTCTTTCCTTTAAGAGAAGTTTCTTATGGAATGGAAAATCACTTTAACCATGTTAGGTGACCTCCCTTGAATGTTGCCATCTTTATTACGCACTTGCGTAACTGCGTAATGGGAGCTACACCTGGGTCCAATAGATCTATGATCAGTGATTGTTGTATATTCTGGTTAATCTAACCAAGTAAGAAAAGCTTGAGGAATTACACGTTCTGTAATGCGTCAGAGTTTAACTTCACATATCTTATAAGAATACATCATGCGTGTGAGGGTGGGATAGAAAAATCCGTCCCGAGGATCACCGTTTGACATCACGAGGCTTGACGAGTGATGACAAACGGTGATCACAAGCGACAGATTTTTCTATCCTTTCCTCATACGAATATTGGATTCCTTTTCTTGCTCATCATTTAATACCGCATTTCATATTATAAAAAGCCTAAATACTCTGAGATGCGACATGGCAAGATGATGTCACTTTAACATAACAATGACGCCACTTGACGACTATATCGCCAGAGTTTCAATACAACCAATTTACAGCCCTCACGTGACATCCTGGGTAAGATATTATTTTCTATCCCAGCGTCTGATATCCTTATCCGGTATGCAAGAATATTGATAAATGTATGAAATTGAAGGGGCTAGTGCAAGAACAGGACTAAAGCATATTTGGAAAATCTGAGAAATTGTCAATTTAGTTACATTATAACAAGGCCTACAATCTTTACTGTTCTATTTCAGTGGCATTTAAAAATCATGATATGAGACGTGAAAGGTGATTTACAACAATGTGGCATTTTGACAAGGGTAGACTCAGACGAGCCTGTGCAGCCTCCTTTTGAGCTTAGAAGCACCAAGCACTGTTCGGTCAGTAGCATTACACTCATAGACAACTACAGCGACTAGCAAAGGCTCTGATTAGACTGTGCGTATGCGCAGGCTGAACTGAGGCTTAGCTTGTCGCACATATCACATTGTCGGAAATGTCAGGTTGCGGCTCATATATTATATTAAATTCAGAGTACGGGATTAAGTCAAATGACGAATGCTTGTACAAGTATCTGGCAACATTAAACCACGAGTGACTGCTGTATGCATCATTTGACTGTTATTTGTTCGTTCGTTCGAAATAGTGAATCAAATTTTTTACTCAACTTAATATAATTGTTTAACTTTCTGTACATTTTTTCTAGAAATCTGGGTTCATTATACCTTGGACTTAGCCCCGTTTTTGCACTAAACCGTTTTTCAAAATAAATCATTTAAATTCCTGCAATATACTCCAAACCGTTTGACGGATTTGTATGACACATCAATTGGAATGCTGAATACAACATTAAGAGATCGTGTACTTTAATTACTTTTGCAAATTGTTCGAAGAGGGATGCATTTGAATTTATGAAAGAAGTGTTTGATTGGATGAGAAACATAAAATATTGATTATCATGGCCCGGAATTACAATGTCTCCTTAAAATTAAGGAAGACTTAGGTTAAGTATTGATTTTTCAGGGTGTGAAAATTAACGTTTCGAACTGATTAAAATAAAAAAAAATACTTTTTTCGGTAGATCACAACGATAACTTTGACCGAAAGTACTACTGCATCGATGGGCAAGTTATTTGGCATTTAATATAGCATGTTGAAATATCAATACTTAACTTTAAGGAGGCATAATTGTTATTCAGGGCCCATACCTGTAAACATAGATTGCATCAGTTTTGTGAGATGGTCTATCAACCAGGGATCACCACCACTGCAGTGCCAGCTGGAAATATCCTCATGTGGAAGGAACCTCTTCAGAATAAGATCAGAATGTCCAATCTTAATGTAGTATTTGCCTGCAATGTACAGTATAGAAACAGTAAAAACTGTCTAAAGCGGTCACTCAATAATAAACAAAACATGGTCGTAATGACAGAGGGTACAGATGCACCACGACCTCTGACCAATGACCTTTGGGTCTTTCTATTTCAAACGGTTGATGCAGAATGCGTAAAATGAGCCAGTCCGACCGGAACATATGTGCATGTCAAAGCTTTTATTGTAAATGTAAATAAACGCCTGAAACCCTTTTTTCTAAAACAACATATCAATATTGTAAATAAAGTCACGCTTCAAAGCTTTTGATTTATCTTTAGCTTAGCACAGGAGCATTCTGTAATTCTTTTAGTCTGTATTAAGCAATTCTCAGTTTTTGAAAACATATTTTTGGGATTTTCTTTTGAGTGACGACAGGTTTTGCTGTATGTGACATTTTGCTAATTATAAGATGCTTAGGTTAATGGAAAAGGATAAAGTGCCGCAGGTTGCGACAATTCACCAGAGTCTGCAATGTTTGCCAAACAGTGAGCCACGGGACGGATTTTTCAATCCCAGCCTCACCTACATGATATATGCTTATATCTATTTTTTGTGTCTTGGTTTGTGTGTTCTGGGGAATGATGCGTTGATAAGTTGGGGGTCTTTAATGCAGGCCAAACATCTATCATGTGTCTTGATCCACATCTGAACTAAGGGTCAGGTTGGTGCACCGTTAAACCGGTTCAAGCCCTCCAGTAAAATATTTTTACTGACCGTTCCAAGGCGGTGCTTAATTTGTGGATCATTTATATTATTTCTGTCTTGCTTTGTTATGCTTTCATGCACGTCTGTGTGTTGAGGTTTGTGGTCACCTGCTGAGAATGGGCTGACCTCTTGGCTCTCGTTTGTGATGTCTAATTGTGACGTTGTCACTTTCCAATTGGTATCCTTGGTCAGTTGTGGTGCTTAATTGTATCGATTCCTGATCTTTTCTTTCTTTATAACTTTCATCCACTGCTTACATTACGTGTGCAAACAATGGACAGCGTATCACATAGTAAAATAAACCAATTTGTAAATAGAAAAATAATAATAGAGTGAAATCTGTTTGAGCGGCCACTCAAAGAAGACGAAAAATGCTTTTCTCAAGACCGATAATCCGTTTATGTAGGTCAAAAGTAGTGCAGAATGCTCTGTACTACTTTTGACCTGCATTAAGGTACCACATGGCTTTAAGACCTTTGTTTTGTTATATTTTGAGTGGCCGCTTAAGGCAGGTTTTATTGTAATATTTGGAGTACCATCTGGATAAAGAACTGGTGGTAGCATGTAAACCTTTATCAAACCATCTGGGTTTCTTGGATAGTCTCTGAACCACTCTGGGGACCCGTTACCATAATACATAATACTTGGCATATCTCTGCAAAAAAGCAAGAAAACCCAAATATAAATTTTGCATACCAATATATTTAATTTCAAAAGCATGTGCATGTTGCTAAATAATTATCAAAATGACAAGGAAATCGGCAATTACACGCAGACGAGACACATGCATGAGGCAAAAACTACCAATATAAGCAAACCTATAAATTTAAACTTATCCAAGGCAACAATAGCTCTGTCTAATCTGTACTCTTTCTCTTTTCTCTCTCTCTCTCTCTCTCTCTCTCTCTCTCTCTCTCTCTCTCTCTCTCTCTCTCTCTCTCTCTCTCAACGAGATGTTCCTAGAGTGACGTAAGCTAAATAAGATGACATAAATCATCATTATCACACATTCGAGGGTTAATCTAAGTTTAGAAAAAAGAGGATTTTACTCATTCAAATTATCTTTACAGCACTGTAAGATATGTGTCAGCTAACACCAAAAAGAGGTGGCAGCCCTTTTTGAGGTATTCTTACACTTGCATTCCTCCCACACCAATTCTAGGCCAACATTTCACCATCGATAAATGCTACACATTTCTGCCGGTAATTGCTGTAGTTATTATATAAATCAACACAATCAATCAGAATACAGTAAAGCCTGTGTTAAACGGCCACTCAGAAATAGACCAAACAAAGATCTTAATGACAGATGGTAGCTTAATGGTGGTCGAAAGTATTGCAGAATATTCCAAGGGGAACATTCTGCAATACTTTTGACCTGCATTAAGCGATAATTGGTCTTGAAAAGCAATCTTCGGTCTTTTTGAGAATGGCCGTTTTACACAGGTTTTACTGCATAGCTTTTAAAGCAGTTGAACGGTTACACCAGGATCAGAAGCAGTTCAACTGCCGCCATATATGGTGATTGTTTTGTTATTCAGTACGTAATGTCCATTGCGAATTTTGCTATCATCTTGATTGGGAAGAGAGAGAATGCCCCGGTTATAAAACTTTTTTATGCTTTTGTCTGTTTGTTTGATTGATTCTTTACGTCCCATCAACAATCTTTCAGTTATAAAGGGACGGGTCTTCCTAAGTTGAACCAGTACTAAGCCTGAATTAATGTGTAATGCTCAAGGACACAACGCAGTGACGCCGGTGAGGCTCGAACCCACGGCCCTCGGTCTCGAGTCAAACTAAAATACCGACAAATGAAGACCATTCATGCCTAAGTCTCCCAGATGTTGGAATATATCATGCTATTAAATGTTAAAATGCCAACACTTGTTGGCATTTTAACATTTATGAGCAGAATAAATGTCCTGCTCGGCTGAGTTGAGCATGGATTTTTTATAACATCGGGGCCTGGTTGCTTTACTTTAATTGTCTTCCTGATGTCTTGCAACTGTTTGTGCTATATGGCTCTTCCTCACGGTGCCGTGAATTGGTCTTCAAGTTGTGATTATGGTATTTCTGATCATACCCTCTTGCTTTTCTGCTGTAAAGTTACACTTATTTTTTTACAATGTGGTTTTGACTCACCGTAGTTGTTCCAAATCTTTAGAATCGACTTCTGCAAAAACAACTGTTTGGGGAGAAGCTTCAAACTTAACATTAGGTCCTGGCAGTAAGTCTCTTGAGCTCGTAAATGTATTGGTTGCTAGAATAACTTTCTTAGCGAAGTACGTGCCTCCCCTTTCCGTTTTTAGAACCATAACTGAATCGGGCGATTGGTCCTTTTTCGTTACTTCGCACACAATGTCCCTGATAATGTCACAACCCTGTCGTGAAGCAACAGTTATGGCGGCATCAACCTGGGCACGTGGATTTATCACTCCGCCAGTGAAGTTAAATAGTCCACCATCCTCATGACCAAATTTCAAGTATGGATATTTTTGTTGCATGTAGGAATGGTCACATCGTTGCACGTCGCCTGCAGCTTGTTTTTCAAGTTTGTCGAGAATCGAGTGATCTCCAACAAACAATGAGCCTACGTCAGAATAGAAGTTGATACCTGTATAGACGAAATGTAAGTTTTCAAGGCGCATTACTTCAAACTGCGGCAATAAAGCTATATGTATTGTCGTGCCATCCAAGAGTGACAGTGATTTAATATTTTATTTACAATTGTAAAGTAAAATTTAACTTGCATACTCCACTTGAGCTAACGCTAATTGATAGAGCACTTGTGTATTAATCCTATCCATGCACAAGTGATCTATCGATAACTTTGTAAACAAAACATGACGTCACTGTCACTCTTGGCTGGCAGGACAGTACATGTACTGCTTTTCTATACAATCCAGATGCACTTTTCTAAACATTCAATGCACAATGGTGTAGCCAGAACACTGATTAAGTTACATCAAAGGGAGACTAATGGATCAAGCAGTGATTCTCTTCAATTGCGTCCCTTTTCATAATGGGAACTTCTCTTAAAGGAAAGAATTCGCTCCCAGAGGGAGCGAATACTTTCCTATAAAAGCAGTTCCTTATGGCATGGTGGAAAATCACTTTTACCACATTAGTGACCTCCCTTGAATGTTACTTTTTATTACACGCGTGCGTAACTACGTAATGGGAGGTACGCCAGTGATGCAGAGCTTATACGACATTTAAAACTCAAACTGCTCAATGAATTTGATAGATCTTATAAATTGTACTAACTACATGAAACAGTACAATGTATGGAACATGTGTGAAATTGCACAGGTCTCTTAAATAGTAAGTGAGTATGATCAGGAAATACCACTATCACAGATTGCAGACAAACCCATGGCACCGCGAGGAAGAGCCACAAAACACTCACGAGACACCAGGAAGACAAACTAAGCAAAGCAACCAGTCTTCTCTTCTCCATCAAGATGATTGCAAAACTAGAATGGACATGAAGTAACGTACAACAAAACATATAGCAATTACAGACTCCCACATTGGGAGTTAGAATAAGAAACGAACCAACAACAACAGAACCACCGCCTTAGAATGGACAGCAGCCTAAGCCAACGGGGGCTTCAATGCATTTTACTGGTACCAAATCTTCGCCCTAGATTATGCTTTTGTTGAAAGACAAGAAATGTGTAGCTCGCATGGAGGCCTTCTAACTATTGCAATGTATCGTCATGTAGAAACACTCTAATCAACTTAACAAACTATGATGAAACAAACCTAAGGGCTTACGACTCACATATAGTCAGAGCTAAAGAAAACCCCAAGTTGAGCCACGGTGGGCCCAGCCACAGATACGCATCAGGCACCAACCCACCGAGTAAAGCTTTACGTCAGATTCTGATATGCTCCGTTGTCCATTTCTTAACCGTTGTATATCTTACAGCTTAACGTGCATACATGTACATGTACGAGTATATTAATAAGAAATTACTTTGGTAAACATGTTTTACGGTCATACCATTCTCCTTCATACCACATAATTTAAACTCGACGTTGATATAAAGCATATGTAAGTTGTCTCGTGATAACTTGACTTCAGCTTTGCGATTCTTTAAGGATTGTAAGAATATATCATTTGTGTGAGGATGGGATAGAAAAATCCGTCCCGAGGATCACGTGATCGCGAAGGACGGATTTTTCATGCAGACTGGATAGGGATATCTTAGATGTTACCCTGGGATAGAATCTCTTATCTTATCCTTGTTATCTTACCCAGGCTGTCGCACGAGGGCTACATTCATTGGTTGTATTGGAACTCACTCACATTGTCGTCAATATGTTAAAGTGACGTCATCATATCATGTCGCATCTCAGCGTTTTCAGGTACTTCTGAGAGCCTTTCTTAAACATAAAATGCGGTATTAATGGTGAGCAAGAAAATTATCCATTATTCGTGTGAAGGTAGGGTAGGAAAATCCGTCCCTCAGGATCACAGTTTGTCATCACTCGGCAGGACTTGTGATGCCAAACGGTGATCCTATAGACGGATTTTTTGTAATTCTACCCTCACACTCATGATATATTCTTATATTCTATCCTATTCTCACACGAAAAATGGATTCTTTACTTGCTGACCACTAAATGCCTCAATTCATATCGAAAAAACAACATGAAAAATGCTTCTAGAAAATCCTGAATACGCTGAGAATAAAGTAAATAAGCTATTATGTACGAATCTCTGTATTTGTATATGATGTGTAATTGTGACATTTTCTTGTCATATTCTCTCTGTTTTTCTTACTCTCTGCCATTAGAGTTATACATTCGATGAATCTTTTCAAGTTATGATTCGTTATGCTTTAGCCTTTAAACTTTGCATCAGAAAGGATTGCCTCTAGTTGTGCTGAAGTAAGACATTTTACAGGTAGCTCATTCAGGGTTCATACAGGCAAGTTCGATTAAAATTCAAGGACTTCTCAAAGATTTTCCTAGTTTACAAGGACTAAATAATCTAGAAAAACGGACCCTTCAAAAATAGAGAACCTACTTTATAAGAAAACAGCAGACTCGGTTTTATTGAGTCTGTTTCTACTTCAGAAATGCTAGACTTAACAAATGGAGAAATTAGTACTAGAGACCTAGTATAAACTCGTTGTGCCTTTATTTGGTGCAGCATATGCTGCACCAAATAAAGACCCGACAAATTTTATACTGATTTATGTATCTATCAACTGTGCTAAGTCCTACAGAACATAGTAGAACTCATTGACTTTTCAAGGCTTTTGAGTGAATTTCCAGTACTTTTTAAGGGAGGTTTAGTGTTCAATAACTTTTCAAGAAAGCCGTTTAAATTCATGTACTTTTCAAGCCTGGGCGAACCCTGTCAATGCCGTCAACGAAAAGCAATGGATGCATAGGCGTTTGGACAACCAGGCCGTGCATGGAGGGGGTAGAGGGGCTATTTTACCTGAACATGATTCCAGGGCTCTGTATCGTATCTGGGACTCCTTGGAGATACGAGCCCAGACAGGGTCCATATCCGTGGTCCGAGTAATGCGGCCATTGTCGTAGTGAGCGCTGTACACTTCTCTATTAGTCACATTCACACGAGTCTGTAAGAATAATATGTTGACTATGTTTAAGGGTAACATGCAGATAAGTATTGTAAAAGCGCTCCATTAACATGTTAATAATAGACATTCGCAGACAATGTATACCCAGAGCCGTCTCATCAGGGTCTGCATCGTTTGCAAGTTTTGAAAATTTGAACGTACTGATAAACGGTTGAAATTTTTTTTCTGTTGTACGTTTGTTTAACCCATTTATGCCTTAGGGGATTTTCCATCTTTATCAATTGGGTGAATCCGTTTCGAATTCAAGGGTTGCTAGGTGGTCATTTACATTTTTATTCAAATTTTATTAGAACTTTCTGTAAGCAAACAGTGTAGGACCTGATCAGATGCCGCGTTATACAGCTCATTTTCACAGAAATAGCTACCTCATGCTACACCATTTACCCGGTGCTACCATACAGGTTGCAAACTGAATCAATTATAATTGCCATCCCTTGCATATTGAAGATGGTAACAAAAGGATGGCAATGAATTAGGATATAGTGTCTTTCTGAAGGACATAGCATATTGTCCTTTGCGATGATCGAACCTTACACCCCTCGAACACCTCTGATCTCCTCTCGGTCGTCTTATATGTACATGTAATTCACGTCTCAAATAACAGCTGTGTACTGGTACATGTACAGTGAAACCTGTCTTAAGCGGCCACTCAAAAAAAAGACAAAACAAAAGTCTAAAAGACAGGTGGAATAATATATGTAGCTTGGTGTATGTCGAAAGTATTGCAGAATGCAATACTTTTGGCCTGCATTAAGCGAGTATCGGTCTTGAAAACATATATTTGGGTCTTCCTTTGAGTGACAGTTTAACTATAAGACTGATTTTACTTTACAGCCACCCACATTTGAATGAAGCCATGTTAGTGATGTTTTTTTAAAACATAAGACTTTGTGTAACTTTACAACAATTTAAATTTTGGTGGCCGTTGGACTGCCACTAGTTTTGGTGTGACCTTACAACTGCTTGAAAAGCAGCGTGCTGAACTTTTGTATTGATCCGGGCCCGGAATTACAGTGCCTCCTTAAAGTTAAGTAAGACATAAGTTAAATATTGATATTTCAAAATGCTATATTAAATGCTAATTCAATTGCCTGGATCGATGCAGAAATTGTGGTCAAAGATAGCATTGCGATCTACAGAAAAAATGAAACTATTTAGTTTTTAATCTGTTTGAAACGTTATGCTTTGCATCCTGAAAAATCAATAATTAACTTAGGTCTTCCTTAACTTTAAGGAGGCATTGTAATTCCGGGCCCCCGGAGAATTACAGAAAGTAGAAATGATTGACTTGTATCACTGGAGAAATGTTGACCTCGTGTTGTTTAAGTAAGAAAGTAAGTGTAAATTTACACAAAAAGCTGCCACTTCTTTGGGTGGTAACTTACACTTACCTTTTTAAAGGGTAAATCATTGAATATGCAACAATGCGGCGTTAAATCGGGGTCTGCTCAAATGGCCTTAATTGCCCTCCACTTGTTGCATCGACTTGAGGATGGCAATTATAATTGACTACGACTGCAACCTGTATGGTATCATGAGATAGCCTCTTCTGTAAAAATTTTACCTACATTGTATATGTATTGTCTCCGCTCTTTCTGTGCAAATTACCGGACGTGTACGTATTGTCTCCGCTCTTTCTGTGCAAATTACCGGACGTGTACGTATTGTCTCCGCTCTTTCTGTGCAAATTACCGGACGTGTATGTATTGTCTCCGCTCATTCTGTGCAAATTACCGGACGTGTATGTATTGTCTCCGCTCTTTCTGTGCAAATTACCGGACGTGTATGTATTGTCTCCGCTCTTTCTGTGCAAATTACCAGACATGTATGTATTGTCTCCGCTTTTTCTTTGCAAATTACCGGACGTGTATGTATTGTCTCCGCTCTTTCTGTGCATGTATTGTCTCCGCTCTTTCTGTGCAAATTACCGGACGTGTATGTATTGTCTCCGCTCTTTCTGTGCAAATTACCAGACATGTATGTATTGTCTCCGCTCTTTCTGTGCAAATTACCGGACGTTTATGCATTGTCTCCGCGCTTTCTGTGCAAATTACCGGACGTGTATGTATTGTCTCCGCTCTTTCTGTGCAAATAACCGGACATGTATGTATTGTCTCCGCTCTTTCTGTGCAAATTACCAGACGTGTATGCATTGTCTCCGCTCTTTCTGTGCAAATTACCGGACGTGTATGTATTGTTTCCGCTCTTTCTGTGCAAATTACCGGACGTGTATGCATTGTCTCCGCTCTTTCTGTGCAAATTACCGGACGTGTATGTATTGTCTCCGCTCTTTCTGTGCAAATTACCGGACGTGTATGTATTGTCTCCGCTCTTTCTGTGCAAATTACCGGACATGTATGTATTGTATCCGCTCTTTCTGTGCAAATCACCGGACGTGTATGTATTGTCTCCGCTCTTTCTGTGCAAATTACCGGACGTGTATGTATTGTCTCCGCTCTTTCTGTGCAAATTACCGGACGTGTATGTATTGTCTCTGCTCTTTCTGTGCAAATTACGGGACATGTATGTATTGTCTCCGCTCTTTCTGTGCAAATTACCGAACGTGTATGTATTGTCTCCGCTCTTTCTGTGCAAATTACCGGACGTGTATATATTGTCTCATGTTGTCACAAAACTAAAATGATCCACCCAGCTCATCGCCATCTCCGCTTCAAGCAGAGATGGCGATTAGTTGGATGTGTCATTCAATAGATCAAATTTCTTCTGTACCTTCAGTCAGTAGACGACAACCCACTTTTGTTTAGTGCTGAAAGATGGCAATATTTTTGTAAAGCTTATACTTGTTAATACCATATATTCAGCAAAAATGTCAGATTAACATCCGTTTCTTCGGCCCAATGGGTCATTCGAACTAGTCATGATGGAATGTTACATGCCGCATAAATGGATCATCCTGTTGAGTGATACGTGTACATGTTGCTCTTATCTTTTCATTTAACTCTTAGCATGCTTGGTAACTTTGTATGATTTTTGTCGTCTGGTGATTTTTTCAATTTTTTTTTTTTTCGAATAACTATTTAAGGAATGCCATCAGAGCGTCAATCAGCTTAGATCAAGATCATGCCTGGCGTTTTGTTTGGCCTGATCTAGGTCCAGACTATTTGCAAAAGTTATCAGCAGACGACACTACTAGAAAAAAGTTATATATCTGTCAAAATAAAATGAGAATACCCACATAAAAAAGTCACTGAGAAATAGTGTTGTTCCTAACTCTCTTGTCTAAAACTATCCACTACATGATGTGTAATTTTACATGCTTTTTCTATCCAAATTGCTTTTAGTCATAACGCATAAAAATGTTTTGCAAACTAAGAATAAAGACAGTTAAGTTTCAGAATTTTATCATGAGTAATCGATTTCTCTGCTGGAATGAAAAAAAAAACTCCTTCAGTATTAATTACTATCGGTATGCCGAACAGCCTGGATACACTGAGAGCAGGCACTATGTCAAAACTGCTCCCAAAGGTTATCAGCAGAAGGAATTATATCAAAACTATATAAAAGGTTCACTGAAGCAAAGGTTGAAAATGCATTAAGAATTATGTGTATTAATATTGTATGACTTGGACGAACTTTGCACTGTCTGGGAACTACGGCTTTCATCAGAATCTGCTTATGGCAGTTACATTGTATGCACATGCTGGTCTGATATTTTGCTGGTAAACATACGCCATTTATCTGTTAGATAATCATGCGTTATCATATTTCAAACATATTAAAACAACTTTATTGTGATATCTCACTAACTTAAACAGTTCAGGCCTCCAGATAAGCATACCTATGTATATATTTAGAAATAACTTCCACATTTCGCAATCAAACTATATGTGATGGGTACTCAAAAGAACCGTCTCAATGAGACGGTTCGTTTGAGCATCCAATACATATGCTTAAACAGACGTATAAGAAAATAAATAAAATTACACTTTCAAATCCGTGCTTATCTAGACCTATAGTTACGTACCTTGGGTTCCTGGGGTCCAATTAAACACACCTTCAACCCTGGCTTAGCCGAGGCATGGTACGCTGTAGCTGAACCCACTAGCCCCGCTCCTACAACACAGATATCGTACACAATCGACATATCAACACAGCGGCTTAAGAATCAATGTTTTAACCTATAAACATATAAACTGTAGAAGAAAATAAACGAGACACACATTGCATTATATTAAAGTCCCGAACATAATGCGTGCGTGCGTGTGTGCGTGCGTGCGTGCGTGCGTGCGTGCGTGTGTGTGTGTGTGTGTGTTCAATGCATATCTTAAAGCTAAGGTTATACATGTATGTAGACAAGCCCGACATAAATTTGAGCCGTGGCATGGGATTTCCAACAGGCTGATCAGAGCCTTTGCTAGTCGCTTGAATATTTTTGGAGTGTTAAGCTATTGACTGAGTATCATTTGGAGTTTCTTAGCTTAAAAGGAGGCTTCACAGGCTCGTCTGAGTCTACACTTGTCAAAATGCCACGTGTCATGGCTCAAAATGTATTGGAGAAGCCGGTGATAATTTGACGCCTTAGAATGTTTGTATTAAAATTTCGATCTGTTGACCAAATCAAGGGGCGATAAGGGCCTGTAGTTTAAGCAAGTGAAACTCAACTTCACAGTTTCATAACGCCATCAACCTGGCCCCGAGGTAATTACACCTTTTTTTGCTGAACTCAGCTGTGCACGAAATTTATCCTGCTCATAAATGTTAAAATGCCAACAATCGTTGGCATTTTAATATTTATGAGCATGATAAATACAACATCTAAGCATCTGAAAGCAAGAAATGTCTTTATTATTAAGCAATTGAGATCTTATGAGCATTTGAAATTCCATGCTATGTTGAGTAGAACACGAAAATAGTTTTATAACCTCGGGGCCAGTTCAGTACCACTGCTGTGTGTCGTCTTTTTTTAGTAGTGCAGTTGCATAACTGTAACGTAAACTATCAGTTACAATGTATAATACGTTTCGTCGCTATAATCATTGATAATGAAGGACGCGATGATCCATTAGAAAATCTAGGATATTCCTCAGATAGAAATTCTTATCTTATCTATGCCATCTTACACAATCTGTACATTGATTTACAAATTTGGGTCTAATATTTGTCAAGCGCATGGTCGTCAAGTGATGACATTGCTACGCCAGAGTGTCGTCATTTTGTGATGCCGAATCTTAACGTATTCTGGAACTTCCAGTATAACCCTTTACTCCACAGGCTATTTTCAGATCATGACATCATTTTCTATTTTTAGACAAAATTGAGAAAAAAAAATAAAGAAAAATTAAATTTAAGTTTTGAATACTTTTGAAAATATTATGGAAAATGGAACATTTGCTCTCCATTTTCCATTTTATTTTTCAAATACATTAAATTTCAGAGGCGTTATGGAGTAAATGATTAAAATAAAAGATGCTGAATTGAATTCTGGCCAGGGAAATTATTTCATTAATTGTATGAGGGGCAGATAGAGAAATCAGCCACTTGGGATCACCGGGATGGATTTTTCTATATTTACATTTTCGAAGCAAGTCTTTAATGAATCTTTGCAATGATTTTTGCAACCGTTCAAAGCCTCATGAATGACATAAACTTATTGACAGCTGCCAAGCTCACTTGCCCGTGCAGTACACTTCGAATCTCGAATTCATTCGCTTGAAGAGACACTAGTGTTGTCACACAGCGATTGACAGCGAGCCACACCCGATTCCCACGTGCAAAACAAGCCTCTTGGGCCCGGTTCGCTTGTGGTCATCGCCCAGCTATGGCTGCTGTTCACTTGTTTGGTATTCTCTCTCCGATAAAACCAACCAATCAAATGGCGAGTAGGTTATTCGGACAGGTTTTGATACAACCTTGCTGATTGGTCAATATTTCTAAGCCGGGTAATTTGAGGTTATAGCCGCGACCATGCTTCTCAGCAAGGTCAGCAAGGCCGAACTACAGCCGTTCGGTTCACAGGCGAACTCGGCCTTGTTTGCTCCATTGGCTGTTCCGCTTTTCCGTTTTACACTCCGACAAAACCGTTAAACAGTTTTGTTTCCTAAATTATATAAAATGTTCATATCTCAGATATTTAAAATAAAATGTAAATATAAGCAATAAATTCAAATTTTGGTCGGTATACTTCGTGTATCTTGCTAAGTTAACATGAAGCCCGAATTCACTTACTTTGCAAGAGACACGAATTATTCGTGATTCTATGAGCATTCAAAAATTGAATTCATTTTTTTAAATATCTTCATCATCCGTATCGAAGTCTACTTAATTCCACTACAACTACGAGGACATAATTTTCGCTTTGAGCTACCAGTGATATATGGTGAGGTATCTAGAAAGTCATTTGAAGCAAACTAAATGGTGAAGCCTATGTGATTTAACTTTGAAATCTATTACGAAATTAGACTTAATGAATCATCAATATTTATTACATTATAATCGACACTTTGATCATCATCGTACTATCTTAGAATAAAAGATTATTCAATAAAAATGACAACCCGTTTTCGTGCGGGCGTTGATTGACAAGACCTGTAAGGAACGCTAAGCACACTGATGTTAGCAAAGGAAAGGCGAATTTATAATGTAATTTAACCTATTTAAGCCGAATGGTCGTGTCTACCCTTATCAGTAGGACGATCCCATTTCCAAGTTTAGGGGTGTTGGGCGGTATCTTTCATCTTTATTCAAATTTTAATAAATCATTCTGTAAGCATAAAATTCTGCGGCTTCTCATCAGGGCCTGCACTGTTTGCCTATGCCCCACAAACAGGACGCTAGGCTCAAGTTATATGAGTTAAATAGAACGTGTATACAATATTGAGTATGACCTTTGGGTATCTTGAAATAATGAACCAAGATGATGAATATATTGAAACTACAGTACATTGAAACATCAGACACGGTATTCTACCTCCATATATTGTGAGATGCGATAGGTACAAACATCTCATGTTTACTACTGCCACGTATTAATAGACTTTTCACTTACTGTAAAGGCGGTAACTTTAATATTCATATCTGGGCGTTGTTCGGCTAGTTCATCTGCTAAACAAGAGAAATCAGGTTATATTTATAATTTAGCGAAGAATTAGTAAGTTGCTTGGGCCGCGCAAACGTGCGTGCATTTCATGAAAATCCCAACCTTATACACACTGAACTCACATTTATTAACCCTTAAAAAGCATAATCACAAAATGTATGTTTTTGTCGTCCACTAAAATATGCGAAGTCTCAATGAAAAACAGTGTGGACCCAGATGGGAGCATTCTGATCTGGCTCCACAATGTTTGCCTCTATGCTTATGTTACGAGGGTTAGTCAAAAATAACTGAGCCCTACCTTTTAACATTTAATTTAAGTAAAATGGACATATATTTAAATGATATTTCATCGCAGTTATATGTCATCTATTCAATAAGCTAATTTATATCTGTTGGTAGGCTTCATATACATGTACTGGTTGCTTGGCAACCGATCATGACCCGTCGAACGGGTGCGTTCACGCTGTAATACATCAATTTCTAAGCATTGCCATGGAAACGGTAACTCCAATGTAATGCTGCATTCCTGTAGTTTGATACCTATTACATGTACCTACTCAGTGCCACAGAAAAGAAACCAACTGACCTCAAATTATAGATACTTCAGAATTTAGCAATTTTTACGCGCCGCAAGTCCTATAATTTACCCCACCCACATTCATATTACCACTTTTAATAGAAAACATAAAATATTAGCCTAATAATGCTTTTGCAGTACTGCATACACAAACAAACCCTCAGAAATAATAAATTGCTTGTTTGGAATAAATGATTCTGTTTCCATGGCAACACAATCCTCATGTATTTGAAAATTAGTGTAATTTTGACTTATTTTGTTGCTAGGCAACGCATGCAATCAGTGTTCACCTAAACATTTACGAACCAAGTATAATGAAAAGACAATATGATACATGTTATTCAAATAAATGTCAATTATGTCTTTCACAAAAACTATCTAGCCCACAAGCTTTTTTAAGACATACTGTATATTCCTGGTGGCGGAGATCGTAAACGCATCGCTCTGACTGACGATCTTTAGTTGCCTAGCAATCATAAAAGAAGCTTCATCGGGGTAATTATTTTTGGCCAAAACGTCCATGACATGTTATACTTATAAAAGATAATCATATTTCTTATCTACAATGTCAGGCTAAGATATAATGAGGTAGGGCTCAGTTATTTTTGCCTAACCCTCGTGCATGTAAATAGACATATTCAGATGCAGTTATTTTGATGGCGTTTTAAGGACAAAATAATGTGTTTTGCGTCAATACTGTGAGATGATACAGTTACTTTTGAATAAAAACCACGCCTCGTTTTCAGCTTTTACCTATGCCTAAGGTTGACCAGTCCTAATGACGCATTCATGAGGCGCCGCCTTTACAGTAAGCGAAAAGTCAAAGAATAGGGTACATGTACATTGTACTATGTGATTCATGCTTGTAGTATTTCCTAATAAGTGAAAGTGACAGTGGAACAATTAACTGAGAGGTTTGACCTAAGTTTCCGCATTGTCATATATCTATTTTAAAAGATGTAAAATTATTTTAGAACCGACAAATTGTATCGTAGTTCTAGACAAGCAAAATGGTTTAGCTTGAACTTGGTTTTGATTTCTTATCCATCCCTTCACAACATTTTTAGGTACACAAAGGGACCATCGCAAAGGAATGTAATTATGGGTTCCCACAGTATATGTTACGTTTTAAGAATGAGGGGATAATCATTATAATTACTGTCTCTTCTTATTTCGTGGTCTGATTGTCATATTTGTGAAACGTGCATTACGCATCCCATGGTAGCTGTCACTGACTTAATGACACCTTTCGTACTGGTGTTATGCTGCATTTTAATTGATGTTGAAATGCATGTTGTCAACATAGTGAATTAGATCAGAAATCTGATAAGCATATAAAGCTGTATTGCATAGGAATCCCTTATATTATCGTAATAAATCTCTCAGCATAAAAGAATCAGCTCCTTTTTCAAGATCAAGATATAGTTTACTGATGAAACGCAAAAACTGACAATAATTTAACAGTTGATTAATCCCTAGCCCGTAACAGAGAAGTAAAGTCAGAACTACAATCATACGAAATTGCGGAAAGGGGAAATGTTTATGCCAGCTGTAGGAGTGAGTTGTGAATTCTTCCACTCTGGACTTAGGGGATGAGGTCATCTGTTTGTAAACTGGCTTTTACTTTTAGTCATATGTATAATAGTATGAGTTTATTGTCTTTCATCATTTTCATGAGGGGTTCCCATTTTAATTGTCCAATAATGCCAGGCATACTCCCCGTTTCAATTTTGTTGATCCCTCTTAACAATTTGGCAGGGCGCTTTCTAATTCCACTTGAAGAAAAACATCTGGTCGACCCCTAACAGAACTACCATACTCTAGGACTGAACGCACCAGTCCTTTGTAAGCTGCCTCTTTTACGTCTTTGGGACAGGAATATAAAGTTCGCCAAAGGGAATTAAGGGCTCTGTTAGCCTTTGTGTATCGGTTGCTAGCATGTGTTTTTCATCTCAAATCCACTGTAATTGTTCTTCAAGGCATTTAATTTTAAGAACGCTTTGTAAAACTTTACTCTTTAAAGTGCATTTAGCATTCTTCGTTGTGGTCTGTTTCCTTGTTAGCTGCATCACATTGCATTCAACGGGTTGGAATCTCATATCCCATTTCCTTGCCCAGAATCCTAGTCAGTCAATACCATTCACAAGTTTCACTGTGTCCTCTTTTTCCTTAATACATGTATCACGATAACGGACACAATCATCGACAAAATAAGCGGCAAAGATCAGGAATCGATACAATCAAGTGCCACACCTGTCCCAGGATACTACATGGGAAGGTGACAAAAACTAAATTAAACATAACAAACAAGAGCCAAGAGGTCAGCCCTTTCCCAGCAGGTGACCACAATGTATCAGAGAATAGACGCGAAAGCATGAAAAACACAAGACATAAATTACACACACGATCCACAAAAGAAGTAACACCTTCGAACGGTCAGTAAAAATATTTTAATAGAGGGCTTAAACAGGTTTCACAGCGCCAACCTCGCCCTTAGTTCAGATGTGGATCAAGACACATAGATGTTTGGTTTGCATGAAAGACTCTTAACTTATCCATGCCTCATCTCCTAGAACATATAAATAAAGATATAAAAAGCAGATAAAGCAAAGATAAGACCTTATTCCGGACTTAATCTTATTTGAGTTGCCGTGTATATACAACGAGAACAGCAACGGACCAAGAACGGTGCCATGTGTGACACTTGACATCTGACATCACTCCGTTTACAACAACACGCCATGGTCTGAAGGGCAATAAAGATCATATTCCATAGCTGAAGGAGTTCAGAAAGCCTTTTCAAAATCCAATATGAATCGACCGGTCCTTTATTGTCCAAAATTCTAGCCCAATAATTTATAACCGTAGTCAACTCCGTTTCACAGCTATGACTTTTTATAAAAACATTGCTTGTTCATTAAAACTTTATTCCTATCCAAATGAGCCATGCTATTTTAACACACAAATATATTTAAGCATCTTACAAGGTACACAAGACAGGACAACCGGACGAAAGTCCTGGTAGTTTTCGTGGAAAACAACGAGCATGTATATACGAGGGACCAATCCTTTGGGATATCACCTGTGTCTGCTGGAAAGATGTTCATGTATGACAACAGAACTTTCTTAATTGTTAACCTTATGCCTTACAGCTAAACATGTTATCAAGTACTATGAAAAGGTATATGAGAGATCCAGTAAAAATCGATTTTGGTCAATTAAAAATTTAGGTGAAATTTTAGATCTCTGAATTAAGGCTGAGGTTTGCGCCGTGAAACCGATTTAAGCCCTCCAGTAAAATATTTTCCTGACCGTTCCAAGGCGGTACTTCTTTTGTGGATCTTTTATGTTTTATCTGTCTTGTACTCTGTTATGCCTTTGTGCGCGTCTGTTTATTTGTGCCTTGTGGTCACCTGCTGGGAAAGGGCTGACCTCTTGGCACTCGTTTGTGGTGTATAACTGTGAGTTTGTCATTTTCCCATTGGTATCCTGGGTCAGGTGTGGTACTTGATTGTATCGATTCCTGATCTTTGCACCCTTACTTACCCTCCTTACCCTGTCTGGTATTTATGCGAGATGTGTAAATTGTTCATACAACAATGTGGCTAAAGGTATCCGTCTCCTTGATAAAAAAGGCAGTTTTTGTTTATACAGGAAACATTTCATGCAAGAAAGAGCTCCCCTTAACTCACGGAATCGAATGTCAAATTTCGTGGATAATCTACTACATCCGGTGTGGTTATCAAGAGCGCATTATAAATACGGGTGCACTTTAACAGTGCAGGAATCCCAAAGCAGCTGAGATGAGGTCCACTAAGGGAAATATTATAAAATTTTGACACGTTGATGTAGTCTGTTCTTGAGGAGCCAGACATGTTGACATTTGTCAAGAGACATTTCTTGACCTGAACGATAGCGGTTTGCTGTGTTTTTCTTATGTATGCATAAGAATGTTATCAGATTTAATAGAAACCATAGAAGTTCACTTGCAGAGGTTTTTATAATGAAAATTATGGTTGTAGTGATACCCATTTATTTAGTTGTGATAGGTGTCTGATATGATACATGAGATATTGTATTAATTAAGGCTTTTATGACTATAAATAGTATTTTAAACTTATATCTGTTCAGGATGGAAGGGGCCACACTTCATTATAGATAAAATCGCTTAATATCATGGTAATATTTAAAATTGAAAATCATCACAATACTGCATAAATAGGTTTCCTTTGATCTCCATACATATCTATGATACCCTAAACTAGAAAATAGCCTTCATCATGGTTAAACAGCATAAACATGTGCAAGATCCACTGTAACTTCTACAGATACTTTGGGAAAATCTGGTTTTAAGCCCAAATCATCATGGTTTATAAATAAACGTATAGTTTTAGATAGTTATATGATTATCGATAAGTGATAGATTGTGTCCACATGTTTTTCTTGAAAATTCTTTCACGATATTTCTGTTGCCTCCTGTACAATTTAGCTTGACGCTTTAAACGTGTTGTTAGCGTACTTAAACAATAGACGGGATGTGTAACAATTATTTGTACAGTCTACAAGATTCTGGAGGAGATTACTGTTTACTGTTCAATAGAATATGATGAGGATATAAATTTGACTTTTTAATGATGGAACTATTACATAAACTACATATTGCTCAGTCGCTTAACCCCTAGGCTGCACTTTAAGGTGTGGCCATCAGGTTTGCAATAGTTAGAAGGCCTACATGCGAGCTGAACAATTTTTGTACTTCAACAATAGCAGAATCTAGGGCGAAGATTTGGTACCAGCAGAATGCATTAAACCCCCACCCCACCCCCATAGCTTAGGCTGCTGTCCGTTCTAAGGCGGTGGTTCTGTTGTTGTTGTTGACTTGTTGTTTATTGTTACTCCCATTGTGGGATTCTGTAATTGTTCTATGTTTTGTTTTACGTTTCTGTATGTCCCTTATGTTTTGCAATCATCTTGATGGGGAAGAGAGAGCTGGTTGCTTTGCTTAGTTTGTCTTCCTGGTGTCTCGTGACTGTTGTGTGGCTCTTCCTCGCAATGCCATGGGTTAGTCTGCAGTTTGTGATTTTGGTATTTCCTGATCATACTCACTTATTATATTTTATCATGTATATATTTATAACATAGTTTTCAGTGAATAACTTCCTGTAAGTAGTTTTTCGAGTATATTTTTGACCTTTCCTCAATGATCTTTTCAGCAGGAATTGCAGGACATGACCTTGAGGGTTACAGATGTAATTATACCAATATATGAAGTCTTACTGTCGACTTTAAAAGTCTCTCTTTGTTCTTTTCCTCGTGGTGTAATGCACTGGGCTGTGGGTTGTAATTGTGTCATGCTCGTTTCGTATTCACATATTCTGTGGCTGACCCTAACTTTGTTACAATAATGTTTTTTTCAAACCACTAATGCAGTTTTTATATGCCTGATGCTTTTTGAGTAGGTTCAGCCTGATGGCACTGTTCTACTAAATTTATTTGCACATATGAAAACTAAGGTAAGCACATATACTGAACCACACTTCTAACGCAAAATCAGACAAAAACTTTAATATTACATATTTTGTTTCATCCATTGTAACGAAATTTTATCAAAAATTAAAGCACTAATCTATGAAAATGAAAGTAGAACTTCATCGGTTAATTATTCCCTTTGAATCATAACCTGATTAGGTGAATGCCTGCCATAAACTCTGACCGGTACAATGATTTCCGCAAGACCTCGTATGTCAATCAAAGTTACATTCCTGAAACATTTTGCGTTGGAAGTGTGGGTCAGTAGTACTATTCCACCGTCGATTCAAAGATGCATATTAATAGGACTATTCCATTATCAATATAAAAGGTAGATAACGGTAAAAATGTAACATTACAGATAGAACAGAATAGAGTAGGATATACCTGTATAGCATGCCCATTGCTCGGATTAGTTTATCTGTTTGTCTGCAATGATTCTCATCTGTCTTTGAGCCAACGGTAGTAGTTTTATTTCACGAAAATGCACCGTATATAAACAAACATTCCAGTGCAACGGATCGTGTTTTGTAATTTATGATATTGATATTGCAACTAATCAACTGCTTAGGTAACTTGTATTTGTAGCTTTTTTTCAATTTTCATGTTGATGGCATGATTATATTCTATATTTCTACATAACAATACTTTCAGATATAAAAATGTTCACACGAGAGGTTGTTAACCCGTCAAGTTGTTCAAGTATCAAAGCACTAAAACGTCTGATTATTGACGCGTCTTATAGCCTTGGTAGCAGTGACTTCATCACTAACGCCAACACCTTGACGCCAATAAATCCATTTATTTTTTTTACGAAAATAAACGGCGGAAACATGGTTGTTTGAAATGAAATTATAAAAGAAGTGTTTTGATAACTAGTTTACTCAGAATCATACGAAATTTTAACTAACTTTAAAAAAGTAATAAAATCAACTTTTTTCAAACCTTGGTCAGCTGGGAACCAAAATAGTAAATCGTTTAAAAAACTGATAAAGTTAACAAACACATTCCAGTCTTAGATATTGCCAAGAATAAATCGGCTCTTATCTCTGGCATTGCATATATTTGACCCTGAAAAAAGTGCAATGTGATCTGAGTTTCATTCGAAATAATGCACTGTGGAATTGTGTTTTGAGGGTAGTGCCCTTCTTGATCCATTTTCTAACTTGTTTGTCATCTGATCACAATAAAATTTCAATAGCTTACAAAAATATAGATGCGCTTTACGCTGGTAGTCTCCGAATGAAAACAGCATTTGTCTTTTTCGAGAAATTTTACATTTTATAAGTGGTGCGTAACTAAAGTGACTCACTGTACAGAGCAATCTGGTTGCTTGTATACGTAACTAGATTAGACTTTTATTACATAGTAGATATTATGGATTAGGAAAACCCTCAGAGTGATACATCTTTCTGCATCCCTGTTCTCAGGCAATGGGAGACTAAGGGGGGAGTAATAAGCAACTATGGACACATACCAATATGATCGCTGCTCACACCGTATAACGTTATAGATATGAGGTATTCATTATACATTATCAGTGAATGCAGGGGTGTTTAAATCTGGGTGATCTTTATTTAGCCAATGGAATACATCCAGTTTATACATTTATCATGACTTATTTCTCAAACAATATTAAATATTGTGTCTTCCTGTTGTTAATTATTGAGATTGATTATGACAGTTCGAGTCAGGTACTGTTTTGACTAACGATTTTTTAATTCATATATAAGCGAAGAATCAAACTCTAAAATCTCTTTGGGTCCACCAAAGGAGTCATCAGTCGATAAAATAGGAAGACTAAACGAGACTTACATGTAAGGAAAAGTTTGATCGATATTTTATCGACTGTCGACTCCTTTGGGGATCACACGCCCTCTCTTCCCAACCAATATTTGCTTGTTTTGATTCTTCACTTGGTGGAAGAAAGCACCACCATCGCCTGCCAAAGTGGTCTGAAGTATGAGTGGTATGGCAAGCCACGTCGTCTCTGTGTGATCCCCAAAGGAGATGACAGTCGATAAAATATCGATCAAACTTCAGCTTACAGGTAAGTCCCGTTTAATCTTCCCATTATATCTCATGTTTCTGATTTACGTGCATACTTAAACACGAAAGCAAGTGTACCTTGATAATGATTTAAGTTTGCTTTGCTGGTTTTGCTAGTGGGATTTTCTTTTCGATAACGTCCATCATTCATACAGACCAAACAAGAAATGAATACCATATATATGGACTTTAATTTGATATTGACGCACATGTACAGTCTTTAACAATTCACATTGTGTTTGGTGAAGGTGTTAAATTTTGTGTACAGTACCAGTTATTCAATCACTATTAAGTTCACAAAGTTCAGCCTCACTTTACGTGTTTAAAAACAATTTCAGTAATTAACTACACAAAAAATATCTTTTTCACGAATACATAAAATACAATATTACTTATGGTATTTCACAAATCCACAAATGTCAGCTTAACATATCACCTTAAACAATGCTTAGTATGACATATACTGTATTTATATGAAGAATTACCAGTCATGCTGTAACTTCAAATGACACAGTCTCATTCTGACCTCGTATACATCAGGTTTGCACAAAGCACCTAATTTAATTTGAACTTATGTATTATATGAATTTTCAGTAACTCTAAAGGCGGCACCTCATGAATGCATAGTTAGGACTGGCCAACCTCAGACATAGGTAAAAGCTGAAAAAGGTGGCGCGGTTTTCTTCAAAAGTAACTGTATCATCTGCGCCATTACCTCAGAATAAACACATTATTCAGTCCTTAAAACGCCAGCAAAATAACTGTATGTGATGTCTACTTAACATAAGCATATAGGCAAACTTTGTGGACCCAGATCAGACTGCTCCTACAGGAGCAGTCTGATCTGGGTCCACATTATTTGTTTATGAGGCTTCAAATATTTAGTGGGCGACAAAGACATACAGTTTGTGTTTGTGCGCTTTAAGGGTTAATAAATGTGAGTTCAGTGTGTATACGGTGAGGATTTTCATGAAATGCACACACGTTTGCGCGGCCCAAACAACTTATTTCTTCACCAAATTATAAATAGAACCTGATTTCCCTTGTTTAGCAGATGAAATAGCCCAACCATGCCCAGATATGAATATTAAATGTGCCGCCTTTACAGAGATCAAAAGTTCTATTATACTTTCGCATTTGTGCTCCTTTCCAAACTGTTAAACGTTATTTACAACCAATTTTTATTTTTCAGATACATGTACCAGCAAATAACTGATGAACACAAAGACATTTTACTAAATGAAAGTAAGAAAGACAGCAAGGATCAGGAATAGATACAATCAAGTACAACACCTGTCCCAGGATACCAAATTGGAAAGTATTAAAATCACAATAAACATCACAAACAAGAGCCAAGAGGTCAGCCCTTTCCCTTCAGGCAATGAACAGGCGTGAAAGCATGACAAACACAAGGCATAAATAACACAAATGATCCACAAAAGAAGTACCGCATTGGAACTGTCAGTAAAAATATTTTACTGGTGGGCTTAAAGCATGTTTTATCCAATTTGTAAACTTTCGGAATTATTTTGTGGTGTAGTTTTTAGTTTCCTTTCTACTTTTGCAATCATCCTGCTACGAAAAAGAGCTGATTGCTCTACTGAAGTTGTGCTTTTGCTGTCTTGGGGTGTCTGCATTCTAAGTCTCTTCCTCGCGGTGTCGTGGGTTGGTCTCTGGTCTATTAATGTGACAGTTCCTGCTCATTTTCACTTGTTGTTAAAGGGGCATATTGCTTTGGGCTTGTCCGTCCGTCCATCCCTCCGTCCGTCCGTCCGAACACATTTTAAGATAGGGTTTTGAAATTTCATAGATGGATTCCTCATCAAAAAAACTCACCCGTATTTCGTTTTAATTCTGGATCCCTTTGTGGAGTTATTGCTCCTATTAAAGGGTCATAATGTAAATTTGTAATAAATATATCTCAAAAACTATTGCAGCTAGGAGCTTCAAACTTGGTCAGCGAGTAAATGTAGCCATTTTGGACATAGAAAACTTGATATCTCAAAAAATATTACGGCTAGTGGCTTCAAACTTGGACAGCTAATAGCGGATAATGATTAGATTACCTGGTGAGAATTAGAAAAAAAATGTTTGGGTTTTTCGAGTTATTGCTTTTTGCAAATTTGGACGTCAATAATTTGTAATAAAGATATCTTGAAAACTATTACAGCTAGTAGCCTCAGATTTGGTCAGCTGATAGAGATTGATGACTAGATTACCAGGTGAAAAGGATAATGGTGCGATCCTTATTATCCACAAGCTAATGGTTGGGGGATTAGTGTTTTATAAACACAATTTCTAGTTGTTGTTTTTTAATTCTACCCTCGTTTCGGTTATTTCTGATATACGGAGCCTGTTTTCTTCAAAAGGCACCATTCAATTGTATTTAAAGACTTTCATATTATATCTTTATACAAAGCAGTTTACACAGTTTCAATAAGATTAAGACATTACTTTTTTGCTACAAACACTTTTAGGGACACACTCAAAATATACTTCTTCAAAAAATTGTTGTGTAGGAAAAACGCCCATACCACAGACTAATCGATGGCACCCATTTGACAAACCATCAGTTTTCCATTGGAAAACTGATTGTTTGTCAAAAGGGTGCCATCGTTTGGTCTGTGATGTGACTGTGATATTTCAAAGTCATATTCAGGGTGTTTTTTACTTTGGGTAGACGATAGAAATGACTATCATATTAATATTGTAATTCTTTCTGTACATGTCAAGAACTGAGAAATTTACCCATTTATATACAATTTTAAACGGGAAATCCTTAACCCTTTACCTCATAGGTCCATTTTAACGATTCGCAAACAGAGATGACCCAAATCAGGGAGCTCTTGCTGATTACTTATGGAAATATGATATATTTGGTCCTACACTCGTGGACCTGACGAGTAATTTCGTTGTTCTTTATATAATTATTCATAGTGGGTGGAGCTTAGCATGAATATTCATGAAGGAAATATCTTATTCTTACACCAGCTGCACGGTTACATCATGAGATGCAATTCAACGTCATAAGTTCTGACGACACTGAACTTAAGTGGAGTCGGATATAATGCCATGTCCTTCATGTGTATATTAAAGTCCATAAACCATCAGTGGTTTACATTAATTAAGAACGTTATGTAATGACCATGCGTACTTCATGCTAAAATTTAACGTTTTTTACTCCAAAGCTGCGATTTTTAAAGTGTTTTCAATGTCATATATAAATAGAATGAAACATCCGTGCTCAAACCTTATTGGATTTATTAAATGAGATAAATAAGATCCTTTATGTATGTGCGTCTCGGTGCCATAGAGATTCGTGTGAGCCATATAGAACGTTATGCTCCTCCTTTGATGGGGTGGGGCGATACTGCTAAAAATGCTTTCTGTCTGTTTTATTGTTGGCCATGTACAATGCATTTGTAGATAGCAGAGACGGGGTCCACAAATGTCATTAGTCACACTAATATGTGATAAAACAAGTGTTAATGGAAATTATATGAGCTATTATGCTGGTTGACAAGCGTGACGGCTAGTTGTCAAAGAGGCTCGCGATGTTCTCAAACGTTTCTCAAACGTTAATTTATAACAAGCTACTATACTAAAACGCATCCCGTTCAATCATTAGCATCAATTATTTATACAGTAGGAATAGTAATTAATGCCAGTTTGAATATTTTAAAATCAGTACTAAATCAAGTCTTCATAAGGAACTTTCTTGCTGCTGACGCATAACTACGTCATTTAATATTTCTTTATCGGTCCCGTTGGAGCCTCGGTTGAGAACAAGCTTATATATATGAGAGCGTTTCGTTGTCTTGACGTTATAACTGATTTCATCTGTCAAGGGCCAGTAAGAGTTGCGCAATTTAGATCATCACAATTAGAAGAGGTGTTGAAATTGTGTAGCCGGATTAAGTAGCACGGTTTCACGTTATTGTGATTTTGTAAAACGTCAAAAGAAAGATTAACGTCAAGTAATTAGAAATCTAGTCGCTTATGCTAAATATACTGGTGATTTGAGAGGAAAACGCTTGAATAGTACTCCTTAAAAGATGTGAACACATATAAATTCGAGTGATTTAGCTTCACCAAGACCTGGAATAATCGTCTTTAATCTACGTCACTATTATTTAAAATACGTTGCTTGTCATTTATCTTCGTTACCATTTGTGTCAATGATTTGTGATAATATTTATTGTAATTATCTTAAATCTTAGTATTGTCATGGAACTACATTTATGTCTAGTAACGGTGATAACATTCATACTACTTCAACCGGAAGTAGTTCTTGGACACGGCAGACTAGTGGAACCAGCATCAAGAAATGCCATGTGGAGATTCAAGTACAATAATCCAAGGAACTATAACGATATGGGGCTTAACTGTGGCGGATTTACGGTAGGTTTTGTATGGAAGTCACATTGACCATTGGTGAAATACGTCGTCGAATTTGAGCTATGTCCTGCTTTATTGTTACGCTTTATCATTCATTTTAAGCACACATACGAAGCTTTTGCAAGATTTGGGTCGCCTCCATTCATTGTGTAGGCTATACCTAAACTACACGGCCTCACGTGATACTGTACTTCACTGGTTCGAGCATCGATTAGAAAGTAATCAATTAGAATCCCTCTTAACAATATGAGTAATACTGTAAATCATTGGGAACGGAACGGCAATCCTGCTACGACAGCTATCACAGAGTAGAATATTATAATCCTAGGACGAATTTGGTGTTTAATTGCAGCACCATTCTTACATGTATGTGATGGGCAGACGCGATACATGTGATAGGGCATTACTAGTCTTGATAACAACATTTCCTTGTGATAGAGCACTTTAAGTATGGATATACAACCAGGCAACTAGTAGGTTAGCAATGAGGTAGTTCATTACATCAAATTAGGAGATATAGCTGTCATACAAATACAAACAATTTGCCATAGAGATCTTGTATTTTAATACTGATTGGCTGTTTGAGGTGCTTCAAAAAACGCAAAGACAATGGACATGATACTTGGTAAATATAAATTTCCAAATTATTTCCCTTGAGATCAGTAGCTTACGTTGAAGGTACACATTGGAAATGCCTCGTAGAGGCAATTCCAATGTGTACATACAACATATTTCTTTGCAATTCCAATGTGTACCTAAAACATATGCCTTTTCAATAAATGAGTTTTTCACCATAGGTTTTTTTTAAAAAGAAAAAACAGATTCTCAACCACTTTCCTTGTTTCAGTGAAATGAGCATGTAGAAATGAACAAGTTTTCATGTAGTTTGTCATGCACCTGGGTGACAATTATAGATTGCCTATTTCATGCTTCTGACAGCTTTTCTTGAGATGTATCATAGGAAATTATTGCTAAATTGGTAGTTGCGTAGTTGTAATAGTGAGTCTGGTTCTTACGAACAAAAGATTATTAGATTCTTGCAGAAAGCAGAAAAAACGCATACGCCAGTCCTAGATGCGTGGTGATGGTTGCATCTTCTATTAACTCACAGAGCAGATTCAATTACACATTTTTTAGATTCTTTTCATTTCGAGAAAATCCGTTTTTGTATTATTTGAAGCTCCAGATGAATATGCAACGACAGAAAGGTTAACGCGAAGCATGATACAAAAGCGTTCTGTAAATCTTCTTGTGATATGCACGCGTGATGTTGGGTCTTTGTCGAACTTCTTGAAAAATGTTCGATGTTTGCTGAAGATGATTTTTGCTTTCCCTGCTGTTTGTGGTCCTGCTGTTGTAGATGAAGGCTCGTTAAAACATTATCAGCCAACCATTATATCTTTACTCTAACTTGATAACTGCAAAGACTTGCTACAGGAACGACTAATGCTTATGCAATAAATGCATATTATCATATGACGTCGCGTCTGGGAGTGAAATAACGTCATGCAATAAAATCGATAAACCACTAATGATTTACAGATTTACGGGAAACGTTTTTACGTCCATAACAACGTTGTAATGGCAAAATCATAATGTTTTTAAGCCAGACATGAGATTTCAAAGTATTCTTAATGTCATAGATAAATAGAATCTAACATTCGTGCTCATGTATAATTGAATTTATTAAACTCGTTGAGAAAAAAGAGATATAATGCTCGACAAGCCTCGCATTTTATCGCGTTTCCTCAACTCGTTGAATAAAGTCAATAAAACAAGAACACTCATGTAAGATCCTCTATTTATCAGTGACTGGCTCGTTTGTTAGGTGGTATCTTAATATTTTAATGTGTACACTCACATAAAATGTACACAGTCATAAACCAGTAAAACTTGTCACAAGTGTACATTTTCTGCATTTGCATTTAAAAACTACGTGTATGGCATTTATTATAAAAGTAAGAAAGGTGGCAAAGATGAGGAATCGATATAATCAAGCACCACTTCTTACCCAGGATACCATATGTGAAAGTGACAAAACACAATCAAACATCACAAACAAGAGCCAAGAGGTCAGTCCTTTCCCAGCAGGTAACCACAATGCAGCAATAAAGAGACGCGAATGCATGACAAACACAAGAAATAAATAACACAAATGATCAACAAAAGCACGCAGTACCGCCTTGGAACGGTTAGCTAAAATATTTACTGGAGGGCTTAAACCAGTTTCACGGCGCCAACCTCACCTAAAGCTTTTTCTCGAATGTATTGGTAGGGTTTCATGTTCCTTGTAACTAAATGCGACATCATACCCTATACCCACCATGTCTTCTGTAAGGACATTCCTTGAACAGAAGAGATTGCATCGCTTTTCCAATTGTTGTAGGACATGACCATCCGGTCTCTCGATCATTTCAAACAAATTAAGAATAAGCCTTCTACGTCTTTTCAGTAAACCTATTTCTACGTTTTCCTGAAAGAAGTCAAAAGAAAGTAAAAGAGGGACAAAGATCAGGAATCAATACAATCAAGCACCACACCTGACCCAGGATACCAATTTGAATATGACAACAACTTCACAATTATACATCACAAACAGGAGCCAAGAGGTCAGCCCTTTCCTAGCAGGTGACCACAAGACATCAACAAACAGACGTGCATGAAAGCATACAAAACAAGACAGAAATAACATAAATGATCCACAAAAGAAGCACCGCTTTGGAACGGTCATGATCAGAAGGCAAAGTTCATGAGTCGATACAGTCAAGTATCACTCCTTGCCCGAGACACCATGTGGGAATGTGACAAAAGCACAACGAAACATCACACATGAGATAGCCAAGAGGTCAGCCCTTTCTCAGCAGATGATCGCAAGGCTGCAAGGAACAGACAAGGCAGTGCAGCAATCTAATTTACAACCAGGCAACCACCAAGTTAGCATTTCATTCGAATGAAACATCTAAAGATACGCTGACAATAATATAAAATTGGCTTTCTATTATTGTCATCCACGTGCATGCCAAACTACACAAAAACTTTTTTTCTTCATGCTCATTACACTGAAACCAAAAAAGTAGTTGAGAAGTTCGTGAAAAGTGAAAAACACTCGTTTATAAAATGGACATATGTTGTAGGGGCAATAGAGGCAATTCCAATGTGTACCAACAACATATATTACTGAAATTAAGGAAACCTTTTTTGAAATATACACTTAACAAGTATCATGTCCATTGGCTTTCCTCTTTTGAACACCTCAAACTGCACATCAGTATTAAGATACCTGTCACATAATGGCAAATTGTTTATATTTACATGACAGCTATATTAACAAATTTGATTTTGTAAACTATGCTTTTGCTAACTTGGTAGGTGCATGGTTGTAAAGCTAATTTGTATGTAAGGGGTTTCAAATCTCATTGAGAGACTATTATTGTGACTGTTGCCTTATTCTAGGTCATGACACAGGTTAGCCACCTCAGTGAACAGGTCATTAACAGGTAACTGGGGAGTGTGTCGGGGAGTTTGACAGGTGCATCATTACGAGACATATTAATTAGACTTCGAGCTAAAAAAGGTCCTGCTCCCCCCCCCCCTAGGGAATTTTGCAGACATATCCTATCTTGGAGAAAATTTCAAGCCGCATCTTTTAAGAGATGTTTGCACTCTGTGCTCCGGGGCGTTAGTCTCTGACAGCCTGTTACATATGTTACTGTAACAAACTAAGGAAAAAATCAAAATGAAAGTTTGAGCTACAGAAAGAAGACATTAAATCATCTAATTATTCAAATTTCTTATGTAGTTTGCAAGCTGGATGCCTAAGCTACATAAAAACAGCATTTTAAACAAAATTACAGCCTTCAATGGTGTTATATGCGTTACATAGATTAAATTTTCCTTTGAAAGTTGAAATTGTGACTAACATCAATCATTTTACAGACGATTTGTGCATTTTTACAAGTGTTTTTAATCTTAGTTTACTAAAATACTCATTTGACTAATAGAAAAAACAAAGTTTGCTTTTCTATCTCAAATACATTGTTTTATATGAGCAATTAAACAACCCTACCCCCAATTTTAAGTATCCAATTTTGGAATCTATTATTGAAGAAAAATATATGAAAATATTGGACGCTCGTCGATATCTTACATTTTTGGCACTGTCTTGCTGATCCAGTAAAGAATCATACTTTTGCAAGTTTGACATCAGGATCAGAGCACTTATTAAAGTATGTAACGTATGTTACATGGCATAATGAATGAGCTAGGAAATCTTCTTGGAAGTAAGAGATGATATTTCAGAAAAATACCGTTTTTCACATGTTTTCCTATTAATCTCTAGCCTCTGGTGCCTTAGTCTTAGTAATTACAGTCATTGCTGATAACAAGCCCATGGAATTGTGTTAACTATGTTATATATAACCTTTTTAATCACATATTTCCTAATGCCTATAATATTAAAATATATAGACATATAGATAGAAAATAATAGTTCTCATTTAAATGACACAGTTTAATAAATATTCCTATTAAATAAAATTATTCAAAAACAATCTTTATTCAAGTCACCCTCACAATGTCTATCATTGTGTCTGCTTCTTTTGCAAAATAATCACCCATTTCATCACAACCAGTAGAATCATGGCATTGTATTAGGACTGCAAACTGAGTACAATCCTGTTCCTCTCCACCCCTTTGGGAATTGTGCAGACATATCCTACCTTAAAGAACAATTCAAGCTGCATCATATAATGGATGTTTGCACTCTATTAACTAGGGGGTTAGCCTGTAATGGTACGATACGAATGTTACCATATCAATTTAAGAATAAATGAATTGAAAGTCTGAGAAACAGAAAGAAGACATAAAACTATCTATTTATTTGAATTATTCATGTAGTTTGCATGCTGAATACCTTTGATACATAAGAAAAGATTTTTTAACAAATATACAGCTTCCTTTGGTGTTAAATGTGTTACATTAATTAAGATTACTTTTTAAAATGGGTAATTGTGACAAACATCACTAAATATAAGCATTTCGTGCGATCCTGCTCTTTAGCCATCAAAAGACTTAATTTTCTTTGTATGTGTGGCCAGTGCCAGCGTCAAACAACTTGACTCAGCCAAACTTGAATCCTTAGCATTCTTCAAAAGCAGAAGAAACAGCATGTCATTGTCATGGGATCAAACACCTGATTAAATATGGGTTAAATGCCATTTCACATATATGCATACAATGGAGTATGACTCTGGTATATATCTCTTCCTGTGAAGTGGCAAGAGCAATCTAACTGCAGCTGCCTCTGCATCCGTGCTAGTCAAATGATAACTTTGCTCTGATTTTGCAAAATCTATGTCTCTACTATGTACCTCTAAGAATACTTTAAGATTTCTGACATTGGTCAAACAGAAATTTGATAGGCTGCTTTTTTGCATCATTTGCCATGGAACCTATCCAGTCGTTTGGTGCTTAAGTCCTCAGGTCTTAGATTAATAGTATTTTGCTGCGCCCAAGGAACTTTATTAGTTTTCTTTAGTTACAATGTTGACTCTTGATGGTTTTCGCAGACCTTCTGAAACAATTTCTGTTACACCTTGAAAGTTATCTGGTATAAGAGAAAGAATATGAAGTTGGACATTGCCATCAATTATGTTTGCAGTTGGTTGTTTTTTATGTCAGTACATTGAAGCATGTCTTAAAATAATGTAAAACCTATGATTTCTCAGTTTTTGCAGCCATATCATTAGCTGTTGCATTCGAAAGAAGGAAAGTGGACTATAGGTAGAATGGGATAACCAGTAGTTCTATATTATGCTCTATGGAAGATTTATACAGAGTAAACAAGTTGATAAGGTGCCTCATTTCATGATCCATTGAAAACACTGAAATTGAAAACACTTGCCTCTGACTGTGTAATCAAAAAGGATGTCACGACAACGCCCTTGCTCATTTATTATGACGAGTTGTATATGTTACATCCTTAATCTTAGAAACTTAGTGAATCATTGAGTTGAAAGGGTCTTATTTGCGCTCTGATCATCCTGCATTTCATTGCTTTACCTGCTGTGATACATCTAGTTCGTTTATCTGAAGGGAAAGAGTACCCTCAGTTTCAGCACTTCAGAAGTACTAAGACTTCAAATAAGTTTTTGAATGCTTGGGGAAAGATAATAAGTGCAGAGACATTATTAGATGAAAATATGTGGGTTGCATGTATGGAAAGGCTACATTTATAAAAGTTAACCAGCTAAAATATGATTCTTTATCACAGAAATATCAAGGTACATCAGTCCAGGTACTCATTGCTCTTAATGGCATAGTTTTCCTCCTTGTAAAGCTTTAGTCTTTCTCCTACTTGCAGAGTATCACTTGAAACACATACTCAAAGAGCCAACTATTAGGAATTCATATCAGTTTCCGAATGTTCCAAGCCATAAATGGCAAAATTGGAAAGTTGATAATGCTTCATCAATTTTGAGTGGACTGGTGGTAAAATTGAATAACAGTAAATGATTGAAATATTGTGCGATGATTCTACTAGTTGCAAGGAGGCGTGTGATAATAATGATTACCACAGAAGCAGACAATGACAAACGTTAAACATGAGTGTTAAATCGATGAGAAATAGTTTGGACCATTTCATTTATTGTATTTTCTTGTAAAAATGTAAAACTATCTTTTCTATTTGTGGCTCTATATTTAGCATTATATGCACAGTATTAGGAAATGTGTCCAAAAGGTCATTGATAACATCTGTAACACCAGTCCATGGGCTTGATAATCAGAAATGAATAGTATTTCTAGTGTTTTGGCACCAAAGACTTATAAGTACACATTAAGTGTCCTGATCTTTAACTTGCTGATATCTTGTAGATATATGAGCAAGACAGACTAAGAAAATGAAAAATATCCACACGCTGTAATCGCTTTCATGTGTTTTACTTAAACGGTAATAACAAAATTCGCTTCTCTGTAAAACTGGGAGTAGGGCGGTGTATTAGCACCTATAAGACAATATATTTAAGATAGAAAATCAAACTTGGTTTTTCCTATTCATCAATCGAGTATATGTTTGTAAAATCTAATAAAACAGTTTGAAACAAAGTCATAGTAGTTGTTTAACTACATGACGATAGCCACAATTATAGCTTTTAAATTATAATTAGGTTCATGTAACGCACATAACACCACAGTTAGCCGTATTAATGTTAAACAGCTTCCATATGTAGTAAAGACATCCAGTATAAAGACTAAAAGAATGTCAATTTATTAGATAATTTTATTGTCTTCTTTTGGTAGCTCAAACATTCAAATTTCTTATTCTAAAGTTGATATAGTAACATATGTAACAAGCTGTTACAGGCTAACGCCCCGACTTACAGAGTGCAAACATTTCTTATTAAATGCACCTTGAATGGTTACATAAGATGCAATTTGTCTGCAGAATTCCAAAGGGGATTAGGATGGAGCAGGCCCATACTCAGCTTGATGTCAAAATACTGTTTGATGATTTTACTTATCACGCTTACATATGTAACGCTCTCTGATCTTTAAAACTTGATGATAACTAGCAGTTCTATAAGTCTTTATCATAGGAGCCAGATTAAAATCTCTAAACAATGTAATATATCCAACAGCTGCGCGTTTTTTTCACAATTTTAGCTCAAACTTTCAAACTACATTTCCTTTATTTGATATAGTAACGCATGTAACACGCTGTTTCAGACTAACGCCCCAACATAGAGAGTGCAAACATCCCTTATTTGATGCAGCTTGAGTTGTACTATAAGAAGGAATATGTCTGCCAAATTCCCTCGATGAGATTAAAACATTTTTAGGCATATCTTACGTAAAGACAATGAGCTTGCCCATTTATCACATCAGGTAACATATGTTACAGCCTCTGATATTAAAAATTTTGCAACAAACTTGCAGATTTATGAGTCTTTTCATATAAGCAAATAAATCTCAAACAATGAAACACATTCATCAACTGCAAATATTTTTTAACTATTTTTACTTTAGTTTTAATACCAAACATTTCACCTTAAAACTGGTTAGGGGTCGGGTTGTTTAATTGCTTATTTCAGAAAAAATATTTAAGCTAGGGAAACAAACTTTAATTTTTCTGTTAGCCAATTGCATAAGCTAGTCAGACATGGTTGAAAACATTTTGCAAAACACACAGAGAGATTGTGAATGTAAATGATGTTAGCCACGCTTGCAAATTTTAATGGGTTATCTGATTTATGTAACGCATATGACACCTTATAAAGCCGCAATTTTGTTCAAATGGCTGTCATACGTAGTTAAGATATCCAGTATGCAGACTATATGAATGATTTTTAAAAATAAATATTTTAATGTCTTTAATTTGTAGCCCAAACTTTCAATTTACTTTTTCTCAGTTTGATTAAGTAACGTATGTTACAGGCTCTTACAGACTAACGCCCCGGAGCACAGAGTGCAAACATCTCTTAAAAGACTCGGCTTTCAATTCTCTACAAGATAGGATATGTCTGCAAAATTCCCTAGGGGGGGGGGAGCAAACCCATTCTCAGCCATCTGTCTAAATATCAGCTGTTCAGCAACATGACCTTGTTTTCTAACACAATTCTGTGTATACCTTGTAACTAAACTTTATCATATGAGCCAGTGCATGAGATTTCCAACAATGTGGTATGTGCGACCAGCAAAGACTCAGATCAGCCTGCGCATACGCACAGTCTGATCAGAGCCTTTGCTAGTCGCTTGAGTATTCTATGATTGTTAAGCTACTGACTGAGCACCATTTGGGGTTTCTAAGCTTAAAAGGAGGCTGCGCCGGCTGACGTCTGAGTCTACAAATGTCAACATGCCACATTGTTGGAAATCTCATGCCACGGCTCAATTATGGTGTCTTTTGTTGAATGAAAAAGTGAACGAATTAGAACAAAATTTAGTTTCATTTTTTAAAACCACTAGTGTCATGAGTGTCTTACAGCCACGTGATACGGAGGCCCATTTGGACCAAATTTCGATGATCGAGCCTCGTATTGGCATCGGTCATTGATATGTTTGTTTGCCTTTATATGGGAAAATCTCGCTTTTTACCACCCTTACCAACCTTAGAACGAACTATCTCATGATGTGAAAGGTCTACACTATTGTAGGTGGAATGAAATAGTCATACCATGTTTGTCCATCTGTACGTAAGATAATCCACTCGCTAAAGCTCGTGTATTATCTCTACGTACATCTACAGGCGGATAAGCCATTGTACAACTATTACTTAGTTTGACAAATGAATATAAACAGGAAATGAGCATTCTTTACAGTCTAATAATAAGACAAATTAAAGTGCACCTGTCATGGCATTTAATTTATAATGTCTTATCCAAAAATGTTTTGAAATAACCATGTCGGTGTATTACCCTCATAAGAAATGCAAATTTATAAAAAAAATGTGTGCAAAAAACCCTTAACCAAGACAATACAACATTTTATTTAACCGCTTGCACTGTCGTTGTGCTGCGTTGGGATGGTAGAAACGTCTCGCCTTACATCGACATTGTGTTGATATTTTATTTTTTCATATTCTGATCCGTCAGGGTTCTTACAAAGAGCAGAATACCGCTTAAGCTGGCGCTAGGTGCATGTTCCTTCATGAAAAGACTCAATAAAACCGGATCTGCTAGTTTAGCCCATTTAAGCCGAATGGATATTTCCCTTGCTATCTGTCGAACCAGACCATTTTCGTTTAAAGGGATGTTAGATGGTATTTTCCATTTTTATTCGAATTGTAATAGAACATTCGTAAGCCTGATCAGACGTCGCGTTCTGTGGCGTCTGATCCGGATCTACACTGTTTACCTTTGTCCCACAAAAATGTTTTAATTTAACGTTTCATAAAGTTACAATAAAAAGAAAAGGGCTATGCCTATGTGATGTTAAAATTTTGGATTCTTAGCACTCAGGAGCAAGTGACTCTTAAGCTAATTGCACAACATAGTCAAATTTTGGATTTGATTAGAATTATATGAAATCACTATTTCTCGGACAACATTTTCCCAATTGTAAGCCTATGTGGTCTTATCACATGACGTCGCTTCTGGGAGTGATATAACGCCATGCAATAAAATCGATAAACCACTAGTGGTTAACAGATTTTCGGGAAACGTTATTACGTCTATAACAAAGTTGCGTACATAATGACAAATTATGACGTAATTACGCCAGGAATGGGACTTTAATGTAATCTTAATGACATATGAAAATTAGAATCCAACATGAGTGCTCTTGTATTATTGAATCTATTAAACTCGTTGCGAGAAAGAGTTCAAATGCTCGGCAAGCCTCACATTTTATCTCTTTTTCTCAACTCGTTTAATAAAATAAATAAAACACGAGCACTCATGTAAGATCTTCTATTTATTTACAAGGTAACAACAATGTTGATCGGATTCTGTGTCAACACTTAATGCAGTCAATTCCCTGCCGCAACAAGGCTACTGACCATAATGTGCACGACCCATGGTTAACGCAGATGAATCAGTATTCGGCGCCAGAAGGAATATGTGGAAAGCTGACTGGCAATTTCCTGCAGAATGATGCATAATCAGATCAAAATATACCATGTTGTTCAAGAGTTATGAGCTTTTTCACTTACTGACCACGGACCGACGGACGGACTCACACATGTTTCTGTTTATAAAATGAGTTGGCCTTTCAAATATCTAATAGAGTGGTGTAGCGTGTTGGTCTTACTTTATAAGATGGTTGAATTCCTCTAATGAAGCATGTACTTCAACTTCAGGATGCCTGCAGCATGACGCTGATAAAGTTATGCAAACTTGCTATAGCTAATGTGTACATTCCAAATAATGCTAATCTGTATAACTCAGAGCATGTTTTACATACCGATTTCTAGACAAGGTTAAATTGTTTTAGTACGCCAAATTTAATTAAAATATACCATGAGGTTCAAGAGTGATAAGCATTTTCACTAAAATACATTAACTGGCTGAAATGATGCTCGGCGAAACCTCATCACCGATTTGCATACCAGTAAATATATAAGTATGCAACATTCGATCCAAATATACTATGTGGTTAAAGAGTTATATTTACATTTCCACTGCAAGTCTTTAAATGAACCTCTACATTTGAGATGTGGTTCATACCTTCATGAACAAATCGATTTGAGCCACAACCACATACGCGCCATTTGAGCGGACTAACGTCAAGTCCATCCAATAACGTTGCTTGTTTACTGACGTTTGCGTGACGTTGCAAAAGTATCGCCATGAAGTTAAGTGCGGAAATTTGGCGTTTTGGCTATTCCAAACCCTACATTATGTCCGATTTAATTCAAAATATCTGGAAAATCAGCCACGTTAGATGAAAATTGAAAATTGATACTTGACTGATAATATAAATGTAAATATAAGTAATAAATTCAATTTTTGGAAGGTTCGTGGAATCATGAATACTTCGGATCTCTTGCAAAGTTAGCGTGAAGCCCTTCGGGCTTTACTTACTAAGTTGCAACAGACCCGAAGTATTCATGATAGCATGAACCTTCCAAAAATCGAATTTTTTTCTTAAATGAGCATTTTCACTTACTGACCATGACTGGCTGGACTGTTGCTCAGCAAAGCTTCGCCCATCAAAAAAATGATGTTACGCATGTCAGTAGGTAGACAATGTTGTATACCGTGTGGTTCAAGAGTTATGATAACTTTCACTGGCTGGTAACGAACGGACGGAAGGGCGGACAGAATCACACAGTGGTTATAATGTACAATTGCGGATCGTGCAATTTGTTGGTTAAATAATTATTTGTGTTTGAAAGGATGAACGGCAGACGATTGACCTTGAGTTAACAATAAGCAGCGCATTGACTCAGTGCTGAGGTCGAAGGGTCGCTGGTTCCAGATTCGCCAGACACTGTGCACTTAATTTACCCAACTATTTTTCTATACGTCTAAACATAGATTTGGTCGTTCAACATCTAGGAAGGTATCTAATATAATTGATGTGTAATATATGTTAACAATATGAAGATAACTGCGTATAAATCATAAATGTATGACACATTTTTACAGGTTACACGCTAACTGTCAATCATCTTTATATAGAATCAATCTGCACCTGTCAATATGTTTAATAAAGAAGTTAGTCATTGTTCTTACCTTACTACATGTATGTCAAGCGCATCGTGATCCGCGAAGTGTAAGCTGTTACACGGTCACCTTCTACCACGACTTGGGTAGGCCGCTTCACTCAGCTAATGACGTCAATGGTCTATGTCATAGATTCGTAGTTTATGCCCCCAAACTGTTATTCCTACAGTGCGTGCAGCATATAAAAGTTTAATGCGATCGTGTGCACAAACATGTACTTAGATTGGACCCAATCTATCTATCTATCAATCTAGCTGTCTGTCTGTCTGTCTGTCTGTCTGTCTGTCTGTCCGCCCGCCCGCCCGCCCGCCCGCCCGTTCGCTCGCCAGCCTATCCATCCACCCACCCACCCACCCATCCACCCACCCACCTATCCAATCTATCTATCTATCTATCTATCTATCTATCTATCTATCTATCTATCTATCTATCTATCTATCTATCTATCTGTCTGTCTGTCTGTCTGTCTGTCTGTCTGTCTGTCTGTCTGTCTTATAAAATATATATCAGCGCATGAAAACACTGACAATTTATTTCACACAAACCCACTCTGAGACAGTATGTGGTGATGATTTGATATATGTTGACATGTCTGAATTTGAATGTTCCATTGCTTTATTCAACACAATATTGGAGAAAATGCTCTCAGCTCCTTTTTGTGAGAGAATACAATAAAATAAACCAAGAGCAGAAATGCCTCATGAGCATATTGATTAAAACTTATTCGCATTAGCTTACTCAGCAATTAAATGTAACTACTAACAGAATACGTCATATATACAAAAAAGTCATACTTAAACATAAACAGACTGATCAGTTTCAAATTACAAATTAGAAATTTAAATTATTGCCGCTTATAAACTTAAACGTTTTACAGGCTCTGTTAACAAAAAGGTTGCCGTCTTTTCAATACGCTATAGGACAGATGTAGCCAGGGTTCCAGTCTGATTTTTTTTTTCATTTTTTTTTATTTTTCCGTTTCTTGGTGGAAAATATCTACCGGAATTAAATACGGACTACCGATAACTTTGATGTGTTTCTTTTTATTACGAGGGCTGTTCAAATATGAATGCAAGTAGCTTCAAAACTTTCTTCACATATATGCTACGACAAAATGTCACACCTTTCTGGAAAGAACTATTTGTCGCCTTGAAAATGTCACCAAACATAAAGAAACACTCACTATATATCTCGAGTTACAGACGCTTATATAAAAGCCATTCCTGTATACTGAAGTTTTTCTGAAGCAAATTGCCATACACGTTTTTTGTACATGTGCGGATATAGTGTCATATCTTCGTAAGTTTAAGACAAAATGGCACCAAATTTTAGATGCAAGTTTAAGGTACAATGACAAAGTTGCTTGCAGGAAAAAGTTTATATAATCCTGTTTCAATCTCGAGTAAAGAGGCACGTTTGTGACGCCATTAATTTTATGATAAACGTCATTTTGAGTTACCTACTGGTGATGCAATAATTAACATCGCTTTGTTTTTTTTTCTTTTTGCTTAAAACATGCTCAATATGTCATAAGGAAGTTTTCAAAATGCTTCGTCCTCTATTTACAGAGTTATCAATTTTATATAATTTTTCAAGCATTTTTCTGCTTCTTAATGGTGTGTTTACATTAATTAAAATATGTTTATTCTCTCTAGTCATCAAGACCAAGTGAATAATGTTATTGTAAATAATGCCTATTTTGGTAAACCTTAAAGTTAATGTTCAAATTTAGATTAAAACCGCAATTTTATGGCAACAAAAATTAAGTGTAAGTTCTTTAACCCCTTCACTTGAGGCTGTTTTGACTCAATAAAAATGAGTTTCAGCGTTTAAAAATTACCCACTATCCTTCAAAGATTTGTAGCAACAACTCAGTATGAGCGATCAACATATTGCCTTAGAGTCAAATCTATTTTAAATATTGTTTCGTGCATTTTGATAGAGAAAAGTTTGACTGAAAACTGAAAGGCTGTGTTTTGTGTACCATATATTTGCAAACATACGGGGTCATTAGTAAAAACGATTCGATGTAATTTAACAAAACGTGCCAGATTTTCACAACTTTCACAGAATCATTATATAAGTATTTGGGATACTTCCTTAAAAAATCAAGAAATTTCACCAATTTATCGAGGAATTATACGCTTGTCTTTATCACTGGTATGTTCGAAGCATTGAGTTTATTAGTATACTAAAGTGACCCTCATTCAAAAGGCTATAACTCGATAAGTATACTGTATTTTTCTTTAGGTCTGGTGCCAGTTTAAAGGTGACATATAATCCTTTATACAAACGTATACCATTTTGCCGTAGTATATATGTGACGGAAGTCATGAAGCTACTTGCATTCATATTTGAACAGTCCTCGCATCTTGATTTTTAGAATATTTAATTTAGCTTAAGAAAATATTTGCAAAAATATTGACGACTGGACCAAGGCTAGGACAGATTTCGCTGCCTTCAGCACGTTTCCCGCGGTGGACTGAAATAATTAACAGATATGACTTTCTTCTAATAAAACAGAGTTCACCAGCTACGTTCAGCAATATTGGTTAACCACATTGTTTAAAATTCTAATCATATCAGGCAATATATCAGAACAATACCAGTCCTTTAGTGTCACTCGTCCATCATAGATGTTTATTAATCATACACATACACACTTCCGTATTACATGGAGAAAATAATATGAGCAAAGACATTTGATTTCCAACAATGTGGCATTGTGACAAGTGTAGACTAAGATGAGCCTGTGCAGCCTCCTTTTAAGCTTAGAAACTCCAAATGATGGTCATTCAGTAGCTTAACGGATATAGGATATTCAAGCGACTTGCAATGGCTCTGGCCAGACTACGCGAATGCGCAGGCTGATCTGAGGCTTTGCTGGTTGCACGTAGCACATTGTTGGAAATCTCATGTCGCGGCTCATATTTCCAAACAAATACTATTATGTTATTAATCAAATGATTTCGTATTGGCCATTTTATAGTCCGAGGTCAGCTGTATAAGCAGAGATCGAATATCCAGAACCAATACACTTGACGTAGCTTGGCCAATTGAAAACAATGACATTTTTTATAAACCAACTACTGTGATATATAGCACTTTTACAAGCAAATATGCCTGTCTCTTAGTGGTTTGACCTGAGCTTAATATAGCTAACCTGCGACCAGTAATGTTTACCTAAAGTCAAAATTAATTGGGCCTCATCGCGAGAAAACCTGTCTTTAGGGTTTCCAACAAAGAGAGTTTCAAACCAGTCTCCTCAGCTACAGAGACTAGCTAGAAAATTGAAATATGACCTGTTGCAAGTTTACATATATTACTTTTCAAAGAGCGAATAACAAAGGCGCTGATTAGACTGCGCGGATGCGCAGGCTGGTCTGGTCCTGTGTTGTTCGCAAACCACCGAAGACAGGTTTTCTCGCGTCGAGGCCCAATTGATCTTCGATCAATACATGAATTCATGAAATATAGTAAATTAATAACGAAAAATATAAATACCCATCTAACGTAAAACAGCCTCATACCATTGTTGATTGGTCAAACTAACAGGGGTCTAATGTACTTGTTAAGTTCAAGGATCTCAGAGAAGGGTATTTTTTTCTTTATCTTTTATATGTGACGTCATGCTTAAGGGAGACTGTATTTGGCTTTTGCTTACCCGTGTATAATAGTTTGAAATTGTGTCTGAACTATGTATGATGCTTGGAAAACTGTAAATTGCAATTTTCTGGGCATCCTTTATGTCTCTGGAATTATATATTAGCCGTCTGAAAACACAGCCATCTATGTACATGTTTGTCATAGCCAACAAGTTTTATTTGACATTATCCCAAAACGTTTATGATTGGTATTGTGTAAACATGGCATGGATTGGATTGGACTGGACTGGACAGGGCTTGACTGGACTGGACTGGAATTGAATTAATGGAATGGATTGGATTGGATTAGAATTAAATGGAATTCATTCTAATTCATTCCATGTTTTACACAATGCCATTATGTTGCTTTCATCAAATGAAGTAAGTACCTTTCATTTGATTTCAGACACAGTTTGAGAAATATGGTGGAAGATGTGGGGTATGTGGCGACCCTTATGCGGGCGCGAGGGAGCACGAGGCGGGCGGCAAATACGCCAATGGGATCATAGCACGTCAGTATAAGGTCGGTTCCTTCATTAACGTTACAGTGACGCTAACAAGTAACCACATGGGCTTTTTCGAATTCCGTCTTTGTCCGGTGAATAATCCAAGAGTGAAAGTGACACAGGCTTGTCTCGACCAACATTTACTGAACATTGTTGGTCATGGAACAAGATATTTTATTATGGATAAAAGAGGCTACATTAAGATTGGACTGTTCGTCATGTTGCCACCGAAGCTGCAATGTTCACAGTGTGTTTTCCAGTGGAAATACGTTGCAGGTAAGTTTGTATTACGGAAATTTTTTTCGTGTGAATTCGGTTATCTCCGTAAAACTACAAAACATTTTTGTTGTTATTTTCTTTTCTCTCTTGAAACATTTGTTGTTGGTATTTATTGGAAGCGTCTTTCTGAAAGACGCTTCCAATAAATACCAACAACAAACGTTCCTTACAAACAAAATAACAATACACTAACAAAACTACGGCTATGTTTGATCCATATCTCTGACCCAGTATATATTTATACTGGGTCCGAGTCCATAAATACCCCTGATAGGTCTGGATGAGTAAAAATGTAATTATTTTACTCACCAGTTTTAACATCTGTTTCTGAGTGCTCAAAAGAACTTCAAAAGACCTGTCTTGCTCAAAAGAACCGAGAAGGTTCTTTTGAATACCACAACATATACATTGGCTGCATAACAAGTAAACAATGTTACATGTACTCCTGGTATGCCCCCTTTTGCTATATATCTTGAGCATAGTTGGTGTTTCTTCTGCGAGGAGACTTTTCCGTGAAAACCAGGACACACTGACCAACCATATGCTTGCTATCTTCAATACTTACGTTTAATTATCGCAAATCTTCTATCACAGTGGCCTAAGTCCAACGATTTAAGGATATGAAACAAATGATCAAATCGAGCATAAGAAAAATGTTATTCTATGATTCAGTTAGGTCAAAAGTTTCATGTTTTTCTGTTCAATTATATTTTCTAAATTGTTGGATGGAATTGAAGGGAAGGTAGCTAAGCATCAGACAAAGTAACAAATATTCATAAATCCAAGCACCTGTGTCTTATATCGTTTCACGAATGTATTAGTAGAGAATTAAGATCTCAAAATGGTTAAGACGTTATAGAGTTTTGTCAAGCGTAAATGGGAGGAAAATGATCATCTAAAACCTTTATATCAACAATAGAAAGTTCGTACAAATGTTTTTCGTCTTCATGCATTTTGGGTGGTTCTATGTGACCTAAAGGAACAAATGGCATGATAGCGCAGTAACAGTAGTCAGCGAAGCACTCTACGTACAATGTAATTATTATTTTACTTCCTCATAAAGTAACTCATCATTTGCTATCATTTATAAGCATTTATTATTAGCCAGTGTGAATAAGATGGACCTTATGTCAAACCAGACTGGAGTATATCAGGAATTACTCATTTAAAAACGCTTCTTGATTATAGGTTACATGATGTACTACGATTGCTACAGAAAAGCTTGTTAAACTACGCAAATTCACAAAACTGTCCAGCAACTTCTTTGTCCTTAAATGACATACATGTATATCTGTTCTTTCATAAAAACAGCAATTAAAAAGCTTCGGTCTAAATATGATATTCTTATCTAATACCGTAAGACTACTGTGCCATCAGCTAAGACTCCAGCAAGCCTGTTCAGCAATAAAGTCGATATCCCCATGCAGATCCGACATGCCTTCAGTGAATGTCAAAAAATGATTGGCCTGGTCGTTCATGGTTTACGCACTCGTATATATTAAACGGTCCGATCCGGCGCCGTCATTGGATTTACCAGGAAGGAGAATGGAAATGAATGAATACCTACTATATCTCAATTAATAAATTCTTTCCATGTTGTTCGCATTCTTGGGATGCTTAGTTTATTTCTGCGGCATTTATCAACGCATAGGCGTCTGGGATGTCAAACGCGACTCAGTGTGACTTAAAAGCAGAGTTAATACACCGGGTAGGCGGCAATCGAAAACGTCAATACTATCGAGAAACGAAGATAAAAAATCGTTAGAAACATAGTTTTCGATTGCCATTTGCGTTAGAAACATAGTTTTCGATTGCCATTTGTGGCGACAAATGGCAATCGAAAACTCTTTTCCTAATGATTTTTGATCCGCGTTCGTCGATTGTTGATAGCGTTTTCGATTGCCGCCTATCTGGTGTGGTTAAGATAGCTTACAAGACAAATCAACAACCTTTGTCGCCAACTTGAAATCGTACACACACTTGGTTTGGAAGTTTCAATTTGTCTGCGTTCGTCGTTTTCCAGCGAAGAATTGATAGCCTCCCGCATATTATACTGACGTCAAGAAAAAACGCCTCATCTAAAAATAAACGCGAATATCTCTTAGACTGATCAGACTAAAGTTATGAAATTTAGTGCATTATAACATCTTATCAGTCAAGCGTATCTCATGAAAACAGAATTGCTGAAAGAATATTTGAGGCTGAGAAAACGACCTCGGTTTGAGACAGGGGTCACCATTTCGTGCGACACAAGATTTTAGCCACATTTGCTTTGTTTCCAGACACAACCCGTTGACAGAAGAAACGTGTTTTACCATTGTAAAACAGTCTCTATTTAACCAAAAATGCGTTTTTAATGTTCAGACAATGTTTGTATGCTTCTGCTGAACGAAACAACTTACCCCACCCAGCTTTTTGCCATGCATTTCAGTAAAACTTAAATGTCATGACTCTGCAAAGTGGGTGAAAAGATTGTTACGAATCCTTTGCAAAAGTCTTAAGTTTTTAACCAGCGACGTTTGCTGAGGAAACGCAATCTGGCACGTGTTCCAGACGGCCGTTTTGGGTGGCGTTAACGTAGACCAAAGACTGGCCATTGGGCGTTACAGCTCATCTTAAATAACGTAATTTTATGCAGGCATATTCTGTGTACAATACCTAAGGTATCCCCTTATCATTTTTTCCATTACTTAAAGCAAAACGAGAATGTTGGCATGTTTCGTAAAAGGACCTTACATTTTGTCTTAAATATGACGTCATAATTTCATAAAGTTATTACTCGCAAGCACAATTGTTTGAAAAAATGATCCAAAATTTGTTCATTGATTAGCAAAACATTAGCGGCACAAACTGAGTGCAATTCAAATTGAAATCATAAGCGATTGATGCACAATGCCGTCATGTGTACGTTGAGCCTGTATGACGTCATCAGAATAACGCGTCACCTGTATATCAAATTAAAGTCATTTTCCAACATCGCCCTACCTCTCCATAAAGAAGCAGTAGGTGGCTGTTCATTTTTATATATCATCGCTAAGAAATCAGTGATAATGAGTGAGGCGTTTTTAGTTGACGTCAGTATATATAAATATACCCAGTGTGGTATGAAAATACACAATGTTTGTTAAAGCTTTACTTCATTAAGGATTAACTATATTGCATTAATTTACCATCGCAGAATGTGATAAAAAAGAAACTTATCCTTTCTGATAAACTGGTAAAATGCCTTAATCTATTTCAACCGTGGGCGGCGTTTCCCCCTTATCTGCAATAAAATACAATGTTAGAATCCGTTATATTGGTCTTCTAACGTTTCAAATCCAGCGTGCGTGATCGATCCGAAATCATTTTTGAAAAAATATACACAAAAAAAGCTAAAAATGTGTTGTTAGATGTTTATGTTGCTGCGGAAAATGGTCAAACTATGTAAATGTAACCTGTATCATTTGCGCAGGTTTCATTATTTTTTAAAATATCAGTGGTTATATACAAGACTGGTATCAGACCAGTAAATAGAAAAATAGACAAATATGTGAACACACATATACAAGCATAAAAAATCTCTGACTGCGTATTCTGAGCAAAGGGGAAGTAATAAAGTATCATAATTTTATCTCTGTAGTAGTTATAGAACTTTCAGTTAGATGTCTTAATACAGGGCCTGAAGACAGGCCAGCTATACACCTTTAAAGTTACTCCCAAAATCGCGACTCTCCTAGTAATTTTGGCTGGAGATTGATTAACCTTTCAAGGAGACAAATACGTGATGCTAACTTTCCACATTATCTTGTTTTTCAACTTTATCTAAAAAGTTAATTGTCGTCATTTAAAGACAAACGGCTATAAAACAACGCACGTTCTCGGTCTTCGTTGTTTATTTCTTTAAATTAAATGACATTAATATGAAAATATTATAAATTAACACAAGGTAATGTCATAACAATTGAGTCGTATGAAAATCGCTCTTTAACTTTTGTGCTCAACGAATGCCCAAAGTAAAACAATCGTACACGACCTCCTGTTTTGTTGAACCTAGATATACCCTCTTTAAAAATAGTGTAGATCCGGATCAGATGGCTTCGCTACCAGAGTAGAATTATAAAAAATAGTAAGTGAGTATGATCAGGAAATACCACAATCACAAACAGCAGACAACCCCATGGCACCGCGAGGAAGAGCCATTCAACCATCACGAGGCACCAAGAAGACAAATTAAGCAAAGCAACCAGCCCTCTATTCCCCATCAAGATGGTTGCAATACTAGAGTAGACATAAAGTAACGTAAAACAAAACATAGAACAATTACAGACTTGGTAATTACAGACTCGGTAAATCCTTGGTAATGGCAAAAAAAATAACAATGTTTCAGAGTAATATTTTAAGCAGTGTGTACATTGATGAGTATACTTTGATGCCTGGCCTATGTTTAATGATTATTTCTAAAAATTAACCCTCAAAGCACTAGTTATTGATATCACAGACAACATATAGGCAATAAATAATGCTGTAATTAATTTAGCAGATGTATAACTGATCTGTAAAAATTAAATGAGTGCATAATCAAATAATTATTTCTGATTAAAATTGTATGTTCAAAATTATGATCACACTTTAAAGTATTGGTAAATAGTGTATTTGATAAAAGTGTTTGTTATTCCAGGACAAAGTATGGGACCCGATGGCAGAGGTGGTGAATGTCTAGGATGCGGGAACCAGGAACACTTCGTTAACTGTGCTGATATTGCAATTGGAAGTAAAGTCATAGCGCCACTCCCACAAGCAGTGACCACGCCAGGTCCACCTGTAACAAAATCACCTTATAAGCCCAATAACCTCAATATAGTTAGTGTTAACATGCCACCACATCAGGGAAATCAACAAGTCCACTCCTACTCGTCGTACAGCCACGCCTCTCATTCAAATATGGCCAATCATAATGCAATGCCACATGCACAGATGCACCACGTGCAAGCGTCTGTCATGACAAGTCCTGCTCCTTATATTGCTCCTAAAGTGCCTCCACCTACACAGATCAACGGCCAGTGGGCAGGAACAGTACAAGGCTGGCAGACAAACCAGGCCAATCCACAAACTGCCTATCAAGCATCAGGTGGTGTACAGGCAAGTAAACCACAAGTTCAGGCCAATGGATACCCGAGTGCTCCGCAATACTCACCAACAAATAGGCATGCCCATCAAGCTCCCAGTTACCAGCCACAAAATAGCCACGCTCACCAAGCGCCATCGTACAACCAACAGGTGTACCCACAGCAAAGTAATCCCCGCCCACCTATCCAAGGTTACCAACAAGTAAATAATGCTGCAACTCAGGTACATGCTTACCCACAGCAACATAGCAATGTCAGGCAACCTCAGGCATATAATACTGGACCTCAACCACAGATATATAATGCTGCAAGTAAAGTACCACAAACAAACGCTTATCACCAAGTGAACAGTCATACCCCACAGAGGCATAGTAGTCCCCAGACTAGCAGACAAGCCCAAGTGCAGCCGTACCCCCAGCAACAAAATGGCGTACCACAACCACAATCCTATCCACAAACATACATACAAAAAGTGCCCACATATCCACAGCCTACTTACTCCCAACCTCAACAAAACAAACCAGTCCCTCAAGCACCCACCTTGAATCAACCAATCAGTCAACAAGCTTCACAGTCATCTAACATGTTTGGCAATTTGAAACCAGCCGTCTTAAAACAAATGTTTCCAAATCTAATGGAAGGATTTGATTGGATGGCAGAAATGACGCAGCAAACTCCTAGCGCTAACAACCAGAACCAGCAGGATCCCACACAGCGGCTGTATCCAGGATACGAAGCTGGAGAATATCCAGAACCCGGAGAAACTGTGCCAACAAACACTCCTACCCAGAGCAGTGGCTCATCAGGAGGTCAATCTACGTATCAACAGGGCTATAACGACGCTATGAGAGAGTTAAAAGCCAAATATGGAATAAATATTCCTCAGACTCAAACGTCACAAGGCGGTAGTTCAGCACCTAAACGGTGCCCTGATGGTGTAACAAAACCAACATGCCGTGGGACAAACGCATGGCAAGGAAAGCCACAATTCGACGCATGGTGCACCCAAACGTGCACATCGGGAGAATGTCCCGCAAATTTCTGTATGTGTTCGTGCCCTGGGACGGGATCATGGAAATCCGGAGTAACATGTAAAGGTATTGATCCAGCGAAGGGGTCATCAATGGACAACTGGTGTACTCTTAATTGCAAGGGAGGTAACTGTCCTTCAGATCTTTGTGCTTGCTTTTAGACCAAACGTGCAGTGATTAAATATTTAGAAAAAAGAACTTTGTGATATTTGTTTTCTTACGCGCAGAGGATATCTGGGGCCAACTTTTGTATAGCAGGTTTTATGTGACTACTGGATTAAGTCATGTCATAATGCAAATTTAAGAGAAAAATCTCATTAAATATAATTTGACTCATACTAGGGTGCTATAAAACGTTAACGCTCTAGATGCATGGTAATAACTAATTGGGCCGCGGGTTCGAGCCTCACCGACGTCACTGCGTTGTGGTCCTTGAGCAAGACACATTTATCCTAGCTTAGTACTGGTTCAACCCAGGAAGATTCGTCCCTATATAACTGTAAGATTGTTGATGGGACGTAAAGAATTAAATCAAACAAACAAATTGTGCGATAAAAAAAGTTCAAAATTCTCAATGTAATTTCATAGAGAACCATGCAATATTCTTGTTTTCTTTGGTTTGTTATGCCCGACGCCACATATATATATATATGATCGAAAAGCTAAAACTAGGATCAACATGTTACATGCAGCAGTTTGATCATCGTTTGCAACTATTCACTTCCAAACTTAAGAAAGGAATTTCATTTTTCGAATGCCCATGAACGGATGAATGTATGATACGTTAACTTTGAACTGAACCCATGGCGTTCACTGTACTAACCTCAAAATTAAAATTCATTTTGTTTATATTTTACAATAAATACTTAATATTGAATCAATTTATACTTAAGAATGAATACCTATAAAATATATAATTATATTTTAGGTCTTACTGGATTGTAAAACGAAACAGTGGAACTTCCAGAATTGTCACAATGTATATTTTTCCTATGTCCAAAAGTAATGATTTTCAATGATATGCTGCCAGGCATACCAACGTCACAGCGCAGATATCGATAGAGCATTTGGCATTCCACCTATTTAAAGAAAATGCATATGCCTACCTGGCGGCATGCTCGATATACCGACTTCCCTAAAAAGATTATATGTTTTAGATACATCCAGCTACACTTTTGAAGTGAGCACCTCTGCTAAAATCGGCCATTGCGTGTTCCGCCTGTTTTCGTTTTATTCAAAATTATCGACATTTTAGGTTGACTACGTTATTACAACCATGCAAGTACCAGCTTAGCGAAAGCATATTTCATGAAATCAAATTTGGTGATATAGCTGTCATGTAAATATAGGCAATTTGCTATATAGTGACAGGTATTTTGATACTGATTGGCAGTTTGAGATGTTTAAAAGTGGAAAGCCAATGGACATGATACTTGTTGTTCATTTTTCAAAACAGGTTTCCTAAATTTCAGTAACATATGTTGTTGGTAAACATTGGAATTTCCTCATAGAGGCAATTCCGATGCGCACATACAGCATATGTCCTTTCAATAATTAGTGTTTTTCACAATAAACCAGGGTTTTCACAAATTTCTCAACTACTTTTTATGTTCAGTGTAATGAACATGTAGAAATGAACAAGTTTTGTGTAGTTTGGCATGCACCTGGATGACAATAATAGATAGCCAATTTTATGTTATTGGCAGCTTATTCTTAGATGTTTCATTGGAATGAAATGCTAACTTTGTGGTTGCCTTTTTGTATTTATACCGGCTATGTATGCTGTTAGGCACCGCCGAAATTTGTTAGTTTTGGCAGACATTATTATGTATTATTTTACCAGGCGGAATTCAATGATGGCAGCCGCAGTGATTGGCTGGTAACGATATCTGTGCTATGACCCAGAAAGTCACCCATGATACCATTGCTTAAACGTTCTTCAAGTGTGTTGTATAAATATTATTTGATGATCAAGTCATTGTATATGTTGTAAGATAATGATATAATAGCTACTAGCTACCCATGCTGGTGGCTTGCATAATCAGTAGATGTACAACAATGTACATACAGTAGAACCTGTCTTAAGCGGCCACTCAATGAAGACCCCTAAAAGGTTTTCAAGACCAATACTCACTTATTGCACGTCAAAAGTACTGCAGAATGCTCATGTGTAGCATTCTGCAGTACTTTTGAACTGCATTGTGCTACCACATAGCTTTAAGGCCTTCGTTTTGTGCATTTTTCAGTGGCCGCTTAAAACAGGTTTTACTTATTGCATTTCAGCCTTATAAACTGTATTCTTCGCTACTTATTGTTACAGACTCTGTCAGTCTTTAAAGATAATCACAACACGCAGAAAAGCAGAACGTCCCTGAGATTGTATTACGTATCACATTGTCAAGCTGCAATAGCTCCGGAAACTTGTCAGAGCCGTTGACGCTCACATACACAACCCATTCAGCATAGCGTGTAGGGCCACCATCAGCCTGCCAGCTATACTCCATTCAAATGGCGTTTTGCTGGTGGGCTGATGGTGGGCTGCCTTAAGCTGTTAGCCAGGAATAAATGGATGGGTATAATGGCTCAGACAACATTTAAACATCTATGGGAGCACAGTGGCTTAGTGGTAGAGTGCTTGACTCGAGACAAAGGGGCCGCGGGTTCGCACCTCACTGGCGTCACTGCGTTGTGGTCCTTGAGCAAGACACATTTATCCTAGTTTAGTACTGGTTCAACCCAGAAGGACCCGTCCCTGTTCAACTGAAATATTGTTGATGGGACGTAAAGAACCAAATCAACCAACAAAGATAGACATCTATCTTCGGAGAGTACATCAGTACGGGCTTTAAATGGAGTTTTTTTTCGCAAATGTGATAAGTACAGAATTCTCATAAGGAGCTTGGTAAGGCTGACTGGAACCTTGTTTGCACATAACGGCGATGGAAAATGAGCGTTGACAAATCGATTCACTAGTGCGGGGTAAAACCATTGTCAATAGCGCATCACAAAAGCACATGGTTGATTCTGATAGGAATGTCAATGTCCATCACAAATTATAGCAACGCCTACCTGTGTGTAAAGCGAAACGTGTCGTTGTTCTGCCGACTTCCTAAAACAGCTATAATTCAGTCTTAGCAGAGCATGAACCCAGACCAAGTTGGTAGAATTGAAGGTACGAATTATCCTGTGCATCAGAATAGGCGGAGGTTAGTTTTCGACTTGCAAAAAAGCAGTTTTGTATATGTGGTATTTTGCACCAATACCTATCTATTTTGGAGCTCTGAGCCGTTGCATTATACGACATATTTCACTTTACACACAGACATGTGTTGCTTTGTTTGATAGAATACTTGACAATCCAATCAACATGAACCATGTGACTTTGTTGAACGCTGACTGACAACTCCAATTTTAAACGTTGGTCATCACAAAGTCAACAGCCATGTTCCATTGCCAGTTATTTTATGATTCATTTAGCACTGGCTCTCATAGAGTTAAATTATGTGCCTTCTTGTTATAGTGTATATATATTAATGTTCATAGATTATTGATGCCTTATGCCTGCTTATTTATTATATTATATTTGATTATATATTATTGTGATAGAACAGGAGACTTGTGGCGAGGAAAACTGTCATCAGGGTTTATGACATTAAAACTACTGTTAATTCGGATATTTTCGCGAGGACTTTATTTTCGCGAAACTTCGCATATGCGAAGTTTCGTGAAAATAAACCCTCGCAAAATGGCAAAATCACTCTGTCGTTTATTGAAATTGGTAAATATTGCCTTAATCGCGAATTTTCACATCACTTATGTGCCCTTTAATGCTATTCGCGAAAATTTCCGAATCTACAGTAACCTCTGCTCTGCGTGCATTTCATACGGATGTACACGTTTTTAAAAGATAAGCGGATGTGCCAATATGAGGACGTTTTGATTGTACTGTAAATTTAGAAGATTAGGGAAACGTGAAAAAGTGGGACAGTATTTGCTTTGTATGAAAAGCTGTGATGAGTATCAGCCATCTGTTGTTGTTACAATCGGTTATTTGACAATAGCTGGGTAATATTTAACCCTTAAAGCGCAAAGAAAAATTGCATCTGAAAATGTCGTCTGCTGAAGTCGTCTGCTGCAAATAACTGCCTAAAATTACTGACGAATTATGTATAGAAGCACGCAGCGGGAACCCAGAACAGACTGCTCTTATAGGAGCAGTCTGATCTGGGTCCACACTGTTTGCCATAGAGGCTTCTGAGACATTTCAGCAGACGAGAAAAGCAGACGACTTTTGTTATGATTGGCGCATTAAGGGTTAACCATAGAGGCGTCAATCACAACCAATGTCGTTTGCTTTTTCGTCTGCTGAAATGTTTTTGGAGCGTCTTTGGTAAACAGGGTAAGCTCATACCAGACTGTGATCACAGTCTATGCTGTTTGTCTATGTACTTAATATAGTCGATAAAGACAGGTAAATACATGTATATGCAGCGGACAACTTAAGCAGACAGCATTTTCAGATGCATTTTTCTCCACAGGTTAAGGAATAACAGCATCGTATCCCTTGAACTTATATACAGTTAACAAAGTAGTATAAATGTGGATCGAAAATAGTAAAAAAATTGTTGAATAAAAGTATTTAGCATATGTTTTATACATAATAAAGTAAATGTTAATGAATGTCAAATAAAAGCGATAAAAATAACATAGCCATTTTTTATTTATTTTATCCACACTTTGTTGAAAAAATAAGCGAGTATAACTATGTCATGACTCCATCACCACTTCGCTTATGAGACATTCAGCTTAATGTTTTTAGAATAGATATTTTCTTAACGGAAAACATGTAAACCCCCATGGTGAGGCCAATTTTGACCATATTACTAATTTTCGATACAACTTACCACTTAAAATACCACTAGGTGATTATACTTTCCAAACACCAAGGCTCTTGGCCTTGCTGTCTTAACCAAGAAGATTTTATATGTTTTCTCTACATACATCTATACAAAGTATTTGACCCCAAAGGGTGTCGCCAATTTTTGTCTCAGGGATATAATTTGAACGAACTGGGAAAAGACCTGCAAGGTAATGCAACAGCTACTTGTACATACCAAATATCAAGGCTTTATGCGTATTGGTTCCTCATAAGGAAACTTTTGTATATTTTCTCTGTACTAACCTAAAAATTTGTAATCCTCAGGTTGGGGTCATTTTTACTCCAGGCTCACAATTTGAACTAATATAAATTGAGACTGGAAGCCTGGTGTTTTCAGACAAGAAAATCGTTTTAATTCTTCTCAAGTATGTGATCACGTGGCGGGACCAGTTTTCGCCCCGGGAACAAACCTTTTAGAAGTCAACTACACAATGCAACATTCCAAAGATCATGGCTCTAGGACATGTGGTTTTAGGACTGAAGATTTTATAAGTGTTTCCTTGTATAAGCCTGTAAATCATATGACTCACAATCCCCACACCGCGGAACTGGGCTGGACCATTTGTAAACAAAGGATAATAATGTGAACACATTTTAAAGAGGTGTACTTGATTGATACTGATGCATACCAAATATCATATGTCTATGCCTAGTGGGTCTAGACAAGAAGTTTATTTAAATCTGAAAATATATTTTAACCTCATTTAACCTAGTTATGCAACAGGCCAGAACTTATTTGAAAAAAAATCAAAGAGGGTCATAAAAGACCAATGGAGGGGATGGTAGTCTCAATTTTTATTTGATACGTAGACTTTGACCCTGAATCTACTGTTTACGCCCCCCCCCCCCCCCCCCCCCTAAAAATGAGATTTATCAGACATACACCAAAATATTTGTAATTTTAGTACCCATCCTCCCCCCCAAAAAAATTCTCATTCTATACCTTGACCTTAAGAAAAAGTCCTAAATTGTGAAAATATGACCCCCATGAAATGTTCTTCTTTTGTGAATAGCCCATAAAAGATATCCAAACTTTCTTCATACCCCAAGAAATATTCTTTTTTCTTAAAACCCCGCAAAAATATTGAAATTCAACATTTTCAACCCAAATAGTGGCCGAAGCTTACGTATACATAAAATATTTCGGAGTACACCCCATCCTGGGATTTAAAGACTATTTCTGTTAAGTTTAACTAAAATTCAGCAAGTAGTTAAGGTGTAAAAATTATTGACAGCAGATTGGAGCAGATACCCCTTTCAAAATGAAAGCAACATGTCCATCTTAAACGACTTTATGACAATCATCTGGTTATTTCGGTTATTCGCCAATAACTATTTAACTAGATCTTACTCAGAAAGTCGCATGCAAAGAGCATGTTGCGTTCATATTTCCAGGGTATCTGCTTTAAACCCCATGCAAAACGCCATGCGGAATTTCCTTATCCCATCCACGTGACCTGCTTATCCCATCCACATGACCTGCTTATCTCAGCCACGCGACTTCAAATTATAACAATTTAGGCTGTTTTCAGAGCAATTCACACCTAAATATTATGTAGAAATATCAAAACGGCATTATTTAGTGCGTCCGCCATTTTCGCATTGTTGAATGACGTCAAAAACATTTCTGACGTCACTAAAATGCAACAACAATGTGACGCACGTTATTGACACAGTTTCGCGCTACGACATCAATAGAAACTGATACCTACGTTAGTTTCAAACCCAAATAAAAACAAAACCGACGCTTGAAATGCTATTTCGCTTCCGTTTTTAGGTGCTTAACTATGCTTACCCCCTTTAATGCATCTGGAAAGATCGTTGGTGAACGTATTTTTTAGATTAGAACAAACGCGAAAAATCTTTTTAAAAAATATGCGGAACTGACAGAATTCATATAAAACCTTAAAAAGTCAAAAAGTGGGCGAGAAAAAGTATCAATCATGATGTATTGTGGGACAAGGAAATCCCAGCCTCAGACCTGAATAATTTCGTCAGAAACTCAAGAGAGCCTCGTTTCTGACGAATTATTCTGGTCCACGGGTGGGATTTCCTTGTCCCACAACAATACATATGAAAGATACTCTAAATCTCACATGGATAAAAACAACCAAAAAAACCGATCGGGTGTGCGAAAAAATGCTTTAGACACACCAATGCTCCATCAGTGTTAAATTGGCATGGCAATTACATCTTTTGACTGGCTGGATGTTGTAAGACATTGCTTTTCAACAGAAGTCAAATATCCTCTAGAAAAGTTTGCTTCAAAAGTACAGCCTTTAATAGTCTCTGATGTTTTACATGATACAGTAAAACCTGTGTAAAACGGCCACTCAAAAATAGGAAAAGAAACCAAAGATCTTAATGACAAATGGAAGCTTAATGAAGGTCAAAGTAATGCAGAATGCTCCTTCTGCAATACTTTTGATCTGCATTAAGCGATAATTTGTCTTGAAAACCAATTTTCGGTCTTTTTAGAGTGGCTGTTTTACACAGGTGGTACTTTATTTAAACCCGTTTCTAAAAAGGGTACAATTTGGTATGAGATCCTATCCAACTCTGATCAGAGACTTGGATGAGCAGTCAATGAATACCCAAGGGGTCAATGTTGCATACATTGTACATATACATGTAGTAAAGAATAATAATACCTATCCCATTTCACTTTCAGGCGACAAAGTAGGACTCTGCCCAGACTCTGCAGATGTGCAGACTGTTCTGAAACATAACTGAACGTACATGTCAACTTGTATCTTATGCTGGATTCAACACGTGTCAATCAAAGCGTTTAGGTTCACTGGATGACATACGTTATGACAGTTTATATCATTTTATCTTAAATGTCACTGCATTAATTTTCCTTTAACCCAGTAAATTATTATTACATTACTGACACTTGTTTCTTACATGTATATCTATCGAAATATATATTAGTCTAGGTATAATATGTATACAATTTATCTAGCATTGTTTTAGTCTCTTTTAACACAACAACTTTTGTCACTAATGGTAGAATTGCTTATGAATGTTTGATGAATTAGCATCACGTATTGACAGATACGAATCTCTACGGAAGCCCTGGAGGGACATTTTAACTTATTAATTATCACTTATTACTTACTACTTATTACTTATCACTTATTACTTATTACTTACTACTTATCACTTATTACTTACTACTTATTACTTATCATATCACCGGGCCGCGTAGCGCAGTCAGTAACGTGTCTGGCAACAGATGTGAGTCTGATTGCAGATCCAGGGGTCGCAAGTTCGATCCCGGCCCGGTTCCATACTTTCGTGGAGATTGATCATGGAATAATTTCTACGGTCATCCTCCTCCCTTCCGCTGAATCATTCAAGAAGGGTTGTTGTCAGTTACAAGTGAAACTATGTGCACGAAGTACTGGTTAACTGCTTGTTCGAGCTTGCCCAGGAAAATATGTGGTTAGGTGAACTGACCATCCCGCAGTGACAATATCTGTTGACTTGGGACGTAAAGCAACAAAACAAACAAACAAGCAAACAAACAAGCAAACAAAACTTATCATATCATTATATCACCCGTATAATGGCGGGAAACTCCATTGTACATTCCATGTAATAGCGGTAAGCTGTAGTAGTAGCAGTAGCAGCAGCAGCAGTAGTAGTAGTAGTAGTAGTAGTAGTAGTAGTAGTAGTAGTAGTAGCAGCAGTAAAAGTAGTAGTAGTAGTTAAATATTAGTGGTGGTAATGATTGTAGTAGTAGTAGTAGTAGTAGTAGTAGTAGTAGTAGTAGTAGTAGTAGAAGTAGTAGCAGTAGTAGTAGTAGTAATAGTAGCAGTAGTTGTTGCAGTAGTAGTAGAAGTAGTAGTAGTAGTACTTAGCAGTAGTAGAAGTTGTTGTTGTTGCAGTAGTAGTAGTATTAATATTAGTGGTGGTAATGATTGTAGTAGTAGTAGAAGTAGTTTGTTTGTTTGTTTGATTTGATTCTTTATGTCCCATCAACAATCTTTCAGTTAAAATGGGACGGGTCTTCCTGGGTTGAACCAGTACTAAGCTAGGATAAATGTGTCTTGCTCATGGAAAGCAACGCAGTGACGCTGGTGAGGCTCGAACCCGTGGCCCCTCGGTAACGAGTCAAGCAATCTACAAATGAGCCACTGCGCTCCCTAGTATTAGTAGTAGTAGTAGTGGTAGTAGAAGTAGTAGTAGAAGTGGTGGTACTACTACTACTACTACTACTACTACTACTACTACTACTATTACTACTACTACCAAAAAAGTAGTAAGTAGTAACAAATAAGTAGTAAGTAATAACTAATAAGTAGTAAGTAATAACTAATTAGTAGTAACTAATAAGTAGTAAGTAATAACTAATAAGTAGTAAGTAATAACTAATAAGTAATAACTAATAAGTAGTAAGTAATAACAAATAAGTAGTAAGTAATAACAAATAAGTAGTAAGTAGTAAGTAATAACAAATAAATAGTAATAGTAGCTGTAGTACTTCGTCTACTACTACTACTACTACTACTACTACTACTACTACTACAATCATTACCACCACTTATATTACTACCCTGGAGCGCAATGGCTCAGTGGTAGAGTGCTCGCCTCGAGACCGAGAAGCCACGGGTTTGAGCCTCACAGGCGTCACTACGTTGTGGTCCTTGAGCAAGACCAAGGTATCCTAGCTTAGTACAGGTTCAACCAAGGAATACCCGTCCCAATATAAATGAAAGATTGTTGATGGAACATTTAGAATCAAATTAAACAAATATATTACTACTTCTACTACTATTACAACAACAACAATAATCACTACCACCACTAATACTACTGCTGCTACTACTATAACTACTAGTACTACTACACTACTACTGCTGCTGCTACTATTACTACTACTGCTACTACTACTCCTACTACTCCTACTACTACAACACTACTACTGCTGCTGCTGCTGCTACTACTACTACTACTACTACTACTACTACTACTACTACTACTACTACTACTACTACTACTACTATGACAGCGAAAACAGCAACATCCACTACAAATATACTGCTACTACAACAACAACTACTATTACTACTACAGCTACGGCTGTTACAGGGAATATATATTGGGAGTTTCCCGCCGTTATAGGGGGATAAATGATATGATAAGTAATAAGTAGTAAGTAATAAGTGATAAGTAGTAAGTAATAAGTAATAAGTAATAAGTAATAAGTAATAAGTGATAAGTAATAAGTAGTAAGTAATAAGTAATAAGTAAAAATGTCCCTCCAGGGCTTCCGTAAATCTCCCAAGTGCACGATCAATTTAAAGTGTAGCACAAAAATGTTTATTTGATAATGATACTTAACTCTACTCCATAGGCTATTTTTAGATCATGACATCATTAATTTCTTTTTATTTTAAGACTACGTTGCAAAAATAATGAACAATTGAAAACAAAGCTGTTTATATAAAAATAAAACTGAAATTATTACTCAATAGGCTATTTTTAGATCATGACTTCATTATTGCTATTTTTAGACAACGTTGCCAAAATAATGAACAATTGAAAACAAAGCTGTTTATATAAAAATAATACTTAACCCTTTACTCCATAGGCTATTTCAGTTTTCATTTTTAGACAACGTTTCAAAAACTCATGAACAATTTAAGTTTTTAATACTTTTGAAAATATAAGGGAACATTCAACATTGGCTCCAAAAGAGCATATGCTCCATTTTCCACAATATTTTCATATACATCATATTTCAAAGGCATCTTTAGGCATCTTTAGGCGTCATTATGTTTCACGCGAATATATATATATATATATATATATAATTTGACCAGACTCTAGACATAGTGTTGGGATAAGTTACTGCCAGTGCGGTCCTTAGTGTTTGGGTTAGTTAAAGCCAGTGCGGTCCTTAGTGTTGGGGTAAGTTATTGACAGAGCGTTTGATAGTGTTGGGCTGAGTTACTGTCAGTGCAGTCCTTAGTATTGGGGAAAGTTACTGCCAGTGTGGTTCATAGTGTTGGGGTTAGTTACTGCCAATGCAGTCCTTAGTTACTGCCAGTGTGGTGGTCCTTAGTGTTGGGGTTAGTTAATGGCAGTGCGGTCATCATTGAGTTATTCAAATTATTATTCACAGTTTATAAGTTCTAAAAGGCAAATTTATAAAATGCTAACGCAGGACTTTGTCACATTCAACATGGATGATAAGACATAAATGTAATTACTGACAAATTGAAATTCAGGTTTAATGTGACATTTATTGTTCCCATCGCTTCATACGGATCATCCAATGATAGCTGAAATATAAGAATAATAAACAAAATAAAGTATGAATTAACAAAACAATAATAACATTATAAAACATTTGTATGGTGTTTAAAATTTAAAGGCAATTGTAAACCTTTGTAGACCTTTGGGTTACAAAATACACTGAAGGATTTTAAAAACGCAAAAAATGAAATTCATAAAACATTACTTATTTTCTAATCATCATTTTTAGATTGGCAATAATGAATATCAACATGTTAGCAAAACATGATTTAAATTTAATACCAAAATGTTAAATATTGTTAGGGCAACGCTCTATCGAATAGCAATACCTTTAGATTCTAAAATTAAAATTTGAAATTAGTCTAGAAATCGTACGTGATTTAAAGTAATTATATCAAAATATTTTATTAAAAATTTGGATACAAATTACTTATTACACTAGGAGCCCTACCATTCATCTGGCACTGACGGTAGCCAGCCGGAACGGATATCGTCGATGCATTTGACGTTAATTTGCCGTCTTAAGGACGGGTCGTCATTTTGGTAAACCAGACCTGCATCAATATTTAACTGTCCCTGTAGCCTGATAACGATATCTGAGGCGCTGTATAGTTCATGGATGTCAAGTAGAATATCCCGCGACGTCAGAAAAACGCAACCCAGATTGCAAACATTCCAACTGCACCAGATCCTTCATGTTCAGATAACCAAGAATGATTAATAAAGTTATAATACTAAAAATACAGTGTTTTTATACATGTACATGTACAAGCTGCATGTGAAATGATATAATAATATGCTACAATGATTCATAGGGACGCCACGTGCAAAACATAGTAAACCAGCGATGCGTAGCTGGTGGTGGCCAGTGTCTGTAAAACGGTGGTATTAGGTATTTATAGAAGAAGCGTGCCATTCCCAGTCGATTTTACCTGTTAAAGAAGGCTTAAACTGTTCTGTGTGCATATAAAAAAAATCATTTTTGCGTTTTTAAAGTCCCTCAGTGTATGTTCGTTCCCCTTTTGATAATTGCAAAAAATAGTCAACAGGAGTTCTGGTTATTGACAACTACTGCAAAACAGTATAACCTCAAAAGAGCTAATTCAAAATTAAATTTGAGATAATGGATTCAGATGATAGTTCCTATATGTTAATATGAACTATTTTGAAAACAGCCTTTAAAAGTATGTTTTGGATGCGTAAAAAGAAACTGCTCCCGGAGGTGTTTCTTTTATGCACACAAAACATATGTTTGATGCGAAAAATTGAGAAAAAAACATTTTGAAGGGTTTTATACTTTTATGTATACCGCCCTATGTTTCGAACTTCTTAGCAAACAAAATAGAAACTTAAGTCCCTCGAACTTCCGTTCAAACTTACGAAATAAAACTTTTACGAGATGTGATAGTATGTAAGTATGGGTACTAGCAAGGGAATGTTTGTTTTAAGATAACATATTACACATTTTTAACTCCCCTTCTTTGTTTATGAGAGTGTGTAAAACAAATTTTAATCTCCTGGCACCCACTTAAGTTAAATAATGAATAACTCTTTGTGCATGTAAAATTATTCACCCTCTGGCTATGCCCTCGAATAAAATTCATGCACATAAAACCTGTTTAAAACGGTCACTCTCAAAAAGACCGTAAATTGTTTTTTTAAAGCTATTTATCGCTTAATGCAGATCACAAGTATTGCAAAATATTCCAAGGGGAGCACTCTGCAATACTCTCCTGCTTATTTGACCTTCATTAAGCTACCATTTTTCATTAAGACCCTTGTTTTGACTAATTTAAATAGCAATTTTACACAGATTTACTGTATCTACCTGGGTTTGTAGAGCAGGATCCGTGTGTAACATTCACGTCATCAATAGCAATGATACCTTGGTTATTGTTACCAATGATAGCTTCAAACACTAGCTGGAACGGTTCGGAGTTGGGAGGGATTTCAATGTGACCCTGCATCCAGTGATTCCCTTGAAAACCTAACATTAAGGTAAGAAAATCGTCGTTAATAGTCATGCATATACATTGTCCAGTTATTAAATTTTACATTTAGAATTATGAATGTTTGAAGGGGTTATATCGAAATAAAACTCAACGAAAGCAATTCAATAATATTGATAAAAAAATAAGCAAGATGTGATCAGAAAATACGGAGGAAGAGCACAAGTCGATTTAGGTAAAGCAATCAGCTCTCTCTTCTTTGTCATAATGATTGCAAAACCAAAATTGACACCAAGTAATGCAAACCAAAAAAGGGCCAAACACATAAATCCTACAAAATTAAACTGAAGCCAGATCATGCGATAAGCAAACAGCCAATGATCAGTCAAATCTGCGTAGATACACATTCTTATTAGAGACATTGCTGGACTATTAGACAAAGTATGGAACTATGTATAGGTTCAGCCCAAATTTTGACAATAAGCCCACCTAGATAACTCAGGCCTCTAGATAAAATAGGTCGCGTTTTAGTGAGCTCATTCAGTATGTTTACTTGAACTTTTGTCACCTTACTGTTGTAGACGCTTGCATTGTTGAGACGCATGCAAAAAGTAAAAGAAGGAGTAGATATTATCTAAATTTCCTATAAATAACAACCAACTGGCCATGGTACATAATGAAAGACTAGACAACCAAAGCTATACAAAGATATATGATAAATAAATGAACAATAAATGTAATTGAGTAAGATCAGGAGATACCACAACCACAAACTGCAGACCAACCCACGGCACAGTTAGGAAGAGTCACATGACATGTATAGTAACAAGACATCATCGGAAAGACAAATCAAATAAAGCCACCAGCTCTCTCTTCCCTGTCAAGAATACTAGTATGATAGTGCTATAAAAATATATGATAAACGTACGAGGGTCATTTTTTATGTTCGTAGAATCGGGCTGTATCTCTACAAATATAGAATTTACGGTACCATAAGTATATATATTTTGAAAGGTGTAGCTTTTGTCTATCCACTGATGTCAATTTTACATCATTAGCGCTTAGTTCGGTCAAGATATATAGCTTTGAATCGGCATAGAAAATGACACTGGTCGAAATCCATGCAATTTTAACCACGCAGCAAGCAGGAAATTAGACGCTGTTAAGTTCATTCGCTATGGTGGTTTAAGCATTTTTCAAGCCGATTTTTCTTTTGCACCATCAAAATTAATTATTCAACACTAATCGTAGACAAGTGCAGCAAAACTATAAGCATGTTGTTTCCTCTTCTATAACAATTTTAAAACACCCATCAATATACCAAAATAATTAATTCTGTTAAAATTATGATTATGAACAAATTTTAAAAATTCTTCTGGTTTTGCATAGCACATGATATACTCAATCATTCGTCAGCAGTTATATTTATGTATCGATTAAAGTGTGTATCAGGCAACTTCCGGTACTGGCATACCCCCATGTTATAAAAAGTGGGTGGGGTAAATCAACCCCGCGTAGAAAATACAATAGCAATCGGATCTGCATACTTTTCTTATTGCAGTGATTTCAACACCTGTTTAGAGGCACAAAAACAGTTTTAATGTATTTCTAAATAAAGTAACGCTCCATGACGTCATTTAATTACAAAATAAGGTATTTTAGCACCCACAAGGCTATTTATTTTGCAGTTAATTTCTAATAAAACAAAAGCATTAACTTTGTTTTGGGATAAAAGTAACCATAACACTTCCATCTACCATATAAACAAGAAAAAATATAAAACTACTTTACAGCTAACAAATTAAGCACCATTCAAAAGCCCGTATCCAACTTCCACTTGTGTCAACTTTTTACAATAAAAGTTTATATGCCTACTGTTCAATTTGCTGAGGTTCCAAACATAGCTTCCATATCCAATAATTGCTGCGTTTTTGCTATAATGTTTAAATAATATTGTAGCACGTGGTGTCCTTGATCTGCAGCCAAATTTTCAGAAGCTGTGTATGACTATGGGCCCATTTGCATGCAATTGTTACTAACGTTCTGTCAGAGACTTAGTCCATTAATGTCATATTTCTACCATATTTCCAGTGTGCGATATATAGGTTTGTTTTTGCCTCTTAGAAGATATTAAAGTAATGCATTTTGAAATAATTTTAGGTTGCATGTATAGATAAAAGCTCAATCTTTCCAAATATATGCATGATGTATGCATTTACTTTCGCCTTTTTCATTAAATCTACCTCTCTACGAACATAAAAAACGTCCCTCGTATGTGATGAAAGCCAACGAACTAACGTGCTATCATTATGTACACCTACTCGATATTGCATGCTTACTCTAATGCCTTTGGGTTTTACTGTTGCACAGCATTGCTTTCCTTTCGACGATTTCACGGTAACTTACATGCGCGGATCCAGAAAGTTTTGTCCGAGGGTGCCGATTTCTTACAACACTTTTCCAAAGATCCAAATACCACTAAAGATGGACCATCATCGACCCACTATTGACTCTGGCTTGGTAACTTTGAGATTTTCAAGAGATCTGCACCAGTATTGTTAAGAAACCTATTACTTTGTGATTCTGGGGGATGTAGGGGGAGAGGTTCAAACTCCCTGTCACACTCTCTGGATCCTCGCATGAGTAAGTATAAATTCGAGCTGGATTGTAACTAATATTCAACCTAAAAACTATAATGTTCGTTATTAAAAAAAGTATATCCTGTGGGTGTATATCAGAAACGCATAACTCAGACAGTTTCATTATATTGTTTAAATTATCTTTAGAAAGAAACAAGGTTAGCTTTTAAAAAAAGCTTAGAACCATCGCATAGCGTATAAAAGTTACTAGAAAACGTTTTTAGTGTTTTAAATTTGTATTTGCTGAGACCACTCTTTTTCATTTTTTCATGCATTTCAAAATCTGAGTATTTTTTATGTTTTAGTTAACTATTTGTATGTAGTATGTTTTGAATCGATGAAGCATATGTAACAGGAAATGTGAATCTACCAGGCTTGGTTTATTGACTATTCGCGACACATTGAAAAGTGCAAGCGTTCACAAAAACCCCTTCTAACATCCCCTTTCCAACTTGTACCTTTAAGAATATGATCAGGAGTCTGCCTATTTCACCAGTACTTAATTGGAAACATTTTGACCAGTTCGGAGACATTTAGATTTGGGGGAACTTTGACTTGGGGACGTTTTGAAGTACACACAGATTGAAGGCAGAACCGGAAGTACACCGCTGTGGGGAGTATGATTTCGTCACGCAAAGAATATCCGAATTCGCTCCAGCGGGGAATTTGGGTTCCAGCTTAGAAGAGTAGATCTCTTTACGACATTTTGTTTTCAGAAGCAAGCTGGTATCCAGGGAATCATACTAACGTATATCACCATCGCTGATGCGACGGTGAATTATGCAAACGATTATTAATGAAGTCTCATATAATTCAATCCATTGTGTCCAAATTTAAACATAACATAAGCAGACACTTATAGCAATTAGAGTTTAATTTGTTTAGATTTTACTCCATATAATGATTTGGGCCTCGCCACGAGAAAAACCTGTCTTCGGCTGTTTGCCAACAACAAAGGCACAGACCAGCCTGCGCATACGCGCAGTCTGATCAGCGCCTTTGTTATTCCCTTTCAAAAAACATATCCAAGCTTGCCACAAGCAAAATTTCCAATTTCTAGCTAGTCTGTGTAGCTAAGGAGACTGATTTGAGCCTCACTTTCTTTTTTCAAAACCCCGAAGACAGGTTTTTGCCCGACGAGGCCTATTTCTTACCCTGTCTGTTCATTTTGAGAATACGCTGATCGCCACGAATTTTGAAGTAGACATTGAATCCTAAACTAGGTTGTCCTATCATAACATACCAGAAGGTCAGACACTCTCCTCTATATGATGGGACATAGCCTTTTGATTTCAAATTAGCAACATCGCCTGGTTGTCCTTGAGAAGATGTATCTATGAGCATGTAGTGTCCTGAATCATGAAAGAAAAAACACAACTGCATATATGGTTTTAACTGTTTGGTTTCAATGATTGCACCAACCTAAAATAATATTATTTAAATAATGTAGATACTTTTAAAAACTCTTTCTTAAAACAGCTGTTTTAGTAATTTAAAAGTTAGTAGTAGAGCTATATAAATTCCAAATCAAGGTAATCCAAATGCAACATACAATAGTAATTAAGTTTTTATCTGGAACTAAGTCTGGGTTTAAGTGTATCAAATTGCGACGAAATTAAAATTTGAAAGCCTAATAATCAATTCAGGTGTTATTGTTTAAAAGGGAACAAGTATACTAATTGAAATTATACATACATAAACATTTATCAAGCCTAGAAAAAGTTGATTTAATCAAATTTAGAAAAAATGAAAATCTATAAATAAATAAAAGGTGTTGGCTAAAATATTGAGCGGGTGTCCTGAATGAATCACATCACATCATTGTTTCAATGCATTTGTACATTCCACTGAACTAACAATATTTTGCGCATTTGGTCCACACAAAATGCAATTATACTCAAATGTTTATTCTAAATCAGCCTAGTATAATTCAGCATGAAGAGAACAACTTCACTTTTCCTTTCCCCTTTTGTCAAGGTTTATTAGAAACGAATAAAGTTATATGTGCATTTTCAGCTTGGATTTATCTCCCTTCTACTGTAGAATTTCATTGAAAATAAATGCAGTATTTAGTTTTGTTGAAAATTAATTAACATACATTTATCTGTCATTTGCATATTCTATATTTATTTATTTCAGGCCCCGAGGTTATAAAGCTTGAGTTCATTCTCAGACTCAAAATAAAGCATAATGATTGGCTGCTTAGAGACATGTGTCAGCGAGCAGCCAACCATTGCGCTTTATTTTGAGTCCAAGCAAGAATGACTCAAATTTTATAACCTCACGGCCAGGTCTTCATCCATCAAAAGCAGGTTTTAATTTCCTATTGTGGACATATCAGTTTTTGCATTTTTATGTACATGATGTATTTGCGACATATATACATAACACTAAATTGTCTTCATAGTTGACTGCATTTATTTGCATTATAGCATAGTCTGTTTGGCTTTGTTTCTCTCAGTATTGACACTTTTCTTTTGAGTACGCATAACATATATATGAGTCGAGAGTTGAGCAAATATATTATCAATTACAGCTTCTTATCTGGTGGCCTGAAGTGTATCAAGAGGGGACAGCTCAGGATTTTTAGATTTTGGTACTGAGTGCACAAGCGTTAGTTAGTCTTTAGGGGCTAGGGGTCTTTCATGCAACCCAAACACCTATGTGTCTTGATCAACATCTGAACTCAGGGTGAGTTTGGGATGTGAAACTAGTTTAAGCCCTCCAGTAAAAGTATTTTACTGACCCATCCAAGGGTATGTTTCTTTTGTGGATCATTTTTGTTATTTATGTTTTGTTTTTACCATGCTTTCTTGTCTGTTCATTGCAGCCTTGTGGTCACCTGTTGGGAAGGGGCTGACCTCTTGCCTAGGTTGCGTGAAGTGTTTTGTTGTGTTCTTGTCGATTTTCTGTGTGGTGTTTTTGATCAGATGGGGTGCTTGATTGTATCGATTCCTGATTTTTGCCTTCTTACTTACTTTAATAAGGTCGACGGTGCATACACAAATGATGAACCTACCTGCATTGGTTGAGTATGTATGGTCCTCATCTGGTCTGCTGCTGCCTGTGGTATTACCGGTGCCCCTGACCCAATTAAAAGCACCAATGTTGTCCTGGTAAAATCCACATAAGCCAGCATTTTCAAAGTCGCAATCAAGTGAGCTTATCTGGTCTGAAAACAAAATCAGCTACTAGACCAAACATCGATAAAACTCTATCTTGTAGATTATTTTAGTGTTTAATCCAAACATTTAACCCTGCCATTTGTAATACATGTATTGACAGTGTATACAAAATGTTTGGCCTGCTATAGTTCTTCTAGTCTGGTTTATAATATATATCTTTTAAGCATGACACTTTTAAATTGCTAAGACAAGATTGTTTGGTCATCAAATACAATTAGTTTGAATACAGAGATTAAAACACCATCAAACAAAACAGCAGGGACTGAAGTCCATTACCTGTAGGATTTGATTGGCACGTTTTACAGAAGGTGTTTGGACATTTCTATCTTTTCAAGTTACAAGGTTATGGCAGATTGAATCCTTATTTAATACCAAAAATGAAGATTGTTAGCAATAATCAGGTTAGAGAACATTCAAATAGTATATTTATGATGTATAAACAAGTCACCAGATGAACAAACTGAATCATTTATAATGTAACTGACAATATGAACTCCCTTTTCATATGACATAACCGTTTACTGTTAAAAATAAAAGGACACATGACCTTTCCTTAAAAGTGTGCGTGTCTGAATTTTTAGAAACGGCATGGTAGAATGGTATAGATTATGATAAAGAAATAATTGGGGGCATCCGAAACCCTTCACTTACTTTGCAAGAGGCCTGAAGCGTAATTCCATAAACAGACCAACATTTGAATTTATTTTATCAAAATCTTATGCATTGGCCCATGTTTAGAAATGAATAATGTGAAAGTCATCTGAAATGTAATGTTTATTAAATTTCAATGACTTGCATTGGAAATGTAAATATCAGTGTTTGCAACCTTTCAAGGCTTTGTCCTCACTGACGTCACTGCATTGTGTCCTTGAGGAAAACACATATATACTAGCTTAGTACTTGTTCAACCCAGGAAGACCCCTCCCTACATAACTGAAAGATTGTTGATGGGACGTAAAGAATCAAAGTTAACAAACCAAGGTCTTGCATTGGAAATGTAAATATCAGTGTCTGCAACATTTCAAAACCTTGCATTAGAAATGTAAATATTAGTGTTTGCATCATGTTATGTTGCAAACACTGATATTTAAATTTCCAATGCAAAGCCTTGAAATTTAATGAACCATTACATTTAAGATGACTTTTACAACTTCATCAATAGATCGAAATAAACCACGCCCACATATGACGGTTAAGATTGACCAACGTCAATGACATCCACTGACTGACATTACTGACGTTTGCCTGACGTTGAACAAGCATTGTCATGACGTTTAGCGCAGAAAATTAGCTACTTCATAACCTCCGTTTTGTCTAATATTAATTCAAAATATTCTGAAAACCTACCAAGTTAAGTGACAATAAAAATTAATACTTGACTGATAATAAAAAATAAAAATAAGTAGGGTCAATACGGGTAAATACGGACAGGTGGGTTAATACGGACAGATGCCTTACAATTCACATGTCCAAGAACACAGGTCTGTGACAAAGAAATGCTTTATTTCAGCTTTCAAAAGTGTCTTTTCGGCTCTTCTCCACCCATATACCACTTAATTATGATCCTCTGCAATGAGGATTTTTCTTCCCCCAGTGGGACTACCCCTGCATAATCCAGATTCTTTGAGAATATCACAAAGTTTCATCTGTCGGAAGAAATATTTTCAGTGCATGAATTCAGTCATAAAACGTGTATTTCATTGCATTAAATTGATTAACTAAAGATTGGACTTTTCAAGTTTCATTTTCATCATATTTTTCATCAATAATGAAACCCATTTCGATCCAGTTACTTGAAATATAAAGTGTCCTTGTAGTATGGCCGATGCTTTTTTCTTTGATCTTAGCTGATGTTTAAATCAGACACCCCAGAATAACGACGAAGGAGGAGCTTAAAACCGTACTCTAACTTCCAAGTTTAGTTAAACAACGATGTAGGCGGTAACTTACTAAAAAGCGACACATTATCCCGTAGGTAAATGTAATATAATTGGCAGCTTAGGCCGAATGCAGGGAGGAGCGAAGGTAAATTTCGTCAGGTGTCAGTAACACGTGTTTATTTGCGCCTGCGCCATACTACAAGCTAGATAAAGGATTCTTTCTTAGCTTTCTGTTTAAACCGCTCGGTGGGCTACGCCCACCTCGCGGTTTAAACAAGAAAGCCTCGGAAAAGTATCCTTTATCTATTTCGTATTTTACCAGTCGATTTTTGTATGTCGGGAAAATACGGACGCAGTGCTTTTTCTCTGATTTTCTCTTCGCACTGATATAATTTTCTTGATTGTTTTAGCAAAACGTTTATTTTAGATCAAACATAGATATGGGAATGCAGGTTGAAGACCATTTTTAATATATTAAGATAACAAAAAGCATGGTTCTGAATCTTCATAGCCATTATTACATGCTACCTCAGGTCAACAAGGCTGTGTCATTTGTACAGAATGTTTGAAGGATAGCATGCCTGGGCACCACAATATTTGGTGAAAATCAAACCATGTTCCCCGATGCATCAAAATTAAAAGGCGCCAGAATAAAAAAAAGAACGCTTCAACAGTCTTTCAAAATTACCTATGCAATAAGTCTAAACATTGTCTGTGTTTACCCTAATGGAAATTGTATATGTCCGTATTCTCCATGTCTATGTCAGTACTTTCCCTACCTCATCCGTATTTATCCGAATTTTGGTCACATGCATCCTTGCTTAGTTGCCTGGTTTTCAGACCATATATCGTCTGTTCTCTTGTTGTAGGGTACAGCCAAGGCATTACGCAAGTATAAAGTCTGGTACCTAAATGTATAACTCCTGCCAAACAACGATAATTTCTTATGAAAAGTGGGCATGTAAATATCGTCCGTATTTACGCAGATAGATATTAGACGATATATCTTCACATATATGCTACAACAAAATCTCCTACCTTTCTGGAAAGAACTATCTGTCGCCTTTTAAAATGGCACCAAACATTATGAAACACTCACTATATGTCTCGAGTTACAGACACTTATATAAATGCCATTCCTGTATATTGAGGTTTTTCTGAAGCAAATTGCCATACACGTTTTGGTACATGTGCGGATAAAGTGTCATATCTTTGTAAGTTTGAAACAAGATGGCACCAAATTTTAGATGTTTAAGGTACATTGACAAAGTTACTTACAGGAAAAAGTTTATATAATCCTGCATCAATCTCGAGTAAACAGGCACGTTTGTGACGTCATTAATTTTATGATAAACGTCACTTTGATTTATCTACTGGTGATGCAATAATGAATATCGCTGTGTCTTTTTCTTTGCTCTTTGCTTAAAACATACTAAATATGTCATAAGGAAGTTTTCAAAATGCTCCGTCCTCTATTTACAGAGATATCACATTTTATATGATTTTGGAAGCATTTTTAAGCTTCTTGATGACGTGTTTACATTAATTAAATTATGTCCAATGTGCCTAGTCCTCAAGACCAGGTGGGTAATTTTATTGTAAATAATGCTTTTTTTTTGGTTGAACTTAAAGTTAACATTCAAATTTAGACTAAAACCGCAGTGTTTTGGCAACAAAAATTAAGTATAAGTTCTATAGCCCCTTCACTTAAGGCAGTTTTGACTTATCAAAAATGATTTTCAGCGTTTAAAAATTACCCACTATCCTTCAATGGTTTGTAGCAACAACTCAGAATGAGCGATAAACATATTGTCTTTGAGTTAAAACTAGTTTAAATGTTGCTTCGCGCATTTTGTTAGAGAAAAGTTTGACTGAAAACTGAAAAGGTGGTGTTTTGTTTACCATTTATTTGCAGACATAAGGAGACGTTAGTGAAAACGATTCGATGTAATTTTTCAAAAACGTGTCGGATTTTCGCAAATTTTACAGAACCATTATATTAGTATATGGGGATACTTCCTTAAAATTTCAGGAAATTTCACCAATTTATGGAAGAATTATATGCTCGTCTATATCACTGGTATGTTCAAAGCATTGAGTTTATTAGTATACTAAAGCGACTCTCACTCAAAGGGCTATAACTCGATAAGTAAACGGTATTTTTCTTTAAGTTTGGCTCCAGTTTAAGGGTGACATATAATCCTTTATAGAAACGTATACCATTTTGTCGTAGCATGTATGTGACGAAAGTTATGAGGCTATTTGCATTCATATTGAACAGCCCTCGTATAGAGCTTTCAGGTGTGAATAATTTTGTGTACAGATTCTACTGAAATCTTGTTTTCACAGATTCTACTGAAATCATTTTTTCAAAACTAGGGTCTGCTGGTTTGAACTATCACTTGCCAAAACTAAGTTTTTTCACTGACCCTTACTGTGTGGGAGTATCCAATAAGCATTGCTTATTGACTTTTTCATTGACGTTGGTCAATCTAAACCACGCATATGTGGGCTTGGCTTAACTTGATCTATTCATGAAGGTGTAAGAGGCATCTCAAATGCAATGGTTCATTAAATTTCAAGGCATTGCATTGGAAATGTTTAAATCAGTGTTTGCAACATAACATGATACAAACACTGATATTTACATTTCTAGTGCAAGGTTTTGAAATGTTGCAGACACTGATATTTACATTTCCAATACAAGGCCTTGATTTGTGAACTTTGAATCTTTACGTCCCATCAACAATCTTTCAGTTATGTAGGAAGGGGTCTTCCTGGGTTGAACCAGTACTAAGCTAGGATAAATGTGTCTTTCTCAAGGACACAATGCAATGACGTCGGTGAGGACAAAGCTTTGAAATGTTGCAAACACTGATATTTACATTTCCAATGCAAGTCCTTGAAATTTAATGAACATTACATTTCAGGTGACTTTCACATTATTCATTTCTAAACATGGGCCAATGCATAAGATTTTGATGCATATTGCATGTCATTGGTCAGGAGTCAAAACCTAGTATCTCTAATTTTTATTAAAACGACTTTTTGTCAACGTGGGAATACCAAACACATGGCCCGCATTCTGTCGAATTCTCGAAGCTCTAGAACAATTCGAACCCCCTTAAAAAGCATCAATCATGCTTTAAAATATAGTATCTTTGAACAATTCCATTATTTTGGTGCTAATTTTACTGAGATACGAGGTTTTGCCATGACGAAGATGCTCCAAATGTCGTAAGTAGATGGTTTTTTACAAAAGAAAATGGTCAAAATGACGAAACTCAATTGAAACTCTTCATAATGACCGTGAAATCTTTATTGGAAGTTCAAAACACGAATAACAGTGAACTTGGATGTTATTAAATATAATCATGTCTGACTTTCAGCAATATAGGACACTCCTAGCAAAAGTTATTCAGTTTTTTGTCTCTCCTGAAAAATGTAAAAATCAAAGATGCGAGTGTTTGACTCTTGGCCCATGATGTGCGATAATGCCTCTAACAAGGCATCTAATCAAGATCTGGGTTTTTAGCTAATATAAATGACACCTTAAACGACTGAAGTACATGCTTGTTTAAAAATTTATATCTTTGACCCTTTGAATTATATGATAAACAAATACATTCCTAATGTATTATGTGTAAGCCCTAACGTTTGACACGCCAAAAACGATCTTTGAAAGATTGCAAAGTGATTTTAATGTCATATGATAAATAAAATCTAACATTTTACTCCTGCATCATTGAATACACTAAGATCGTCGTTAAAATTGATAAAATACTGAGCAAGCTTTGCATTGTATCTCTTTTCCTCAATTTGGCGTTAAATTCAATAAAACATGAGCCCTCGTGCAAGATTGTATAATTAACGGACAATTTATAACAACACGATCAGGTTACCACTCACCTATGACTTTTAGAGTAGCTGACCTAGAGTAATTACCACCAGGAGAACTAACATCACACGTATAAATTCCACTGTCATTTCTATTGATCCTTAATATTCTCATTGTCCCTTCATGCATTAAAAATGCCCTGTCTCTACCTATTTTGACAACCTGCTTATGGCCTTGATCACTGGCCTGATAGTACCAGGTATAATTCATACTTGTTAACAACAAGTGGTCATATGACGCTACGCATGGTAATTCAGCATCTGTGCCCATGATAACAGTTAAGTTATGTGGTGACCTTATCATCTGGGTTTGATCTGAAAAAACACAATCAATTGGATAGTTTATGAAGTGTTGGTACTTATTGCATATAATGTTCTTATAGTCATTTCCTACACGAGTGATTATTTCATATAAAATTTATTAGACAAGCCTTTGCAGAGTTTAAGAAATGTTATATGAAACGATAACGAGTGTAAGATTCTGTTAATCATATTACCGTTTAAATGCAGTTTATCACCTTAAATGAATTTATATGAGTTTATTTATGAAAAATAGCATTGCTGTAATGGACGTCGTCATGACGTTACTTGTTCCCTCCAAAAGTGTTATGCAACAATTGGTCGTATCATTATTTATGACAAGACGTTATCTATTTAATATCATTTACGTCATGTGATAAAAAAAGTTTACCAAGCCATCAAATGTGACACGCTGTTTACAGTCTATTCTACATATCTCATCTCAGGGTGGGTATTTACATGGTTTTTGTTTGGATACTCTGCATGGATGTTCAAATACACTGTATGGACATTCTGATCGAATGTAAGTTTGTTTTTCAATGTTTTCTCATCTATACCCAGAAAGGTATACACCATATTCCAGCCCATATTTTTTCCGATCAAACACTACCAGTTTTCGTATTTTGATTACAAACTCTGTCACAAAGAAAAAAATGTCGTCTGTACAGTTTATTTCTATAATTCAGGCTCGATCTTCGCCACTAAAAATGTTGTGACATAGTCTGTACTCAATGTAAGAAGCTTTATGAGAATATTCTGGCATTGTGAGATTGGGAAATACGTTGGCAGGAAAATGGTGTATAACTTTCTGGGTTAAGATAAAAAAAATACAGAGAAATCTCTAATTACTTTCGCTTAAAGCATCGTTGTGGAAAAGAAGCCGGACTTTTTTGCGTACAGAATATCCAAACAAAAACTTTGTGACTACCCACCCCGTCGTCTATGTATTAATTTTATGTGTGCGAGCAGCTCTGACAAAACTGTGCACGTGAATTAAAGCATAAGATCAGAGTGAATCGGTACATTTTACTTTAATTGTCATTTAACACTATAAAACCAATAGTTTACAATGAATGGATAACTTGCTACTTTTTTAATTATTATTATTACTTTTATATTTCATACTCTGGTCCTTCAGGAATATTGGCTTCTGACAGAAAGCAGAATACGACTTAAGCGGGTGCTAGGGGGCATGAGAATTGTTGCACTTTCCATTAGTTCTCATGAGTTTGCTGTTTTCTTTTATTGTAGCTTCTCTCTATTTCTGAAGCATCCGTCTTTCCAGATTATTTAGAGGTCACAACAGCTGTCTTTGTGCTGTGTGACAGAAAGCAGAATACCATATAAGTCGGTGCTAGGGGCGTGAGACTTGTAACATTTTTCATTAGTTCTTATGAATTAGGAGCATGAGAATAGCTACACTTTCCAGAAGTTCATATGAACAGACTCAACAAAACTGAGACTGATATTTTCTTATGTTGTAGGTTCTCTCTATTTCAAAAGGATCCGTTTTTCTAGATTATTTAGACCATTTTTCAGCCTCCAGATACGGAACTGGAAAAAAACATTAGATGTTCTTATAAGCATTGTCTGTTCTGTATATTTTATTTCCTACCCATGTTGTAACAGCATTCATCTGAATTTTTTTGCGTTGTGAGATATATTTGGTGTAAAACATCAACAAAAGGTGTAATAGATCTAAGTCATTTTCATGAGCAATTTTTGGTTTGCAAAAGAGTTCATCTAATATGTAGTAAACGCTTGTATGTCGTACCAAATACAGAAAGTCCAACATGGGCGCTGACAAATCCCTGACTGTTGCTAGCATTACAGCGGTACAACCCAGAGTCCTTTCCTTTAGCTTGAGTGATCAAGAGTTCATGGCCATCTATAATTAGTCTACGCCCGCCAGGCACGATATCAACAAATCCTTTTCCAGTATCTGAAATACAATCATGCGCGTAATTGGGTACTCAGGGTCCAGACACCCCTGGAAAATAACAAAACTATAGATTTCTTTAAGAGTATCGATCTGGACCCCTAGGACTTAACTAGCATCAACTGTTGGGCAATCATAGGCCCGCCAGCGTTTCACTTGGTAGATGATGATTTTTAATTTTTCTTGAAATCGCCCACTCTCTGTCAAATAAGTTGATATAAATAGCGCTATCAGGTAACTCCATGACTCCCTATTGAGACATTCTGGACCCGCGCATGACAACAAATGAAAAACATAACTATGTTGTCTTAAACATGTCCTGAACTGGCAACAGGATAATAGACACATAAGAAACCAAAACAGGTTCGTCAAAAAATTATATGACACTGATATTTCTTGAGAAGATATCGATTTACTTTGCAATCTCATTACCTACTTATGAGATGACATTTCTAAATATCGATTTTGTCTGTTTATTTGACTCCTTTAATTCGAAATTATGACTACACGAATTGCAATGTTGATTTGGCTTTTAAACTCATTAGTTTTCCCTCTGAAATCGATTTTTTTTTATTTGGCATCTCAATTGTTTTCTCTTCATATTGTTTTACTCCTCGAATATAAGCAGTTATGTAGGTAAACTGTGAGAAGATAATTATGGGCACACACGACCTCGTGTATCTATCTACTCTAAACAACAGGGTCTTCTTTAAGACAGCGTGTGCTGATCCAGATAGCTTTTTAGTAAATAATTTATTTTACAGAAGGGATATCGTGTCCATACCAGTAGTCCCCAGAAAACACATATACCCCAGTAAATAATGATGGCCCAACACTAAATGTTGGCTGTGTAGTTTCAAAGGGGGGATCATTACCACAAGCCCTAACATAACAAACCATTTTTATGGAGATATCCAGCACCCCACGCCCTTCTCTAGATCCGCGCACGGACAGCATTGCAGCATTATGTGTTACATCGATTTCTGATAAATTGAAGAAAACGCAATGACTAAACAGGCTGTTTTGCCTCTTACCAGCCACATGACTCATACTAGATAAGTTATTAATATACATTTTGCTTATTGTAAAGGTGGCAACTTTAATATTAATATCTGGGCGTGGTTCGGCTATTTCATTTACTTAGGAAGGGAAATCAGAACCTATATTTTATGGTGATTTAGTTTATAAATTCAAACGAATTGTTGGAAAACCTTATTTTAGTGATCAATTCAAAAAGATAGTAAAACGTTATATAAGGGTTGGATATAACTTGGATATCATGCGACAGTCTGCATGCCTAGTTTTAAACCCAATCATGATTTATAGCTATGGTTTCCTCTTTAATTGCACGACGGTGGGTCAGGCCTCAGACTCTTTGACGGCTCTGACGTAAAGCTTTAATCGGTAGGTTGGTGCCTGATGCTTATCTGTAGCTGGACCCACCGTGGCTCAACTTGAGGTTTTTCTTTAGCACTGACTATCTGTGAGTCATGAGTCCTTTTCTTTGTTTCATCATGGTGTGTTAATTTAATTAGAGTGTTTCTCCATGATTATACATTGTATTAGTTAGATGGCCTCCATGCGAGCTGAACATTTCTTGTACTTCAACAACAGCAGAATCTAGGGGGAAGATTTGGTACCAGTAAAATGCATTTAAGCACCCCCCCTGGTGGCTTAGGCTGCTGTCCGTTCTAAGGCGGTGGTTCTGTTGTTGTTGACTTCTTGTTAACTGTTACTCTCATTGTGGGAGTCTGTTATTGTTCTATGTTTTGTTGTACGTTACTTTGTGTCCATTCTAGTATTGCAATCATCTTGATTGGGAAGAGAGAGCTGGTTGCTTTGCTTAATTTGTCCTCCTGGTGTCTCGTGATGGTTGAGCAGCTCTTCCCCGCGGTGCCACGGGGTTGTCTGCGGTTTGTGATTGTGGTATTTCCTGATCATACTCACTTACTATTTTTATTTATAATTTGGTAAAGAGTTTATAAGCATGCTTATGTTAGATGCATTTATTTAGCTGGCGTTTTAAGGACTAAATAATGTGTTTTGCGTCTATACTGAGGTAATGGCGCAAGAATAAAACCACGCCTCATTTTCCGCTTTTATCTATGTCTAAGGTTGACCAGTCCAAATAAAGCATTCATGAGGTGCCGCCTGTACAGTAACCAAAAAGTCATATAATACTATATTTTAATCACAATTGAACCATTTCACTTTATACATGTTGTTTCCGGCCTGATAATAACATGTCGATTGCAGTAAACAATTGGTGGCTATGTAACTATTTGTGTCCTACTTATGAGTTCCTAGAATGGAAATATCCAAAATGCGCATCTCCGTTAACGTTAGTGAGAACAGAAAAAGTTTCAATCAGGTTGAATCTAGTCTTTTTAAACTTTTATGACCGACATACCGTGTGTCAATATCCGTTTTCATTGTTCCATCACAGTTAGAATTTAATTTCATAATGTCTCTTTGGTGACAAACTGTCATTATAATGATTCATATTGTTGAGTAATGTGTGTGTTAAGCCCAAACCAAGGACGGTTTGGGCTTAACACATACATCACTCAACAATATGAGTCACACATTGACCAAAAACTGAGTTATTATATAAAGCGCAGTAGCTTGGAGTTCCATCGCCATATCACTTAAAAAGCCTCAAGATGTAAAGCTCCCGATGTCCTTTGTTTAGTCCTTTAATAATATCACTTCAATAGCCACAAAACCAAAAGCTCACAATGTCAACAAATACTGATATTGTTAGATGTTGGTTTTAATGCTGTTTAAGTGATATAATGACCAGACTTCAAGCTCATATAAAAGTAAACTTCTGGATATGCGTTAATAAGACAATAGAATTTACCGAATGCCCAAACAACTACTGGTTTTGGAATTCCCTCTGTCAAACAAGGTAACCTGACCTCCTGATTCTCAATCACAGTGGTAACTGCAGGGCGGTGGATAAAGCGAGGTGGTGCATTGTAAAGCCTCAACCAAGTAGACGCCCATGCTTCTCCTGCCTCATTTCTTAGGAAACATTGATAGACACCAACATGATCAGGGTCCAGCTGAGATATCTGGAGAGTACCATTGTTGTGTATTGTGTACCTAAAACAGAAAATCAAATAATGAATCGTTGTATAATCCACTTTAAATTTATCCACTGTAGTATTCTTATTCTTACAATGTTCGCCTATATAGCTGATGGTTAGATTCAGTGGTTTATAGACTGGCTCCAGTCCTTAAAACAATTTTTCATCAATGTGCCATATCATATACTTGTAGCTAGTCCTACTCTGATGGCTCTTAAAACAGAGCCATCAGAGTAAGACTAGCCATCAGAGTAAGACTAGCTACAAGTATATGATATGGCACATTGATGAAACATTGTTTTAAGGACTGGAGCCAGTCTAAGTGGTTTATTGCTTGACAAATCATTTTACTAACTGATCGGACATCATTCTGGCTCCCTGTTTGTTTTTATGACTTCGTCTATAAGGTGCCGCCTTGAAATATTGGCAATAGACGGCATACAACAATGAATACAACTAGTGGACGTTCTAGAAGTATGCTAAAATACTTAAACTCAGTCCAGACAAGACTAATAGGAAATATAACACCTAACTCAAGATGGCGGAATCTTTATTGACTCATTCATATGTTCAATAATTTGTTTTAGACTCGAAATAGGTTCATGCTGGCATTTCTTTGTTGCTGAAAGATCACCATCTACAAGTGTAAAATATAAGAATCCATCATCAGTGTGAGGGTAGGATAGAAAAATCCGTTCCGAGGATCGACGATTGGCATCACGAGGCTAGCCGAGTGATGACAAACGGTGATCACAAGTGACGGATTTTTCTATCCTACCCTCACATGAATAACGGATTCGTTTTCTTGCTCATCACTGTTTTTTTTATTTATTTATCTATTTATATATTCTAAAATAAGCTTCCAGAAGTCCCTAAATAGGAGAAGATGCAATTTCACATGGCGACGTTACTTGACATCCGGGGTAAGATAGCTTGGGTAAGATAAGAATTTTATCCCAGGGTAAAATCTGAGATATCCTTATCCAGTGTGCAGGAAATCACGCGTGTTTCGCACTCATGATTTGTACACTTTAACGACTGACCTCCAGCCATTGATGTAGTATTCTTATTATTACAATGTTCGCCTATATAGCCGATGGTTAGATTCAGTGGTTTATAGACTGGCTCCAGTCACTGTGGGTGTAAATCTATTTCTGAAAAACCTGAACTGCTCATTTTGTTATTTTCAATAACATTACTCTGAACCACTCCCATACAGGTGCATACTCTCCGAACCACTCACATTCGCTAGGCTTTTCTTTAAAGTCACATATTCCTTACCCATATTACTCTCAATCAATCATATTTGTAATGCTTTTCGTTAAAAGTAAGAAAGAGGGCAAAGATCAGGAATCGATGCAATCAAGTACCCCACCTGACCCAGGACACCAATGGGAAAGTGACAACGTCACAATTAGACATCACAAACGAGAACCAAGAGGTCAGTCCTTTCCCAGCAGGTGACCACAAGGCATCAGCTAACAAGCATAAAAAAACAAGACAGAAATAATTAGAATGATCCACAAAAGAAGGCCTTGGAACGGTCAGTTAAAATATTTTACTGGATGGCTTAAACTGGATTAACGGTGTACCAACCTCACCCTTAGTTCAGATGTAGATCAAGACACATAGGTGTTTGATTTACATGAAAGACCCCGAACTTACCAATGCAAACTAAATACCCATATTACCCTCAATTGCTTTAAATTAACATACTACTTACATATATTACCCTCAATTGCTTACATTTGCACAGCTTTTCTTCAAAGTAACACACTCCTTCCCCATATTACCCTTAATCACTCACATTTGCACGGCTTTTCTTTAAAGTAACAAACTCCTTACCCATATTATCCTCAATCAGTCACATTTGCAAAGTTTGGATTTTTCAGCAGTATATTTCGTGGACAGTGAGTTGATAGGCCACTTTACTTTGAAGAATATACTAAAATGACAACGCATTTACAGACTTCAACTCAAGAAGTCACACTATTAGAATTATTGAAAGCTGACTGTTACCCACATTCAGTGCATTCCAACAACAGAGGTGCAGAAGGAACACGTAAATGTCTGACCAGCTCCATTGGAAAGTACTTAAGCTAAACTTACTAATACCAAATTCAAATATTTAACTTATTTCCATTGCTGATTGGTCTGGTTAGAATCTTACCTAGCAGTCAGCCCTGAATGTATTTTTTTCTCACAACACAGCCCACATGATACTGACCTGCGGGCATCACTTGAATTCAACTCCTGGCTGTTGAGGTACCAGTGTGTAGTAGGTGGAGGTACTCCTTGGCCATGGCAGGGTATATTGACCGTGTCGCCTAAATCTTGATAATAATCACCTAGCCATGTATCCCAAAATGTTGGAATGACTGCAATGCATTACAAGCACCATTAGATTTAAGTTAGAAATCAGAACTAAATATTGTGTTATCTTTATTTCCTACTGCACGTTGCATGGGCTTCGGTACAAACATTATGTACAGGCTTACCTATGACAGATTTTATTCAAGGCCATCAGTGAGTCGTATGCCTGACCCACCATCTTGCAATTTAAGATAAAACCATAGCTGAATGAGGTTTGTCCCAGTAAATCGTGAACTTTTATTTAAACACGAGAGTGTGAATCAAGAATTCTATGAAATTTGTATGATATATCCAATTACATCTTGGAGACATTTATTACGAATATACAATATACTAGTGAATATTCTGACGATTTTCTAACATTAAAAGAACGTTATTTTCTTCTATAAAATCAATACCGACGGCGGGGAACGTTTCAAAATTTTAAACACTATAAAGTGTATGGTTCACGCATTGATTGAAATACAACAACAAAATATAATTGAATGTTACAATAATATTTGGACTGGATGAAATTCATTGCAAAGATTCAAGGTGCTTTCCACAATCTGACACACCGTCAAGTAGAAGTTCATAACTTTTTTATCTAGCTGTGAGTCCATCCATATTTGTACAAAATGTTTCCAATACGAACATGTATATAAAAATATCATTAAAAAATCATGGTGTAAATAATACACATTCTCGTGCTCTAACAAAAGTCCACGATTTACTAGGACAACACTCGTAAATAGTGATCGAGTAAATAACCAGGCATGCAGACTGTAGCATGATATCTATGCAGTATCTCAATATTTTATAATGTTCCCATACAGAAAAAAAAACTGCTTTATTCTATACTATAGCTCTATATTAATTTTATAGTACATAATAAGTACCTTATTAGTATAGAAAATCTCATGCATATGAGCCATTCTATACTTATGAATATATTATGTACTAATTCTTTACTTTAATATTATATTTATTTTATACTATATTCTAGGTTAATTCTATACTCAACGATGTACTTTCTGCTTTCAATTCTATATCAATTCAGTTTTCTAATACTGTACTTTTACTATACTCTTAACAATTTTCTTATTCTATACTACACCGCATGCTCCTAAACACTACTAAAGTACATGCATATGTGTAATTCTACAACAAGAAAAATATGTATGTCAGGTCTAATATCGTAAAAAGTTTTGAAATGCAAGTAATTCTACAAATTGCTCTCATGAAAATTGTATATCCACTGTTTTTTTGATACGTGTAATTATTCAGAGTTTCATTAATCAAATCAAAAACCCTCCGAACTTAAAATCCAACATGACTTCTTCAAAATTTCCTCCTATTCCTCCTATTTTATCTGGTTTCTCATTATAAAACCACTGTTTCTTAAAGCTTAATTTAATTTATATTAGAATCGAACAACTAGTTTAATTCATATTAGAAAGGAACCATTGCTTACTCTAAAATAATACTATACTTGACTTATGTCTAACTTCAGTTAACTCTGTATCAACTTTATACTTTGGTCCTAAAGAAAGTCAAATCTATACTAATTTTATATTGTTTATATATATACAAAGTCCAATGCTATACTTATCCCATATGAGCCCAAAAGTACAGTTCTAGTATAGCATTAAATGGTGTATCAATTCTATACCCTAATTCTATACTAACCAATATAGAGTAAGTGCATAATGAGTACCTAGTTAATATATGGTTAGAAATATTTTTGTTTTTAGTTTGAGGTGTTTTGAACTGATCAGGAGTAGAATGCTTTCTAATGATTCCTTTGAATTTATTAACTAAACTATCCTGAAATATGGGCTCTGATATTCCATGTTTCAGAAGAAGTTTTAACATTGTGTTTAAAAAGTAAATGAGTATGATAAAGAATACTACAATCATATACTGCAGACCAACCAACAAAACCATACAGAAGAGACACAATACACTAACAATTACAAGATACAGGGAAGAAAATTAAAGCGAAACAACTAGCTCTCTCTCTCTCTCTCTCTCTCTCTCTCTCTCTCTCTCTCTCATCAGGAAGATTGCAAAACTAATAAGGGCACTAAGTACTGCATAAAAAAACAAAGCCCAAACACAAAACCCTCACAAACGAATGTAAACTAATAACGACAACAACAATCTTGAATAGACAGCAGCCTTAGCCAATGATGGACTTACGGATCTGCTGTTTTCTGATGCTCTAGGTTCTCTCTATTTCTGAGGGATCCGTTTTTCAGATTATTTAATATTATTTTACTGGTACCAAATCATCGTCCTAGATTCTGGTGTTGTAAAGACATAGACAGATTTTAGCTGGGGTTGAGGCGTTCAAATTTATACTATACATCATCACAGACAAGAAAATCTAATCAAATTAACACGCATTGAAGAACAGAATTAAATGACTCAGGACCCACAGGTAGTCAGAGCTAAAAAAAATCATTTTGGGCCACAGCAGGCCCAGCCAAAAACAAGAGTCAGGCATCAACCAATGGATACAAGAGGGTGTGGATGGGGGTCTGGTTTTCACTATTCATTTAAAATTTAGCCCATTATTCATCTCTCATTAAATTTTGGATTATTCATAAGACCAATTATTTATTAAAAGTAAGAAAGATGGCAAAGAAATTTGATTATTCACTATTCATTAATTTTTTCATCAATTCATTAAAAAAAATAAGATTATTCATTATTGTTTAGGCCCTCATTATTCACTATTCATTATTGTTTTGGCTAATTATTCACTATTCATTTTTTTAAAAAAGGGCCATTATTCACTTATCATTATATCCCATCCAGACCCTCATACAATATATGACTTAAGGACCATCATTGTGCCTGAGGTAGGAAATTGTGTTGTGAAATTTAGGAAGCATCTTAATTATAAGCTGGGATTGGATTGGATATCCAGGCATGCAGACTGTCGAATTGTGTCCTTGGTAAATCCAATTGATTAAAACGTTTGATAATATTTTTGAATTGATCACTTTTATTTCTTTTTAATACAATCGGCTTTACACAACTGAAGTTCTGTGGGATATATGTGACACTCCATTTGTTTAAAACAAGGATTACCAATATAACGTAGGTCAGCCAGATATCTTGCAGTAGAGATGAACTCACCAATAACACCAGTTTGGTTATTGGTAGAAACAGACAAGGTTGGCTCTCTCATAACAAAACAATTTTCTGCAATTGGAGGAACTCAAAGGATAATGGACGTCATCTCAAACTTTCTAGTAAAAGTGATCGCATAGAATTGGTAATAAAGCGTGATTTATGTGATATCTTATGAAGTTATGGTCACCAGTATAAAGTAGGAATTGTGTTGTGATAATCGTCAACAAGCCCGAAGCTGTGTCTTATGATAAAAATAAATAGCACTAAAGACCTACCATAAACAGTTAATTTGGCACTAGCTCTAACTACATTCCTTGCACCTGACATTTGGGCTTCACACTGGTACTCCCCAGCATCTGAAGGCTGTGGGTTACGGATTACAAATGAACGGTTAGTGAAAGACAGCCGGTGTTTATTTAAATTGTCTGTTAGTGGAATCCGATTATAGGTATCTAATTTCTTGTACCAAAAGATCCGCACCCTTTTTATTGGGCTGAAAATGAAACAAACAAATACATAAACTCCATGTAAGTATATCAAGGCGGGTCACTGGCAACCATTAGAATAGATTTCATTGACGGGCATCAGAGAGTGGCCTCGAGAATATACTTAAACCAATTTCTAATTGGTAACTTTTCAAACTCATTATATCTGACCAAACGCTAATAAAATTGAAATGAACTTTGCCTATATATTTGCAGAAAAAATGGGTAAACGTTTAGCGGTGATTTTGAACAGTTTTCTTTTACTTCAAAGTATTTTGGGTTAAGAATACAAAAATCGACTTTAAAAAAATGGTTTTGAGAGTAGTTTCTTTTTAATTGACACTTAGGTGGTTATAAACTGGTCTGTCCGACTACTGTGCACTTCCCGTTTCAATCTGAGAGTTTGAAAAAGCGGTTTGGTAGCATTATGTTTCTCAAGAAGAACGTGACGTCTGGTGATATTGAATAATCACTGAAAATTTCAATGCCATGTCGCTGATAATAAAGCGTACAGAGCAGTGCGAATTCTCTATGTAAATTGCAAGCTTAAAGCTGAATTTCAATGATAAACCTGCTAAAAGTGTTTGTCTTATGTTGTTGAGTAGCAAAAATGACGAGATCGATGGAAACAAAACTTTTGAGGTTTATTCTTCTTATATCACGGTAGCCAGTAACATCTTCAAACAAACAAAAACGTTCGTTGGTAATGGCTCTGTTTTTTGGTTTATATCGTAGAAAAAAGTGTGACTTTTTTAAATGAGGGTACCTTTTCTCTAACTTTGTCCATACAAGAAGTACACGTCATTTTTAAATGAAATAACTTGCAGAGTCACGGCAAAGTATTGCTTCATTTAAAAAAAACATGAATTTTGTATAACATATTTTCCCTATCTGAACTAGCGTAGAAATGTAAGGTAACCGATTAGAACTTGGTTTCAGTATAGTTGCTTCCCAGGTTTGACACTGTCTAAGCCTGATTCCATTTTACATCTAAAAGCGGGTAGGCCACTGGCTATATATGGTTTACACCCCAATCCCCAGGGGAAATTTTGTAGACCATATTTTTCTTAAAGCTCAATGTCTTGCAAGGAATCTGCAAGATGTAAGCCCTCTGACAATGGCAGCGTAAGGCTGTAACAGCCTGTTACATACGTTACCCTATAAAATATTTGATAATTAACATTCTTTTTAAGACTCCAGGAAAGTGCAAAAGATAAGTAAAATTCCCAAATTGGTTATATTTTCTAAGTAAGCTATTACTGGGCCACAGATATTGACGTTTGAAATCAAATATAGTCACCTCCGATGTAGTGTATGTTACATTTTTTTCATTTACCCCCCCCCCCTTTTAAATGATAAATGAATCTAATATAGTTTGTCTTTAGTTTTATTGAAACCAGTTTATGTTCATTAATTTGGTTTTATATTAAAGAATTTTCATTTACCTTTTCAAAACATCAAACATTAGATTTCTATTTTATTATACTTTTTGAGCTATTAGATGTTGAACATCGTAGCCCCATATCACACAAAAATGTAAAATGTAATTCTCCAGGCCTTGCGCTGGCTATATTTTCCTGATAATGTCTCCAACATTACATATTCACACTTTTTTGAAGTATGGCACAGGTTTAAGAACTTCTAATAGCACAGTTACATAATTTTAGCATTTATTTTGTAAATGTCTTGAGTTTTTGCCGTTGCATATGTTACTTAGTGTTTCATATGTTATTTCCTAGTATCAGTATGGCAGTTATTGATTATACATGTATTCCATCCGTCAGTAAATATAGCAAATCTATAAGGCTGCTATTCAAATGTATTTAAGTTCCTTATTATGGTGTATTACATTATTTTACAGCCCAGGTTACATATGTTACTCTCTGAATATCATTAAACGTTTGAGATATGGTCTCCAACACGACCTGCTTGTACTTATTTGCATGCTGGCACAGGTCAATGTACTTCTTTTTTACTATGGCTCATTTGCTGTGGACGTAACTCAAAACATAAACTACCATAAACCCTCTTTTCTTTTTTAAAGATATAAAATATAGTTAACATAATACTCATGGAAAGTGTGTAACATACAGTGCAATGTGCGAGTAACAACTTAAACAATCAAAGAAGACCTATCAGGTTGAAGCTATAGAGCTGTTTCTTGCCAAGCTAGCAACTCTTCGTATATTATCCAAGGGTTTAAAGAATTTTCCAATACACCTAATTAATTCCATTCAGATTCATCTTGCAAGGATTTTGCAATATGCTAGCACTCTGGTAATGGCATCATTATCTTGTAACAGCCAATAACATATATTATCTATCAACATCCTTGATATTTTTTGTAAATGACATGACTTCTGAAAAGTGCAAACCATAAGCTAAGATTTCCAAATTAACTATATCGTCAAAGTAAGCTATTTTGCATCACAGATATGGACCGTTGAATACAAATATGCACCTTAAAGTGTTACGTATGTTACATTTTTTTTATTATTCCTATATAAATGGCTTACAAAACTAATATAGTTTGATATTTTTTAATATAAATGTGCTGATTAATTAATTTTGTATTGAAGAATGTTTATGTGCCTTTTGGAAACTGAAAATATTATGTTTCTATCTTTTAAAAGGTTTGAGTTGCTGAGTTTTGAACATGGTAACCCCATATCACACAAAATGTGAAATATAATTTTGTAGCCATTTTGTGAGGGTACAATCAAGTTTTCTTTCGCCCAGAGGTACTTGATTTCCTTCCTATTTATTTTCCACACATTTTGTCTATATCTGGAAAGCCTCACTTGTTTTCATGGGAAAGACTGGATAGTTCAATCTTTGTATGTACATCTTAAGGACAGAAAAGCAGGGTGGAGGTAAGCTCATGCTCATGCCATTTGAAATAGTTAGTATATGTGTATGGCTTTGGTACTTTTTTCAGAAATGTGTCGTACTGCAGCTTATTCACATTTATATAAATAGCACGTTAGGGCTTCATGTCACTAATGAGGGCCTAGAGCAATTCTTTGTTTGTTTTCCTACCCTGCGTAGAATGTTGATGAACTAGTTGGGGAGGGGTTCTCTATCAGTTTGATAGGATCAACCTTTCCGTGGTACTAACAAATCAGCACATAAGTGTGTCACAATCTGTTAAACAGTGTATTACTGTAGATCTTTTCCCCCATATTCTGGCCAATGTTGTTGACATTCAGAAGTTGCACCTTTTGTTGCATACAACATTGTTGAACAAAACACCCAGGTGTCTGCGAGAATTTTTGTAAGACTTGATAGACTGCTGCTTATACATTGTATATATGTATCAGTGACAAAACCAACATACCCTGCCTTTAGTGCCTGGTTGAATATTGGTGCCATCAGATCCTTGAAGGTGACAGGAAAAGCTATTATGTTCTGTAGTTACGGCATTACCATCAAAATTATGTGCAGCATATTGCCAATCTAATGTTGGTTCAATGTGTGATTGCAAGCCATGCGGAAGTTCGGACTTGTCAGTTTTGGTGGAAAGTTTATCAGGAATTAACAGTGACCATGGTACAGGTCCCAGAAGGAATGGCAGTGTCAACTCAAAGTCAACATTATGCCCAATAGAAAGAAGGTCATGCTGACCAAAGACGCTCCTTTAAGCTCTCATCTGGCTGTTTCATTTTGTAAATTGGACAATTTCTTCTTGTTTGACCTTGCAAGCCTCAAAATTTTATTAGCTTGTAGCTTTTATGGGGTTGTGAAAGGCAGATTTTTAAACTAAAAGTGAGTCAATGAAGTCTGCAACAGCCTTCCTGCCAATGCCATCAGCCTCAATAAGATCCTTAGCTATGCCAGTCTTAGCCGGAACACGGAAAGACAAAAAAAAACAGTTCATTGTCTTCAAAACTAGAACTAAAAGCATAAAAGTATTTGTTCTACTTTGCATCTCAGCAGATTGAATATTTAATTTCAGTGCATTGAAGAGTTGTTTCAATATATTCAGCTCTGATGTAATGAGTAATACACCATTCCATCTGTAGTACGAAGCGTAGTTCTATAGGCCGAAGCCTATAATACCTCTTTATTGTTTTACTGATAGTTATCTCAAAAGCATTTCTCAAGCAAAGAACCAATGGTTGTGACACACTAAACCCATTTTGTTTGAGAAGTTCGTTACATCTGCGATGTGTATCAGACAAATTTATGAGTGGAATCAGTTACACAGGTACATATTGTTCGTAGTTGTTGTGATCGTTTGCAATGAACATTGAGAACAAGGCATAAAGATATAGTCCGGTAGAAAACCAGAATGACCTGGAACTTGATTTTAAAGTTTTTTTCTTTGTTGATTCTTATTGTTGAGGCATTGTACTTGATGAATCCAACTGATGCCACTCTGGCATCATTGAGCGTTTTAAAATATTCAAGATGGCGTCCAAGGTGGCCGTCAGTTAGGCTCCTAAGACCTATATGACCAACATACTCGATCAAAAGCATTTTATTTTTGACTTTTCATGGATGTTTTAGAGGCTAAACGTAACAACCAATTAAACTGGAACATTATTTTGATTCAAAAGGTTGAAATATTAAAGATGGCGTCCAAGATGGCCGTCAGTTAGGCTTCTAAGACCTATATGACCGACATACTCGATAAAGATATTTTAATGTTGACTTTTTATGGATGTTTAAAAGCTAAATGATACAAACGATCAAATAAGATTATGATTTTGATTCAGAAGTTTGAAATTTAAAGATGGCGTCGAAGATGGCCGTCAGTTAGCTTCATAAGACCTATCTGACTAAAAAAACTCGATATAAAGCACTTCAATTTTGACTTTTTATCGATGTTTAGAGGCCTAATAATACAAACGATTAAGATGAAACATTCACAGGTTTGATTCACAAGGTTGAAAAATTAAAGATGGTGTCCAAGATGGCCGCCATTTAAAGCAAAATTAAACCTGAAATCAAATTCGCAGTTAGTAACTATTTTCTGATAGTTTGCAGTTGTATTTGGAAAATATGACTAGCATTTGTTGATATTCAGCTTTGTAAAATATTTAAGATGTAGTCCAAGATGGCACCAATAACACGGTGGGGAATCACAAGGTTTTGTTATGATACTCTGCAAGGAAAAAATTGCAGACTCTTATTTTTCTTAATCATAACGTTTTTGTCTTTGTTCTGAGAATCGTATCCATCAATCCATGCACTTTCCAGTCCACTTTTTTTCCGGATCTGATAATACCATAAAATCATATTATTCTCATAAAAAATCCTAATACTTTGGGAAAACATTTCTTCAAAAAATGAAGTGATAAATGACAGGGTATACTGAACGGACGATATCACTGAAAACTTTGTGACAGAGTGTTTCATCAAAGTACAAACCTTTTTTGAATCAATAGGCGGAAAAAAGTCAGCTGGATGGATGGATAAAATTTACAAAAATACTTATGGAGTGTAGAGTATCAACACAAAAAAACAACCCTTGAGTAAGGTATCTGTATGCTGCAGATGTTTGTTACCATCTTGACTGCTAGTTGGTATGGACCTGCTTGCCCGGTGCAATTGTAACAGCCATTACTACTTCTGTTGTCTGTTGCACTTCAGCACAGATGGTTGGATAATGCTATAACAAATATGAATGCTGGTCCGGAGCAATTGTATCAGACATGCATGCTTGTATGCACTTGTTTACAGATATGACTGTTGGTTGGATGCAACTGTTAAAGACATGGGAAATGGCCAGATGCGATTGTTACAGACATGGCTGATGGCCGGGTGCAAATGTAATATACATGGATCCTGATAAGATGAAAATGTAACAGACATGCTTGCTGATAGTATGCAACTTATAAAGACATGGCTGCTAGTCAGGTGCAACTGTAAAATACATGCATTATGGTCTGGTGCAATGGTGCTTACCAGCCTGTTAGTTGAGTACGAGGATAGGGACATATCTGCATGTCTGAGGCAAGTGTAACATATATACATGCTAGTTCAGCCACACAACTACAGATGTGCTTGTAAGTCAGTTGCAACTGATTCAAACATATCTACACGTAGATGCAACTCTAACAGACATGCATGCTGGTGGAGTTTAATTGTAACCGACCTGCCAGGTGGTCTGGTGCAATTGCAACAAACATGCCTGTTGGTTCAAAGCAACATTTAAAAATTGGGTACTGCAACATGCCTGCTATGCTCGTGAAGCTGTTACAAACATAACTGCTTCGGGTTTCAGACATGTATGCTGGTCTAGTGCCTGATAATCGAACAAGCGTAATGGTAAATATGTCTGCTGACCCTGTAGAAATAATGCCTGGCCAGCTGGTCGGGAGAAAGTAGAACAGACATGCACACTGGCCCGAATAACTTGAACAGACATGCCCGCTGATCTAGTGCAACAGTACCCAGCATTCCTGTTAGTTGGGTTCATTTGTAACATACATTACTGCTGGTGCGATGTAACTAACATGCATGACTGCTGGCCCGGAGTCTGTGTGCTGAGTCAGTACCACATTATTAAGCACGTATGATGTTAAGAATGTCGGATATGATGAGCTGGTGGCATTACATGGTCGCTGTTTAGTGAAACTTCAACAGATATACCTGCGGACTTGGTAGTATTCAATCAAACACGTCTCCTGGTCCATTGAAAATCAAAGAGAAAAGCTACTTGACTGATGCCCCTCCATCAGACATGCCAACTAACATTGTGAAACTTTATTAGCCAAGACTGCTACATTGTCAATACAACAAACATGCCGTGTAGAAAGTTGGTATACATATGCCGGCTGGCCTAGTGTTACTGTCACAAACGCCGCTGCTGTTCAAACATGCCTACTGGTTGAGTACTGCTGCAAGATGGGTGCTTGCTGGACTGAGGTCACTCAATCACCATGCCTGCTGACCTTTTGTCACTCAATATTGCATGTCTGCTGGCGTTGTGCTTCTCTATCTGCTATACCTGATGGTATGGTGTCTCACTATCAGCTCTGTCTGCTGGTATAGTATCTCACTATCAGCCGTGCCTGCTGGTGTGGTGAATCATTATAGTAGGTCATGCATTTTAGTTTGGTACATCACTATCAGCCATGCTTGTTGGTGTGGTGTCTCACTATAGGTCATGGCTTCTGGTGTGGTGCCTCACTGTAGGTCTTGTCTTCTGGTATGGTGCCTCATTATAGGCCATGCCTGTTGGCGTGGTACCTCATTATAGGCCCTGTCTGCTGGTCCGTTTTGCACTTCAACCTACATTTTGACTAGTTGAGTGCAGACGGAAGAGGGATGGCTACAAGTCTGGTGCTACTCTTACAGAGGTGTCATTACATCAGACATGTTTGCTGATCTGGTGTCAAACTCAGATATGCCTGCTTGTACAGTGCAACTCTATCAGACATGCATGTTGGGTTCATTTATTCAGATACACGTGTTTGTAAAGTGCTTCTCCATCAGGCGATAATTCTGGTATGTTACAAAACAACCAGACATGTCTATAGGTTAGGTGCGGCTCCAACCGATTTTATAAAACTTATAAGCTACTATCCTGGATGCCATCTTGAATATATCAAATTCTGAGTGATGCATTAGCTGCATCATTGGATGTTACAAGGATGATGTCTGCAACTGAAGAATCGGTAAAATCAGCATTTGGAGTTTGTCGGCGCAGGGAAAATTTTCTTATATTTTTTGTAATAAACTGCCATTTTGGCGGCCATTTTGCTTAAATTCTTATTTTATTTTTAATTTTTAGTTATGAGCTAAGTGTCTTTAACTAGTTTCCAACGTCATAGCTAACAATTTAAGGAAAAAAAATGGGTTTGAGTCATTTTTCTATATCACACAATTTTTTAACTTATAATTGGCCTCCATCTTGGACGCCATCTTGAATATATCGAAATGCTCAATGATGCCAGAGTGGCATCACTCGGATTCTTCATGGACGATATATGCACTACCAGAATCCATAAAGATAAAAAAGTTTAAAATCAAGTTCCAGGTCCTCCTAAAATTCGCCCAAATACTGCCGGACTAATAGAACTTACATGCAATTCAAAGTTGTAGCCCTAATCAGTGTCAACACCATCTGAATAATATTCATATACCTTGCCCAGAGCTGAGCTGTTTCACTGTGATTTTCAAAACTTCCGATTTGAATGCATGGTATCTACTGTATATGTGAGAAAACAGCGAAGGTTGATAGATTACATTATAATATTAGTTTAAGTCACCATAAATTAATAAGGAACTTTAATTTATTTCCGCCCTATACTTTTTCTAAATTCTCTGACAGACTTTATACATGTAGAGTCAACAACTGCTATACAGATACTCAGAATAACTTATGTATCATTTGGTAACACACATAACAGTTAAAGCTCAAGGCATTTATTAAATGAATACTTAAACTAGGTAAAACTTGTAAAACTTGTGCCAGCATGCAAATAAGTATAAACAGGGCTTGTTAGAGACATTAACTTGAATGTTTAATGCTATTTTGAGGGTAACATGCATAACATGGCCCTGAAAAATAGTATACGCGACTATTATAAAGAATTTTAAATCATTTAAGTGGCAGCCTTATAGATTTACTATATTCTGTGACAGATGTAATACACATATAGTCAATAAATACCATACTGATGCTTGGAAATAACGCAGGAAACACTAAGTAACGTATACAATGGTAATAACTCAAGACATTTATAAAATTAATACTAGAAATATATGTAACTGTGTTATAAGAAGTCTATAAACCTGTGTCAGCATGCAAATATGTACGAACATGTCATGGTTGAGGCATTGTCAGGGACGTTTAATGTTATTTGGGGGGGGGGGGGGGGGGTAACTAATATAACGTAAAGATACATGTTAACGCTTCCACTCTCAGAGAGCTAACATCTTTTATTTTTGTGTCTAATATAATGTAGTTTAAGAAAAATTATAGTTTACAAATGTACAAAATTCCCCCTGGGGGGAGGGGGGTCTATAGCCAGCTCAAGGCCTAGGGTACATTGGGTCACCCAGCGAAACGCCATTTATTGCTTCCCGGGTTTGACATTGTCTAAGCCGGATCCCATTTAACATCCAAAAGCGGGTACATTTGGCCACTAAGCGAAACGCCATTGAAATGGCGTTTCGCTAGCAGGCCGATGGTTGCCAGACTTGGTGTGCTGACTCTGATGCAAATACATGTATGGATAGAACAATCTGAAAGCAAACAAAGTATAACTTGGCTTGAAGCTGCGATCCTCGTCGTCTGATATGGTTCTACATTGTTTGAGAACGTCCAATAAAAAGACGCAAGACTTAATTGGTTATTCATTTCCATATAAATCAAAATATAAAAAGGAGATAAAGCGATTATAAGGACTCAACAGTACATAAAACTAAATGCTGGAGCAATAATTAATCCAACAGGCAAATCCTGGAGGGCCTGACAACAGCCAAATCATTAGTCCCCTACCATCTCATTAATAGATAAGTCATTAATTTAGAACCGTCATAAAGTCTGAAGTCCACCCACTGGCATGCAATTAAAGGTGAAAGTAAAGTTGCAAACCGTGAATGGGTTGACCACCAAGCATGCAGCCTGTTGCAATACATTAATGTTATAGCCAATCCTTTTTATAATGGGAAACTATTTTAATAAACTGCGCTGAAATTTTTTTAGAGCCAACAACCGTCTTCAACTTATACAACAAGTCATCATGGAACTCAGGTTCCGAGTCTTTGGTGCAAGAGAGATCTAAGTCTAACTTAGAATTTAGATATCAAATCATAGTATCGTCGATAAAATTTAGAAAAGGTTTTGTGAAGTTTTCGATACAAATAGCCTTGTTTAAGAAGTTTCTGAGTTAACAATGTATTGCGAGTGTTGAAGTCAGCAACATGGCTAGATGCTCTAGCAAAACAAATGTGTTGAGAGATATAGACTCCATAGGATGTAGAGCGAGGAACATCACCATCTAAAAGTGGGAAATTGACAATTTTAATATCAAAATTGTCTTGGGTATCATGAAATTTGGTAGAAACAATATCATTAGAAATGGACAAATGCAAGTCTAAAAGCGCGGTTTAAGTATCAGATGTATTAGCTTTATTAAGTTGGAGCTCTGAGGGGTATATTTGACTTACCATATTGTCAAAATTAACATTATAAATGTTTAAAATATCATCCAAATACCTGGATGTAGTGTTTAAAGCGTCAATAATATTAGCGTGCTTATCATCAGAAAGAGACATCATAAAGTCTCTATTATAACAAAACAAGATAAATCAACAACCCTGGGAGCATAATTGGTGCCCATAGGAATCCCAACTACTTGTCTAAGCTTTACCTGAATTTTAATAGACCAAAATAGACTCTTACCTTATCTTTCATATACCATTTCACAGTACATAATATCATCTTTTTAACAGCTGTAAGACATGATGTTAACATTTTAGAAAGTTCTGTTGTCGTACAAGAACTAGAATTAGCAATGCATCTTGCTTTGTAGGGTTTAGGTAACCAGTACAGCGTAGGTACTTTGTCTTGGTTTTCATTAGCTTTTGACACAAAAATGTAGGGCTGTATGACAATTCGCCCATCGACAACCACCTTCTCACTCAAAGAAGCCTGCAACTTGTAGGCATTGGTGTCAATAAGCTCACGTTTAAGAGTATCAATATAATATCAATGCACACCAAGCTGTGAAACAGATGACTTTATATTGGTACCAGTAAAATGCATTTAAGCCCCAAATGGCTTTGGCTGCTGTCTGTTCTAAGGCGGTGGTTCTGTTGTTATTGATTCCTTGATGTTTCTGCTCCCATTGTGAGATTCTGTCATTGTTCTATGTTTTGTTGTGCGTTACTACTCTTGTGTTCAATCTAGTTTTACAATCATCTCGGTGGGAAATAGAGAGCTGGCCTCAAGGTTATAAAGCTTGAGTACATTCTCAGACTCAAAATAAAGCGCAATGATTGGTTGATTGCGGACACGTGTCCGCAAGCAGCCAATCATTATGCTTTATTTTGAGTCTGAGAATGTACTCAAGTTTTATAACCTCAAGGCCTGGTTGCTTTGCTTTGTTTGTCTTCCTATTGTCTCATGACTGTTGTGTGGCTATTCCTCACGATTCCATGGGTTTGTCTGCAGTTTGTGATTGTGGTATTTCCTGATCAAACTCACTTTTTTCTCACATAGTTGAGTGAGTGAGTCTTTATCTGATCATAATTGCCATGTAAAATTTGCATGACTGTGCTCATAATATGTTCAAGAAGCGAAATTTAAAGGGTCTCACCTCCCATTTACAATACAATCAAACGCCGCTATTGCATCCTTATTTTGAATAACAGTCGTATCATCAGGGGGAATAACTATGACGGGGATGTCTCCACCATGACTCAACGAGGCTGTAAAATCAAAATCTTTTTAATATATTTTTTATCATAATAAATAATATGAGATTTCCATCAATTCTATGATCTGAATAACCTGTAAAAGGAAGATGTACCAACAACGAATAACAACTTGTCAGCATGGCGACTATGATTTTAACCAACTGACGCAGCTGTAAAAGTAAGATCATAATTTACAATCTTACAACCAGGCAACCACCAGGTTAGCATTTCATTCTAATGAAACATCTAAAGATAAGCTTTCAATAATATAAAATTGGCTATCTATTATTGTCGTCCAGGTGCATGCCAAACTACACAAAAACTTGTTAATTTCTACATGCTCATTACACTGAAACATAAAAAGTAGTTGAGAAGTTTGTGAAAATCCTGTTTTATGGTGAAAACACTCATTTATTGAATGGACATATGTTGTAGGTGCCCATTGGAATTGCCTCTATGAGGCAATTCCAATGTGTACCAACACCATATGTTACTGAATTTAAGGAAACCTATTTTGAAAAATACACAAAAAAGTATCATGCCCATTGGCTTTCCTCTTTTAAACATCTCAATCTGCCTACCAGTATTAAAATACCTGTCACTTTATGGCAAATTATTTATATTTACATGACATCTATATCACCAAATTTGATCTCATGAACTATGCTTTTGCTAAGCTGGTAGTTGCATGGTAGTATTAACAGGGGAATAACTTTGACTGACTTTCCATACCTAACCAAACTGTAAAAACAAGATGGTCTTATGAACATGATGAAAATTTATACGGTGGATTTTCCTACTACCGAAAGTGCAAAATCAAGATAATGAAACTATATTCTTAACAGGAAGGTGAATGAGACTGAACGAAGATCCCAAGTTTATATCTGATATTTCAAGCGCTATAATCAAGTTTGCAAAAAAATGCTATTATAGGGCATAAAACTACTACCACCACCTTACACAAATGTAAAATAAAGAGACAAAGGATATTTGAGTGGTGTAATAGAGAGCGCAAATATGACTCTGAATTAAGGGTAGGGCTGGTACCATGAAACTAAGTTTTGCCCTCCAGTAATTTTTTACACTGGCCGTTCCAAGACTATGTTTATTTTGTGGATCTGTTTTGTTATTTATGTTTGTCATTGCTATATTGTGATGCCTGTCTATTGCATCCTTGTGTTCAACTGTTGGGAAAGGGCTGAGCTCTTGGCTTTCTTGTATGAGACGTTTTCTTGTGGTTTTGTAACGTTCCCATTCGGTGTCCTGATCTTTGCCTTCTGTTCTTCAGTGATATATAATTTGATCATTCACTAGAATACTTTCCCAATACGAGGGACGTTGTGTTTTTTGTTCGTAGAGTGGCAGATTTAATGAAACAGCGAAAGTAAATGCATACATCATGTATATATTTGGAAAGATTAGGCTTTAATCTAAACATACAACCTTAAATTACTTAAAAATACATAACTTTAATGTCTTCTAAGAGGCAAAGACATACCTATATATCGGACACTGAACATATAGTAGAAATATGACATTTATGGACTACGTCTCTGACAGAACGTAAGTAACAATTGCATGAAAATGGGTCCATAGTCATACACAGCTTCTGAAAATTTGGCTGCAGATAAAGGACACAAAGTGCTACAATATTATATGACAATTGTAGCATATACGCAGCAATTATTGGATATTGAAGGCAAATTGTACAGTAGGCATATAAAGTTTAATTGTAAAAAGCTGACACAAGTGGAAGTTGGATACGGGCTATTGAATGTGGCTTAATATGTTAGCTGTTACGTACTATCATTATTTTTCTTGTTTATATGGTAGATAGAAGTGTTATAGAAATTTTCATCTTAAAACAAAGTTAATACTTTCTAACACCTGCAAAGAGGCACAAAAACAGTTTTAGTGATATTTAGTGATAAATACAGTAACTCTCCATGACGTCATTTATGTACAAAATGAGGGATTTTAGCACCCTTTAAGCTATTTATTTTGCAGTTCATTTCAAAATGCTTTGTTTTATTAGAATGAACTGCAAAATAAATAGCCTAGAGGGTGCTAAAATCCCCATTTTGTACGTAAATGACGTCATGGAGAGTTACTATATTTAGAAAACACACTAAAACTGTTTTTGTGCCTCTTTGCAGGTGTTAGAATCACTGCAATAAGAAAATTATGCAGACCCGATTGCTATTGATTTTACCAGCAGAGTTGATTTATTCCATCCACTTTTTATAGCAGGGGTGTGACAGTACCGGAAGTTGCCAGGTACACGTTTTAATCAATACATCATTATAACTGCTGACGAATGATTGAGTATACCATGTGCTATGCAAAACCAGAAGACATTTTAAAATGTGTCCATAATCGTAATATAATAGATACAATAACTAGCACTTGACTGTGATTATTTTGCTATGTTGATAGGTGTTTTTTTAAATTTGTTATAGAAGAGCAAACGGGGGCGCAGTGGCTAAGTGGTAGAGTGCTTGACTCGAGACCGAGGGGCCGCGGGTTCGAGCCTCACCGGCGTCACTGCGTTGTGGCCCTTGAGCAAGACACATTATCCTAGCTTAGTACTGGTTCAACCCAAGAAGACCCGTCCCTGTTTAACTGAAAGATTGTTGATGGGACGTAAAGAATCAAATCAAACAAAAAATAGAAGAGCAAACAACATGCTTATGGGTTTGCTGCACTTGTCTACGATTGAATAATTAATTTTGATGGTGCAAAAGAAAAATCGGCTTGTCAAATGCTAATATCACCATAGCGAATGAAACGTAACAGCGTCTAATTTCCTGCTGGCTGCGTGGTTAAAATGACCTGTATTTCGACCAGAGTCCTTTACTATGCCCTATTCAAAGCTATATAGCTTTACCAAACTAAGCGCTAATAATGTAAAAGTTACATCAGTTAGGCCTTCCATAATATATATACTTATGGTACCGTAAAATCTATATTTGTAGAGATACAACCCGATTCTACGAACATAAAAATGAAACTAGTAAGGCGGCATTTTGTCAGGACCTGCAATATTTTTTGTGATAAAACAATCTTTTAAGCAGAAATGCATCTTCATTTAGGAATTACATCCTGTTACTTATAAAAAAAATACACAACATGTGCCATCCCATACTTGTCTTACATGTACCACCACTCATAAGAAAGGCCATCAGAAAAGAGAGGATTTGAGCCGCGACATGAGATTTCCAACAACGTGGTATGTGCGACCAGCAATGCCTCAGATCAGCCTGCGCTTGATTATTCTACGAGTGTTAAGCTACTGACCAATCATTATTTGGAGCTTCTAAGCTAAAAGGAGGCTGCACAGGCTCGTCTGAATCTAGACTTGTCAATATGCCACATTGTTGGAAACCACATGTCACCGCTCAGTTATAAGTGTAGCTTATTGTAAAGTATTGTTTGCACGTATGTGACCAATTCTTACGTAGAATTACGAAATCGACTTTTGAAATTTCGATTTTTCAACTTCAACCTTTGCTAAAACAGTCGACACCATCAATTAATAGTGAGCCTGTCTGATTCTATTCTAAAAGAGAAAATGTTTAACTTAAGCCTGTCTCACATTGAACACACGGCTTATACGGTTGGCCATCCGTGTAAACCGTACATACAGCCGAACCAACCATAGCCTTATCCGAGTTACACTCAAGCCATTCGAGTGTATCCGCGAAAGCCGTGTATGATTTTTAAAACTTTTAAAAAACTGACACGGGTGCCGTGTATAATCATATTAGCGATCGTACATGACCGTGATATTCTGGTTCCCTCCCCTAGATCTACCCATGTAGGGTCAGGTAACGTGTATTTAATTAGAGAATCCTACTCATGCGACTGCGCATGCTCCAGAAAAGATTTTTCAAAACAAACTTCAGATTTTTTCAGTTACTATAATTTGATAATCAAGTAAAAGAAAAAATATATAAACTCCCAGGACAAAATAAACATAATAAAACGGCTTGTTTAAAAAATGCTCTTTATGTCAAGGGTATTTTCCAATACCACGTCACTCATGACATCAGTGTGTCTGCTATACGTAGGCGCAATGGCGGCTGGCATTTACCTGTTTTAATATGTTGACAAGCTATTAAAGGGAGAGAACCAGTCTATGACCGTGAGAGACCGCTTGAGACCGTACGAGACCGTATATACAACCGCATATGAAGTCCACTCCACGGGTGAGCTCAACCGTATCAATATCGTATATAAATCGTTTGGAGTGGGACCGTATTTAAACCCTGTAAATATCCAGTTAATCGGATAAAAGTCGTGTTTAATCGTACTAGCCGTAACAGACCGTACTAGAGCGTGCTTGGAACCATACAACAATCGTATGAAAATCGTTTTGAACACCGCGACAAACCTTGCCTGATAGAGTATATCTGTGCTTTGTTCGTACATACTCGTGCTACATTCGAGTGTAAATCGTACCAACTCAATCCCAGGCACGGTTGGAGCTCAATACTCGTACCAGTCAACCCGTGTATAACCGAGTATGCCGTATTGGAACCGTGTACCCAACCGTGTTCTGTGTGAGACAGGCTCTAACAGAAAATTTGGTATTTATGTATCCGAATGGTTGGTGGTACATGCGAAAAATGGGTGAATTTTAAAGATGAGTGCCATTACCTAAGACACAAAGAAAACTTAGCAATAGACTGTATAAATAAAAAACTTGGTGGCCTGTATTTGCCCTGACATTAAACATTATGTTTAAACAATAAGTTTTGCAAGTATACCTGCAAATTTACTCAGAAAATAGGAATAATAAAAATAACAATTATTTTAAGAAACTTTTTTCAGAACAATTTTTTAACATTAGTCTAACTTAACACATACACGGGAACAAAGCACAAAAGACACACTAAACACTTGCCTTGTGGTTATAGAAAACATAACTAAAGCAAATTTTATCTTAAAAATCAAGGAATGTTTCTACTTTGCAAACGAAAAAAAGACTCGTACATTAGAATAGAAAGTCCTATAAATTATACTCTCATTTCAGATTGATTTAATCCTGCACTAAACGTGGTAATAATGTAGAAGGGTTTTTACATGCAATCAAACATAGACTGTTTCTTTTTTGCATACAAACACGTGCCAACGTCAGTTGTAATGTATTTTTATATGACACATTAATAGTGCGCTGAAGTTACTGCCATTTCATCAAAGGTCAACCAAAAATAAAAAAAACAGCAACTGTTGGCCATATGCGTTGTATTTACATAGCAAAGCACATACATTTGAAATTTCTACTTTCTGAGTGTACAATAAAGTTATTGTTCTCAATCCTAAATTAAAAAGTTTAAATAAAAAAAAACAATAACATCGTTGTGCCTCGTAAATTAGGAAATAACAAATGTTTGACCACTGATCATAAACTCAGTTCTTGTTTCTATAAAATTAATTCTAATGCACTTGCAAATGCAACGCGATGTCTGATTGGATAACGTCATAAATTTGCGACAGTATATCCGACGATATACCTCCCCAAATCAAAATTTTGAATACAGTTATCCCCTAAATCGTCATTGTGTACAATAAAGGTCCTTCAACCTTTCCAAATACCATGATAACTCTGATATGTCAGTCCTGGTCTCGATATTATAAACTTTTTAATGCTCAGCTCAAATGAGCATGATATTTCAACTGATATCAGAAACTAAAAAGGCTGGAATATTAAGATTTTCCCAGTTTTTTTAAACATTCAGGTATTGCATTTATCCCGCTTATATATGTTTTATAAGGCGAACATTTGCTGACAGTTAGCATATATGAGCAGGATAAATTTCATGCTCTTTTGAGTTGAGCTTGAACAACAGTTTTATAGTCAAAAGGCCAGATCGTTGGTTGGAAGATGCCTATCTGAAGTTCAACACTAAAACGGGTCCAACGATCTTTTCCTCCTTCTGTACTTAGAAGATGTCGTAAATACGAAGAAAACGAATATATATTTCATCACAAATTAATCAGATACCACATATTTAATACCAATCTATAGGTCCAATTAAGCGCGCGCTTTGGGGGTAAATCTAATTATTTTATTTACATTCAATCAGTTTACAAAAAGGTTTCAGGTGCTCAAAAGAATCGTCTTTGAGATTAAAGATGGAAATAATTTTGTAAACGTTTGCTTCTATTAGGTGAAAATCTTCCAACATCTGATCAGATTAATATAAGTATATTCGAGAATATGTATGTTAAGCATAAGCCTTCTAATTTAGGACATAAAATACTAATTAACGGGACCCTTATGGAATAGATGTTACCCTAAAGATTAGATATTTCGTTTATAAATTAAGTGAATTTAATAATGAGTGTTTGTGCTACAGTGTTCATAAAAGCTTCTGGGCGTTTCTAGAGAATACATAAATGAATGTGATACATGAATTGAACATAATGCTGTCAAATTATTAAAATGCCAATAAATTTTTCATTTACATGTACTAATTTATTGCCATACGATGCTTCAAAATATAAATGTGCTCAATTTAAAATGCAATCGACTTACGTATAAGTTTTTGCACATGACTATTTTGTTACACATTTTTAATTAAAAAATATTGCCTAATTTGGCGAGACAGCCTTATTTTCCAATTTTCAGGACATTGTGTCTAATGTACGTGCCAAATTGTTTTTAAGAGAGAATACAGTGTGCTTAATTTACTCGACACACCTCTATATTTATAAGTTTTTCATCTCCTAATAGTGTTGCGAGCAACAGCAATGCCTCTGTCAGCAAAAAGTTAGATGTATATAATTATTGTGTAATAAATACGAAGTTTATATTTTTACAAAGACGATCCGTTCTCCAAAATACGTGAATTTTCTGCCAATGACGTATGGAAAACAACATATGATTGTATTAATTGACGATATGGGGCATACTTAGCAAAATGGCATATAAATGATGTCCAGTAAACCAAATATTGTTGGACTTGTCCCGTAAGTTAGGTCTCGTAAATTAGAAAAATTATCTATATGTTGACAAAGAATTGCTGATAAGGATTTTGCAATCAAACTTTGCGCTTAAGGTTACCCTTTAACGCAAATATCAATACAGCACTTGTAATTATGGAAGATTATATTTACTCTATGTTATTCAATGGAAACATTATCAGCTCAAAAGCAAATGTCTCATAAATGATAAAGCTTATTTGCGTTTTTAAGTATGAAAGCGTCTTCTGGCGTAATTTACTACCAAGAGCATGAGATCAAATAGTCGATTATTAGTTTATATGATATAAAACACATCTTCTAAAGACAAATTAAAGTTATATCTAATTTATTTGTTATGTGATAAGTGGGTTTATTGTTTGGACTCGTAAATTTGTTTACAAAACAGACGATGTAAGAACGAAACAAAAAAAATGAAAAACAAGCTATTATTTCGTCTTTTTAATAGGACAGCACCAAGCTCTTCAAAATTATGAGTTTCATTTTTTCCATACTCAAGTCGAATGTGCATTAAAATGTGCATTTAAGATGGTATTAACGTCTGGCGACATGCGAATTTCCGACCCCATTGGCTATTATACGTGTCCTATATTTTGTAAAATCATTGCTGAACATTCAGGAAACATCTATTCCTTACCAGAAATGACCATTCCATCGAATAGTCCCAATTATTACTTATGAACGTGTGTAGTTGATGTTCTATAGGTCGTGAAAGGCTGGCGACATCAATTGGCAATTCTACGTAAGAATGGGTCATGTATGGGAAGTAAATTCACAGGCTTCAGCGAGTGGATTATCTCTTGTACATATGCACACACATGCAATGACTTTCTTGCACCAGCATGTACATGTATTTGCACTTTGAACATTATGGTATATTTGATGCTAAACATAATAATATTTCTCAGGGGTGCAATAAAGATATTTACCGTGAACAGAAACATTTGCTGCAGGCCCTTTCGCTGCACTAGCATTCGTATATCCATTCCTAGCCTCTGGTTGAAACGAATGCCAGCTGTCATACATTTTCCTGTCCAATAACACAAGACTTTTATTGATGGTGACCATGTGTCGTAGCGATTCATCAGTCATCTGGGAGGAAAAATTCTTGTAACCTTTGCTAGTAATCTCAAGCCAAGTAATGCTTGGAAGAGGAAAGCTGCTTATATGAGGTAGAGGAATTACACAAGCATCTCCCTGGTTTACGGCAAGAGGGACTGTGCTCCCTTTAAGCCCAAAGCCAACCATGTCTGAAAATATATACATATATTTGAACCGGGACATGCGATTTCCAACAATGTGGCATTTTTAGAAGTGTATACTTAGACGAGCCTGTGAACCCCCCTTTTAAGCTTAGAGTATCGACGATAGTTCTTTAATTTGATAATTAATTCCAAGTTGGACTTAAATCTCTCTTGCGCCAAGGACTTTCGGAACCTGAGTTCTATGGTGTCTTTGTGTATAAATTGAAGAAGATTGTTGGCTCTAATAATTTTTCAGCGAAGTTTATAAAAACAATTTCTCAGTATAAAAAGATTGGCTATATCAGACTGCATGCTTGCTAGTGAACCCAGTCATGGTTAGCAACTTTGCTTTCCTCTTTACTTGCACGCCGGTGGGTCGGACTTCAGACTCTAGGACGGTTCCGACTTAAAGACTTATCCATTGATGAGATGGTAGGTGCCTGATGCTTTGGCTGTTGTTTACCTGTTGGATTTATTTTGCTCCAGTATTCAGTTTTACGTACTGCTGTGTCCTTATCTTTGCTTTATACACTGAACAAAATTTCTAATTGATCATCTCCATTTTATTCAATTATTCGACGATAAAGTCTAACAGTTTAAAAAATAATATATCAATCATTAATTCGGTAAACACGTTTAAGGGCCTTAGAATTATATATGCAAGATTTCAAGGTTATATCTTTCATACTTTTTACAAAAATCAAATATTAAGGATGACCAAGTCCCATAGGTGACCTATTAGAACTTTTGCTCAGTGTATACCCTTTATAGAACATATTTATCTCCTTTTTATATCTTGATTTTATATGTTCTAGGAGATGATGCATTGATAAGTAAGGGGTCTTTCATGCAAACCAAATATCAATGTGTCTTGATCCACATCTGAACTGAGAGTGAGATTGACGCTGTGAAACAGGTAAAAACCCTCCAGAAAATATTTTTACTGACCGTTCCAAGGCGGTACTTCTTTTGTGGGTCATTTGTGTTATTCATGTCTTGTGTTTGTCATGCTTTCGCGTCTGTTCATTGCTACCTTGTGGTCACCTGCTGGGTAAGGGCTGGCCTCTTGGCTTTCGTTTGTGATGTTTAATTGTGTTTAGACACTTTCGCATGTATGTGGTATCCTGGGTCTGGCCTGGTACTTGATTGTATCGATTCCTGGGCCCGGAATCACAATGCTTCCATAAAGTTAAGGATTTAAGATAAGTATTGGTTTTTCAGGATGCGAGAATTAACATTTCAAACAGATTAGAATAATAAAACAATACATGTTTCGGTATATTACAACGGTCCAGGCAATTTATTTAGCATTTTATATAGCATGTTAAAATATTAATCTACCTTAACTTTATGGAGGTATTGTAATTCTGGGTCCTGATCTTCGCCACCTTTCTTACTTAGCAACTCCAAATGATGTTCATTTAGTAGCTTAACAGTCAAAGAATGTTCAAGCGACTAGCAATGGCTCTGATCAGACTGCACGTATGCGCAAGTTGATTTGAGGATTTGTTGGTCACGCATACCACATTGTTGGAAATATCATACCATGGCTCATTTTAAAGTACTCAGAGCTAATGACGAGTCATGATAGACACTGATTAACTTTTTTTGTCTGAACAACTCTTTCCCTTGGTATTCATTCAGTCTACTTTAATAGTAAAATTTCATAGAGCATATATTATAATATTAACACAGTCTGCTTCATTCTACTTTGTGATATAAAACGTAATGTAATACTTCAGTATTCTTTGTAATATCATACTTCAGTCTACTTTGTAATATAAAACGTAACATAATACTTCAGTCTACTTTGTAAAATAATACTCCAGTCTACTTTGTAATATAATACTTCAGTCTACTTTGTAAAATAATGCTCCAGTCTACTTTGTAATATAATACTTCAATATACTTTGCATTAAAATACTTCAGTCGACTTTACAATATACTTACGGCTACTTTGTAATATAAAACGTAGTATAATACTTCAGTCTACTTTGTAATATACTACTTCAGTCTACTTTGTAATCAAATACTTTAGTCTACATTGTTATATAAAACGTAATATAATACTTCTATCTACTTTGTAGTATACAATTATTGACTAATGAGGCATTGAATATGATGTGATATCGACCAGATAATACCAATATTGACCAAGGCAAAGCCGAGGTCAATATAAATATTCTTTGGTCAATATCACATCATATCCAATGCCTCATTAGTCAATAACTGTTTTATGATATAACATTTAGAGAAAGATGTGCAGGTATCCTTGCACCTGGAAAAAATACTGAACTTATATACAAGTTTTGGGACTGTCAAGTATTTAGCAGAAACAGTGCAAACCTAGATAAGACAACTCTTTAACTATTTTATACATGTTTTGCATGAGTGTCATCATTCAACATTTACAGTCTTCTTTGTAATATAAAACGTAATATAATACTTCAGTCTACTTTGTTATATAATACTCAGTCTACTTTTGAAATAATACTTTAGTCTATTTTGTAATATAAAACGCAATATAATACTTCAGTCTAATTTGTAATATAATACTGCAGTCTACTTTGTAATAAAATACTTTAGTCTACTTTGTTATATAAAACGATATATAATACTTGTATCTACTTTGTAATATAAAACTTCAGTCTACTTTGTAATATAAAACGTAATATAATACTCCAGTCCACTCTGAAATATAATACTTCAGTCTACTTTTTTATAAAATACGTCAGTCTCTTTTGTAATATAATTCTTCAGTCTACTCTTGAAATATAAAACTTTGTCTACTTTGTAATTTAAAACTAATAATAATAATACCATCTGCATTGTAATATAATACTTCAGTCCACTTTGTAATTTAAAACTTAATATAATACTTCAGTCTACTTTGTAATATAATACTTCAGTCTACTTTGTCATATAATACTTCAGTCTATTTTGTCATATAATACTTCTATATACTTTGTAATATAAAACGTAATTTAATACTTCTATCTACTTTGTAATATAAAACATTGTACCTTTATTGCACGAATAAATACAAATTTAGTTTGTTTTGTCGTCTGATGAAAAGTTAGTTTTAGATGCATCTCCGACAAGCAATAAAGACTAAGATCATACTTACCTGACCTGGGTCCACACCCCTTGTCTTTACACTTACATTACATAATGACCCTCCACCTACTCAATACTAGCCTGTACTAAGTAGAGATACGATTTATAGATTGGTCTTTGTTTGTCAGAGCTAAATGTACGTTTAGAAGTGTTTGTCTACACTCAGTGGCCATAAGTGAGTTCCCAAAACGGCAAACGTTGTTAAATTTGCAAACTTTTTAGTACGATTAAAATATGGATAATTTGAAAATGAGAAATGCAGATATCTGAAATTTTAAACATATCACTATTTGCTATTTTACAACTTAATGATGCAAGATTAATATAGAAATAATACCATCTAGAGGTCGGGGGTATTATTTATTTCGACTACCCCTGATTTCAGAAATAGTTTGAATATTTGATTTGGGTTTCAAACTTCTTCCATTTTTACGTGACTATAGATATTGCTGATTTTTCTATATATTTTTGGTGATAATGGGTTATAATCTTGAGCTGTGAACAAGATGTGTTCACTTCTTCCTAATTTATTCGCCATCATATTTGGGGTGGGTGCGATATTTGTACCTCTGACCCAAAAATCTAATTTTTTAAACAAATCCACATGGAACTGAGCAACACGTATCAGTTTTTCTATGGTCTATTTATGAGTATATAAGCAATCAGTCTTTAAATGTTTCTTTCTTTCAAATAGAAAAGACAGCACCCAGGGATACCTAACCCCTAGGTCAAATTTTGTTTTACGAAGGGGTACCCGAACTTTCATATAGATTCATACAATATCTCTTTGTAAAAAATTGTTCTGTAAAAATGTAACCCCAAAAGGTACTTTCAACTAAAAATAACTATTACACAAATATTATATCACAGGTTATGCTGCTTGTGGCACCAATATCAGGGCTTGCAGTGAAAATTAGCTGATTGTCTTAGGATCTATCCATAGCTTATCATATGGTCAATCAAAATTTATTTGGAAAATAATATATTCAAACAGAAACTGTTATGATACCTCACAAAACATACATGCCCTATATTTCTGCATTTGTTTATTTAGTTTGTTTTACAGCAAAGTATGCTGCAGTCAGATCATTTTCATGGCATTATTCTCTGCCCAGGTCTCTGCAATGCGTTGTTTTATTTTCAGTATCACTTAAACAGTTTTATTTCCAGTACATTGCAAACGATGACATCATACAGGTTGATGATAAAGTCAATATACCCTGTATATTTATCCAGGGCAATTATTATTTGGGGAAATATGTTCTTAAAAGGTTCTTGAATTGTCTCAATTGGCTAGAAAAGACCATTGTTTCAGAGCATATATTTTGTCAATTTCTTGTATCATATTCTTCATAACTTTTAGAGAAATTGTTTGTGAAAGATTTAGCACATTTCGTTTCAGACAGCATTTTTAAAAGCTTAAAATTTGACTACTCATCTTCAGAGACAGTTTAAAACCAGAAAATAAAAATTAAGAACTATTTTTTTTGATGACTGCGTATTTCTGGAGATCAGACTAAGCCATTGAAATCAATCATTACCCAATATAACGAGAAATAAATGAGTAACGGCATTTTCAAATTTGTTCAAATAAACATGAAACACCTCTTGTATTTGCGATGGCGTACCTTCGACTGCTGCTCTAGTTTGGTTTATGATTTGGTCCCGCCCATACTATCTTTAGCACGAAATAAATTTGGCATTAAAACTGTGTATTAATGTACAATGTCTATACTGATGTAGGAGGAATAAATGGGTTTTAACATGATTGTCCGCATGTATGGCAGAAAATCTACTGATATTGCTTTTGCATTTTCTTCAAGTACGAGCTATGGTCATACAAATGCTGAGAAAACTTATAGAAAAGTATCAATGTACCTAAGGTGAAGGTTAACCATTGACCTTTCAGCCAAGGTCTCTCACATTGGACTGCCGTCAGTATGTTTAAGAAATAGATCAGCTCCAGCAGTGAATTGTTGTTTAATAATTCTAGACGGATGGCTGAGAATGGGTTTGCTCCCCCCATAGGGAAATTTGCAGACATATCCTATCTTGTAGAGAATTAAAAGCCGAGTCTTTTAAGAGATGTTTGCACTCTTTGCTCCGGAATGTTAGTCTGTAAATCAAACTAAGAAAAAGTAAATTGAAAGTTTGGGCTACAAATTAAAGACATTAAAATATTTATTTTTAAAAATCATTCATATATTCTGCATACTGGATATCTTAACTACGTATGACAGCCATTTGAACAAAATTGCGGCTTCCTAAGGTGTCATATGCGTTACATAAATCAGATAACCCATTAAAATTTGCAAGTGTGGCTAACATCATTTGCATTCACAATCTCTCTGTGTGTTTTGCAAAAAGTTTTTAACCATGTCTGACTAGCTTATGCAATTGGCTAACAGAAAAATTAAAATTTGCTTCCCTAGTTAAATATTTTTTCTGATATAAGCAATTAAACAACCCTACCCCTACCCAGTTTTAAGGTGAAATGTTTGGTATTAAAACTAAAGTAAAAATAGTTAAAAAATATTTGCAGTTGATGAATGTGTTTCATTGTTTGGGATTTATTTGCTTATATAAAAAGACTCATAAATCTGCAAGTTTGTTGCAAAATTTTTAATATCAGAGGCTGTAACATATGTTACCTGATGTAATAAATGGGCAAGCTCATTGTCTTTACGTAAGATATGCCTAAAAATGTTTTAATCTCCTCGAGGGAATTTTTCAGACATATTGCTTCTTATAGTACAACTCAAGCTGTATCGAATAAGGGATGTTTGCACTCTCTATGTTGGGGCGTTTGTCTGAAACAGCGTGTTACATGCGTTACTATATCAAATAAAGGAAATGTAGTTTGAAAGTTTGAGCTAAAATTGTGAAAAAAAAACTCGCAGCTGTTGGATATCTTACATTGTTTAGGGATTTTAAACTGGCTCCTGTGATAAGGACTTATAGATCTGCTAGTTGTCACCAAGTTTTAAAGATCAGAGAGCGTTACATATGTTAGCGTGATAAGTAAAATCATCAAACAGTATTTTGACATCAAGCTGAGTAAGGTCCTGCTCCATCCTAATCCCCTTTGGAATTCTGCAGACAAATTACATCTTATGTAACCATTCAAGGTGCATTTAATAAGAAATGTTTGCACTTTGTAAGTCGGGGTGTTAGCCTGTAACAGCCTGTTACATATGTTACTATATCATTTTGAGAATAAGAAATTTAAATGTTTGAGCTACCAAAAGAAGACATTAAAATTATCTAATAGATTGACATTCTTATAGTCTTTATACTGGATGTCTTTACTACATATGGAAGCTATTTAACATTAATACGGCTAACTATGGTGTTATGTGTGTTACATGAACCTAATTATAATTTAAAAGCTATAATTGTGGCTATCGTCATGTAGTTAAACAACTACTATGACTTGGTTTCAAACTGTTTTATTAGATTTTACAAACATATACTCAATTGATGAATAGGGAAAACCCAGTTTGCTTTTATATCTTAAATATATTGTCTTTTAGGAGCTAATACACAGCCCTACTCCCAGTTTTACAGAGAAGCGAATTTTGTTATTACCGTTTAAGTAAAACACATGAAAGCGATTACAGCGTGTGGATATTTTTCATTTTCTTAGTCTGTCTTGCTCATATATCTACAAGATGTCATTAAGTTAAAGATCAGGACACTTAATGTGTACTTATAAGTCTTTGGTGCCAAAACACTAGGAATTATATTCATTTCTATTTATCAAACCCATAAACTGGTGTTACAGATGTTATCAATGACCTTTTGGACATATTTCCTAATACTGTGCATATAATGCTAAATATAGAGCCACAAATAGAAAATATCGTTTTACATTTATACAAGAAAATACAATAAATGAAATGTTCCAAACTATTTCTCATCGATTTAACACTCATGTTAAACGTTTGTGGTTATCTGCTTCTGTGGTAATCATTATTACTGGGTATCACACGCCTCCTTGCAACTAGTAGAATCATCACACAATATTTCAATCATTTACTAAAATAAAATTTTACCACCAGTCCACTCAAAATTGATGAGCCATTATCAACTTTCCAATTTTGCCATTTATGGCTTGGAACATTCGGAAACTGATATGAATTTCTAATAGTTGGCTCTTTGAGTATGTGTTTCAAGTGATACTCTGCAAGTAGGAGAAAGACTAAAGCTTTACAAGGAGGAAAACTATGCCATTAAGAGCAATGAGAACCTGGACTGATGTACCTTGATATTTCTGTGATAAAGAATCATATCTTAGCTGGTTAACTTTTATAAATGTAGCCTTTCCATACGTGCAACTCACATATTTTCATCTAATAATGTCTCTGCACTTATTATCTTTCCCCAAGCATTCAAAAACTTATTTGAAGTCTTAGTTCTTCTGAAGTGCTGAAACCGAGGTAACTCTTTCCCTTCAGATAAACGAACTAGATGTATCACAGCAGGTAAAGCAATGAAATGAAGGATGAAAAGAGCGCAAATTAGACCCTTTCAATTCAATGCTTCACTAAGTTTCAAAGATAAGAGCGCTTATTAAAGGATGTAACATATATAACTCGTCATAATAAATGAGCAAGGGCATTGTCATGACATCCTTTTTGATTACACAGTCAGAGGCAAGTTTTTTCAATGGATCATGAAATGAGGCACCTTATCAACTTGTTTACTCTGTATAAATCTTCCATAGAGCATAATATAGAACTACTTGTTATCCCATTCTACCTAAAGTCCACTTTCCTTCTTTTGAATGCAACAGCTAATGATATGGCTGCAAAAACTGAGAAATCATAGGTTTTACATTAATTTAAGACATGCTTCAATGTACTGACATAAAAAACAACCAACTGCAAACATAATTGATGGCAATGTCCAGCTTCATATTCTTTCTCTTATACCAGATAACTTTCAAGGTGTAACAGAAATTGTTTCAGACGGTTTGCCAAAACCATCAAGAGTCAACATTGTAACTAAGGAAAACTTATAAAGTTCTTTGGGCGCAGCAAAATACTATTGATCTAAGACCTGAGGACTTAAGCACCAAAAGACTGGAAAGGTTCCATGGCAAATGATGCAAAAAAGCAGCCTATCAAATTTCTGTTTGACCAATGTCAGGAATCTTAAAGTATTCTTAGAGGTACACAGTAGAGACATAGATTTTGCAAAATCAGAGCAAAGTTATCATTTGAGTAGCACGGATGCAGAGGCAGCTGCAGTTAGACTGCTCTTGCCACTTCACAGGAAGAGATATATACCAGAGTCATACTCCATTGTATGCATATATGTGAAATGGCATTAAACCCATATTAAATCAGGTGTTTGATCCCATGACACTGACATGCTATTTCTGCTTTTAAAGAATGCTAAGGATTCAAGTTTGGCTGAGTCAAGTTGTTTGACGCTGGCACTGGCAACACATACAAAGAAAATTAAGTCTTTTGACGGCTAAAGAGGAGGATCACACGAAATGCTTATAAGTGATGTTTGTCACAATTACCAATTTTGAAAAGTAATCTTAATTAATGTAACACATATAACACCATAGGAAGCTGTATAATTGATAAAAAAATCTTTTCTTATGTATCAAAGGTATTCAGCATGCAAACTACATGAATAATTCAAATAAATAGATAGTTTTATGTCTTCTTCCTGTTTCTCAGACTTTCAATTCATTTATTCTTAAATTGATATGGTAACATACGTATCATACCATTACAGGCTAACCCCCTAGTTAATAGAGTGCAAACATCTCTTATTTGATGCAGCTTGAATTGTTCTTTAAGGTAGGATATGTCTGCACAACTCTCAAAGGGGTGGAGAGGAACAGGGTTGTACTCAGTTTGCAGTCCTAATACAATGCCATGATTCTACTGGTTGTGATGAAATGGGTGATTATTTTGCAATAGAAGCAGACACAATGATAGACATTGTGAGGGTGACTTGAATAAAGATTGTTTTTGAATAACTTTATTTAATAGGAATATTTATTAAATTGTGTCATTTAAATGAGAACTATTATTTTCTATCTATATGTCTATATATTTATATATTATAGGCATTAGGAAATATGTGGTTACAAAGGTTTTATATAACATAGGTAACACAATTCCAAGGGCTTGTTATCAGCAATGACTGTAGTTACTAAGACTAAGGCACCAGAGGCTAGAGATTAGTAGGAAAACATGTGAAAACCCGTATTTTTCTGAAATATCATCTCTTACTTCCAAGAAATTTCCTAGCTCATTCATTATGCCATGTAACGTACGTTACATACTTTAATAAGTACTCTGATCCTGATGTCAAACTTGCAAATGTATGATTCTTTATTGCATTAGCAAGACAGTGCCAAAAATGTAAGATATCCACGAGCATCAAATATTTTCATATATTTTTCTTCAATTATAGATACCAAAATTGGATACTTAAAACTGGGGGTAGGGTTGTTTAATAGCTCATATAAAACAATGTATTTGAGATAGAAAAGCAAACTTTGTTTTTTCTATTAGTCAAATGAGTACTTCAGTAAACTAAGATTTAAAACAATTGTAAAAATGCACAAATCGTCTGTAAAATGAATGATGTTAGTCACGATTTCAACTTTCAAAGGGAAATTTAATCTATGTAACACATATAACACCATTGAAGGCTGTAATTTTGCTTAAAATGCTGCTTTTATGTAGCTTAGGCATCCAGCTTGCAAACTACATAAGAAATTTGAATAATTAGATGGTTTAATGTCATCTTTCTGTAGCTCAAACTTTCATTTTGATTTTTTCCTTAGTTTGTTACAGTAACATATGTAACAGGCTGTAAGAGACTAACGCCCCGGAGCACAGAGTGCAAATATCTCTTAAAAGATGCGGCTTGAAATTTACTTTAAGATAGGATATGTCTGCAAAATTCCCTAGGGGGGGGGGGGGGGGGAGCAGGACCTTTTTTAGCTTGAAGTCTATTCACTGTTTGGGTGTCAGTTGTAAAAGAGATCAAATCACGAGCCCGTAGCGCGAGTGATTTATCCTCGTACAACTGACCGACAAACAGTGAATTATTATTCAACAATTCACGCATTTGAGCTGATCTATGTCGATTCTAACGCACAATAAACGACGAAAATACATTTGAAGTCATCAGCTTCTTCCAACTTTCCGCCATTGCACTGAAGAACTCCCGCCGATATTTAGACTACGTAGCATACGTTTACATGTATTTGTAACGTCTTTCAAGCGTAAAAACGACGTTACACCGTCTTACGCTCCAGTAACAAATGCGTTCAGCTATCACACACTTTAGCTGTGAATTATGGTTTGAAATATCGCGCTTTTTAACATTGACTCTATAGGCGAGGTGTGTGAGAATTAACCAGATTTTTTCACACTAGATGCAAGGCAAATTGAACTCAAATTTCATAGGGTGCCATTCGCGGATCCAGAAAATTCCGTCGAAGTTGTGGAGGGGGGGGGTCTTGACTTTTATGCTCATCGACGTGTTTCATAGAGGGGCGTACGGACCTTACTAAAGAAGTAATATGACCCAGTTGTTTCTCGCTCGAGGTGGGGATGGGGGTGGGGGTGGAGTCTGTACCTGTATTTCTAAGGAAACATATAGCATCTTGTGATTTTCCAGGGAGAAAGGTGGTTTCCGAACCCCCCCCCCCCCTGGATTCGCCAATTAGAGCGTAAACAGGGATAGTCACAATCACACACTGCAGACCAACCCATGGCACCGTGAGTAAGAGCCACAGAACAATAAGGATTACAAGACACTAGGAAGACAAACCGTAAAGTGAAGCAAAGCTCGAAAAGACACAAAGCAATGAATAGCTGTTGACTTGGGACGTAAAGCAACAAAACCAACCAACCAACCAACAAAGCAATGAACAAAAAACATAGAACAAACACAAAACCCTACAATGCAAAATGACAATGTGGTCTTGATCATTTAGATAAAATCTGTCAAAACTCGTTAAAATGCTTCTTCTCTGGAACGAAAGGACCAGCAACTATTGATAAATAGCATTATGGATGTATGTTCTACAATGTATGTTTGACACGTGGTCCTATGTTGACCTTGATCTATTGTATGACAAGGCCAAATTTGTTTCTGGATGTGTTTGCATGGGGATAAACTTTGAACATACGATATTTCGATTACTGTTGAAGCCGAAGCAAGAACACTTTCTAGATATATTATTATGAGCCGCGACATGTGATTTCCAACAATGTGGCATTTTGACACATGAAGACTTAGACGAGCCCGTGCAGCCACCTTTTAAGCTTAGAAACTCCAAAGATGTTCAATCAGTAAATGAACAGTCATAGAATATTTAAGCAACTAGCAAAGACTCTGATCAGACTCTGATCAGACTGCGTGTATGCGCAGACTGATCCGAGGCTTTGCTGGCGCACATACCACATTGTTGTCAATCTTATGTCGCGGATCATATGTATAATCTAATCAGGCAATGACTACAGGAAACCAGCAAAGTTCACCGTCTGGTGAGCTCTTCGGAAACTTACGCTTTTATCATTCAGTGGCCATAATTGAGTTCCCATAACATACTCTTAGTTTTTCTCTTGGAACCTTTATATATTGTACATAGGTATTTAAAGTATGTTCTGTTAGAAAATAAAGCATTACTGTTGGATATTTACTGTTTGAAAGCTACTTGAACATCAAATTCTAGGGTTTACAGTTTCCATAGCAACACTAAATTGCATGCAAAATACTCAAATGCAATATTTGGTGATCAGTTTATCGATAATAGATGCTTAAAATATCTAAGAAATTGAGTCGGCTGTGAGTTTTGAGAATTTGCTTTTCAAACTTCTTCCAAGACACATTTTAAACATGAGATACCCATTTGGGCACTTGTACGGAAGAACTTATTAAGCCCAGTTTCCAAGCAAAACAGGCACACATGGGCTGTTTCTCATTTTATTAATAGACTGAGTGTGCCTCATAAACTTATAAGCAAATTCCACACTTAAATACGTATTTTCTTAGAAGATACACCCGTTTTAGCTCTTAAAATCAGTTAAAGGGGGGTGGGATGTATTTAGGGCCACCGTGTTAGGGCTATGCTTTAAATTGCCATCTTGTCTATTTGCAATTCCAGGGACACATTCGTTATGCATGAAAAAGCAAAATGTGTTTGTTGTAATTATATGCAACCGCAAAAAGTGAAATTCAAATCTGTTCAAATAAACATGAAACAGGTCTCGTACCCGCTTTTTTACCTATAATATTTACCTTGGGGTCAAGGTCACACAAAATGTAGCTCAGCATCTTCAACATAATGTGACTTATACACCTGTGAAGTTTGAAGTTGCTATGTCCAATGGTTAAGGCGGAGATGCATTTACAAGAAAATACATTATATGATCTTGACCTAGTGGTCAAGGTCACACAAAATTTTGTACAGTACTCTCCAAATCATATGACCTATGTACCTGCAAAATTTGAAGTTGCTACGTCCAACAGTTTAGGAGAAGACGGATTTACAAGTAAGTACATTATATGAGGTCACACAAAATGTTGCCCAGTACCATCCACATCATGTGACCTTTGCACCTGCAAACATTGAAGTTGCTATTTCCAATGGTTTAGGAGAAGATGCATTTACAAGAAAATACATTATTTGACCTTGACCCCAAGGTCAAAGTCACATGAAGTGTTGCCTAGTACCCTCGACATCATGTGACCTATGCACAGGCAAAATTTTAAGTTGCTATTTCCAACATTTTATGAGGAGATGTGTTTACAAGAAAATATATTATTTGACCTTTGACCTTGACCTTCGGGTCAAGGTCACACAAAAAATCACCAAGTACCCTCTACATCATGTGATATAAATTGCTACGTTTAATGGTTTTGGAGAAGATACAATAAGAAGAAACGTGACGGACGGACGCACGGACGGACGGACGACGGACCGACTTTGGTACGAAATTAATATACCCTATTTTTCTAACGAAAAAGCGGGTATAATAAGCAACAAAAATGTCAACTTTGTCTACAGTAATCTAGAGACCATGAAGTTGGGTTGTTACTACTGTCCTGCCAGCCAAGAGTGACAGTGACGTCATGTTTTGTTTACAAATATATTAGGGGTTTAGAATCGATAGATCACTTGTATAAAAATACAAGTGATCTATCGATTCGCTTTGGCTGAAGAGGAGTGTACAAGATAATGTTTTACTTAACAATTGTTAACAAAATATTACATCACTGTCACTTTTGGTTGGCACGACAGTAACTGTACAGTTAACTTCACATATTTTCATATCTGGATATATAACAATATAACTGACTGCTATGTCAATTTTTTAGCTATTCATTTAATCATTCATATACTGGAAACCCCTATATGGGTATATCGGCAGTGAAGACCCAGATGAAATGCAGCATAATGCTGCCTTTTATCAGGGCTTGCACTGTTTGCTATGATACCAAAACACAATCTTCGGGGACTGAAGTACATAATTATTTGAAGATTTCTACCTGTGCCCCTTTAATATATATAATGAACAATCCCATCTTTATTATATGTATGGGAAATTACATCAGAATACAAACGGTCAAAGTAAACTGTAGTTTGTATCAGCTGAATATTTATTGGGTAGTAAGGGGAAGTCTTCTATTATACTTACAAGCAACTTCAAGCTTAGCACCAATGCTCAAAATAGAACCAAATTCATTTCTTGCGATACATCTGTATACCCCAGAATCAGCTCGTTGTATATGATCTAGCCTTAAAATGGATGATGAAGTGAAGTTGGAGATATGAACACCATCTTTTAGCCAGGAGTATTCTGCCGGTGGATGACTGGCAGCTCTACAAATGAATTCTTTTGTGTGTCCCTCTTGCAGTGGGGTACCTTCTGTAGGATTCGTAGTGAAAATTTGAGGTGGATGATCTGTAAAAAAAGATGCATTTTAACCCATTTAAGTCGAATGGAATTTTATACACTTATCAATTGGATTTTATGGGTGTTTGGTGCTATTTTTCATTTGTATTAAAATTTTAAATTTCAATAGAACATTCTGTAAGCAAACAGTGGAGAACCTGATAGGACGCCGCATTCTGTGGCGTCTGATCTGGATCTGCACTGTTTGTCTATGTCCCACAAAAAGCACGCTAGGCTTAAATGGGTTAGTCTGATTTGTTGGCGGGTCTGTTTCTCTTATCATTATCAATTTAGCCTATATTATTTCTCATTAAAATATTCCCTTATTCATTAAAATGAATTCCTTTATTCTTTAAAAAAACGATATAGGTTAAGGCCCAGTTGAAAAATGAGCCCTATTTAGGCAGCCATTCCGCCCCAAATTGATACAATTTAATAATGAAAAATGGTGAAAATTAACTTTTCTGGATAAGCATTCTTTTGATGTCAGGGAAATGTCTATATGACCTCCATAATAACGTGTATAAATATGACACACACCATTTGTATCGTTGATGAGTAACATAGGTTCAAAAATGGAACCTGTGTGTAAGAGTTATGGAGCACATGGCACGGTTATTTAGATTTGCATATTATCTAGATACAATGCAGTCAAACTAATGTTTGATCGTTTAAAGCAAGGAATCAATGTACTAACAAGCTAGATATACATTGTAATTTTGTCAGGATCAGCGGTATTGTAAATGGTTAAACATTGAAAACATCATTGGTTATGATCAGGAAGACTGAATAATTAGGACTTAAAGCAATCTCATATGCAAATTAAATAATGAAAAGAAATGTCTTAAAATCACAGAGATTACTGAAAAAGAAAACTGTTATTTGATCATTTTAAATATTATGAAAAATACTAAAAGAAATACAGAGTATTTTAGAGAAAATGAAACTTTTTAAAGAAAAATAGATATGAATTTTGACTTAAGTAATGGAATTATCTAATAGAACTCTGTTGTGCAAAAAATGTGACACCTAATACAGGCCTCAAACTTTAAAAGAGCGCTTTTGAAAATAAGTTTTCTTGAGCACTCGTACCGTCTTAAATAGCGCCCAAAGCGTGTGTTTTTTTCAAAAATACATGTAGTACAGTCTTTCTCTCAAAATAAATTAATAATGCTTACCTGTGCTGGTAAATTACGGAAAAATACAGTAGGTGAAGATAAGTGGAAACTTAGAAATTTGAATCTGCGCCATGTTGTGTCAGTAGAGCAGGTTTTCTTTATAAAAGATGATTAATCACAAAAAGAGGATAACCCCTTATTACACATAGTCATCAGTATCAAAACAAACAAACAAACTTACCATCTAGACAAACGACGTCCTTTATTGTATAAACAAGCGAAACCAGAAGAAAGACTTGTGAAAAGCTGCATTTCTTTAAAAACCCAACTCCAGTTCTCGTTAAAAATAAGTCCTGACAAAACATGCTTGATAGTTTCGCGCAATGCTTGATTTCAATAAGCCTGTCTGTACGTTATATACGTCTTTTAAAAACATACGATCACGTGAGCAGCTTAGATAAAATACTAAATGTAGTGCAGGATACATGGAATAGTGGCACCTCTTCACCTACGCTCTCAGATAAGATATTGGGATCACCTTTTCCACACCATAATAAGAACATCTTATTGCTCCTTTGAGTGATATTCCAATGTCTTACAATGTACAAAATGCACACACATGCACGCTGGTGCAATAATAAAGTTATTGTATAGTTGCTAAAGCTCGTGAATTATCTTCCCGTTCAAATGCACAAACCACACGTGTACCATAGCCTTACAATGGTACAAATGGACGCCTTGCAATATATAAGTGCAAATGGACTCTATTACTTTGAATGTGGAGCCAAGTAGTAGACAACTGTGTGGTACGAGGGTCAGTCAAAATAGCTGAGCCCTACTTCATTACATTTTAATTTGGTATTGTAGACAACTAATTTGATTATGTCCTATAAGTATAACATGTCATAAATCTTTTAACCCTAAGGAATCACCCTAGTGAAGCTTCTATCATGGTTGCTAAGCAACTGAAGATCATCAGTCAGATCGATGCGTTCACGATCTCAGCTACCAGGAATGTACAGTACTCGTATGTCTTTAAAAAGCCTGTGTGCTTGATATTTTTTGTGAAATATATATTTGATATCTATCTGAATAACATATCTTTTCATTACATTAAGTTCGTTAATGTTTAGGTGAGCATTGATTGTATGCGTTGCCTAGCAATAAAACTGGCCAAAATTCCTCAAATTTTCAAATACACGTTAATTATGTTGCCAGGGTAGCAAAATTACGCATTCAAATCAATGAACATTATACGTCTGGTTTGTGTATGCACTACTCTTAAAGCATTATTAGGCTAAATTTTATGTTTTCTTTTAAAATTGTGTAAATACAAATGTGGTTGGGATAAATTATAGGACTTCAGGTGTGTTAAAATTTGAAAAATTTAAAATCAAACTACTACAGCATCTATAATTTGGAGTCAGTTGGTTTCTATTCTTTGATACTGTATAGGTACATGTTAAATATATCAGAGCCTTGCTTTAACATTACTGTTTCCATAGCAACGCTTAGTTTTAGATGTATCACAGCGTGAACGCACCCCTTTGACAGGTTGTATTCTGTTGTCTAGCAACCGTTACAAAAAGCCTACCAACAGAAATGTATTAGGTGATTGAATAGATGACATATAACTACAATGAAATATCATCTAAATACATGTCCATTTTACTCGATCAAATGGTATGAGGTAGGGCTCGGTTAATTTTCTCTCACCCTCGTATATTCTGAATCGGAAAATTACCAGACGTTCAATTACATACTGCACAGTTTCTTCATTGCAGCTTATTGCAAAGCTAGAAAGGACACAAACATATACGTGTTTATAACAAAAACAGGACACCCCCACCCCAAAACACACACACGCACGCACAATTGACGTAACAACAAAAAGTGAAAGATTTTTGGTCCCTTAAGAACGAACTAACCAATGATACAAATTGCGCGTTGTTGCAGATTTGTTTTTGTTTTGTATTGAGAGAGACTTCATGTTGTCTCTGTCAGACAATAATCAAACTCATAATTATTGAAGCTTTTAACGTCACATCCATATATTTAGATGACTTCCTTAATATTGATAATTCTTATTTTGAACAAATGGTAAGTCAGATATATCTCACTGAACTTCAGTTAAATAAGGCAAATTATTCTGATACTGAAGGCCCCGTTTTTTGACTTGAACTTGCCCATGTCGAATGGCATTGTTTCATCTTGAAGATTTATTATAAACGGGATGAATTTAATTTTGAATTAGTAAATTTCCCATTTCTTGCTGGAGATGTTCCTCGCTCCTCTTCCTATGGTGTACACGTATATATTTCGCAGCTTATTCGTTTTGCAAGGGTGTGCTCTAATGTTGATGACTTCTAGGGCGATGATTTAGCGTAAGTAAGATGTGTGTAAGCCCCCCCCCCCACCCGATTGCTTAGGCTGCTGTCCGTTCTGACGCGGTGGTTCTGTTGTTTATCTTATGTTTAATGTACTTCCCATTTTTATGGCAGTTCTGTGTTTCTCCTTGTTTTGTTGTGCATTACTTTGAGAGTGGGAAGGTTGGTTGCATGCTTTTATTGTCTTACAGATGTATTGTTACTATGAATGTTCTGTGGTTTTTCCTCACGGTGCCGTGGGTTGGTCTGCAGTATGTGATTGTGGTATTTTCTGACCATACTCACTTACTTTTTCAACTACAGAAACTTATATTTGACTGCTAAGTAGATATCATACAATTCGAAAAGCATTTTCTAAATTCTACCACAAACACTCAGAATTAATTGTTAAATACAACATTGGGTCAAAAGCTCTTCTGCACCAGGGAATATCAGAAGCTATATTTTATGGTGATTTAGTTTATAAATTCAAAATTGTTGGAAAATCATTTCAAAAAGATTAGCAAACGTTATAAAAAGGTTGAATACAACTTGGATATCATGCGATAGTCGTGAGCCTTTTTCTTTGTTTCGCCATAGTATGCTAATTTGATTAAATTGTTTCTCCATGATGATACATTGCAATAGTCAGGAAGGCTCCGTGCGAGCTTAACATTTTTGTGCTTCGACAACAGCTGAATCTAGGGCGAAGATTTGGTACCAGTAAATGCATTTAAGCCCCCCCCCCCACCCCCACCAGTGGCTTATGCTGCTGTTGGTTCCGTTGTTGTTGGTTCGTTTTTGTTTGTTACTCCCATTAATGGATTTTGTAATTGATCTATGTTTTCGTGTACGTTTCTCTATGTCCATTCTAGATAGTCTTGATTGGGGAAGAGAGAGCTGGTTGCTTTGCTTAGATTGTCTTCCTGGTGTCTCGTGATTGTTGTGTGGCTCTTCCTCGCGGTGCCATGGGTTTTTTCTGCAGTTTGTGATTGTCGTATTTCCTGGTCATACTCACTTACTATTTTTACTGTAGCTAGAGGGGAAAGCAGCTTCCTTTATTTTACAGGCATGTTTTGTTTTGTTTTTTCAAGTGTTTAGCTTGCGTGGAAGCTTCATAACTTATCGGTCAATGTTTCATCACACTTCAAGATAAATGTTTCGTCTGCTTTACTGATAGAAGAGCTACGTCAATTTGGTAGATAAAGCGTGGTCTTTTATTGCATTCTATCACATGATGACACGTCTCCAATGTATCAAAATCAATAAACCACTATAGGGATCACACATGTTTTTTCATGCATTAACATTTGCCAGGTCCCGAGGAAGCTGTTTGAACACGAGGCCGTTAGGCCGAGTGTTCAAACATCGTCCGAGGGACCCGGCAAGTGTTAATGCAATGAAACAATCATGTGTGATCGTTATTCTTGCATATTTTACCTGATTTCAGCATAAACCGCGCTGAAAACGTCGCTTAAACATTAAATATCCCTATTGTTACACTTGATTTCTCAAAACAAAATGGCGTCAGCGCCAACTTTCGAACGTCATTACGTCACCACAACGTCATATATACGCGTGCAACGTTTTCGCGAACGAAAGCATCCGCGAAATGATCAGTCACGGCCGAAACGCATTCCAGTGAAACGTTATGCATGCAAATCAGGGCCAAGTTTAGGCTTTTTCAAGTAAAACACATGTTCAAACAGCACGTGATTCTCATGATTTGAACATGTATTTTGCGGCTTCAAACAGCTTCGCGTAACGAATTCCCTTGCAAGAATAGTGGTTTGCACTTAGCGCTACGACATGACGCCCACAATTTATCGTCGCGCATTAATAGAGTTTTCGCTTACTGTAAAGGCGGCAACTTTAATATCCATAGCTGTGCGTGGTTCGGCTATTTCATCTGCTAAACAAGGGAAATCGGGTTCTATTTATAATTTGGTAAAGAATTAATAAGTTGTTTGGGCCGCGCAAACGTGCGTGCATTTCATGAAAATCCTAACCGAATACACACTGAACTCACATTTATTAACCCTTAAAGCGTATAATCACAAAATGTATGTTTTTGTAGTCTACTAAATATTTAAAGCATCATAAACAAACAGTGTGAACCCAGATCAGACTGCTCCTAGAGGAGCAGTCTGATCTGGGTCCACAATGTTTGCCTCTATGCTTATGTTAAATAGACATTTTCAGATGCAGTTATTTTGCTGGCGTTTAAGGACTAAATAATGTGTTTTGCGTCTATACTGAGGTAATGGCGCAAGCTGATACAGTTACTTTTGAATAAAACCACGCCTCATTTTCAGCTTTTATAAGGTTGACCAGTCCTAATTACATGTACGCATTGATGAAAATCTATCTATCTATCTATCTATCTATCTTGGTTCGCTCATACATGAGAATTACACCAGGGAGTGCGAATTTGGAAATTTTGATAAAATAAAAAACAAAAACAACACAAAAAACCAAAACAACACAAAAAAAAACACAAAAACTTTTGGCTGAATTTTTGTTTAAATAAGGAGTGCCCTAAAATCCTCTGTGGACTGGGTATTTGCCACAGAAGGAGACAGACTATTCCAATGTGGAATAGTTCGGGGGAAAAGGGAATTCTTCAGGGCATCACTGTATGTCTGGTGTCTGCGGTATTCAGCACTATGTGATGACCTGATAGTTTTCAAACTGTGAGCAGGGGTCATAAACTTGTCTTTTTCAATAGACACTGCTCCACAATGAATCTTGTGAAAGAGAAGCAAGGAGGACTGGTCCCTCCGGGCCTCAAGAGATGGCCATTCAAGCTCATCAAGCATCTTAGCATTTTCGTGTAAAAACGCGACTTCATAGTAATTTTAGTGTCACGTGATAAATAGAATGTAACATTCGTACTTCTGTATTATTGCGCGAGATAAAATGATGTGCTCGCCGAGCATCTTATTTTTGTTTGTTTTTGTTTGATTTGATTCTTTACGTCCACTCAACAATCTTTCAGTTATGCGGGACGGTCTTCCTGGGTTGAACCAGTACTAAGCTAGGATAAATGTGTCTTGCTCAAGGACCACAACGCAGTGACGCCGGTGAGGCTCGAACCCGCGGCCCTTCGGTCTCGAGTCAAGCACTCTACCACTGAGCCACTGCGCTCCCTCCGAGCATCTTATCTCTTTTCCAGAGCTCATTTAATAAATTCAATATAATCTACATGAGCACTCATGTATGAACTATTTTATTTACATTTTCAAAGCAAGCATTTAATGAATATTTAGATATTTCCAACCGTGCATAGCCCCATGAAAGACAAAAAATGATTGACGCTCCGTACATCGAGTTCATTCGCCAGAAGTGACATTAAATTTTGTGTTGTGATTGACAGCGAGCCACACCCGAGTCGTACGTGCAAAACAAGCCTTTTGTTTGCTTCATTGAATACGTGTTCACACTGGCTGGTCTCCCTTTTGGCTTTACACACCAACAAAACCACCATGAATACGATTACATATTGAATGCAAAACTTGTTTGTTGTTTCTCTAAATTATAAATGATTTCTATATTTTAGATATTTATTATATTATAAGATTTAAATATAAGCATTCGGGATTCACGTACTTTGCAAGAGACTCGAAGTATTCATGATTCAATGAATATTCCAAAAATTGAATTTGTTTCATATATATATATATATATATATATATATATATATATATATATATATATATATATATATATATAACAAGAAAAAAAGACGAAGAAAGATGTGACTGGTTCTGTTTATAACATAATAAATATTTTCATGGCTCTATATTATGAGTATAGTGGTCTACATATGTTTGGGACATGGAGTGGGCGGTGAGTATGTGCTTACCCCTTGAAACCCCAAAGCGAATAATAATCACTGATGATATTATCAGCGTCATTTCAAAGTTACTACGTAGACATAGTTAATGCTGAATCACGGATAAACACCATATGCCCTGACCTGTAGTCATAGTTACTGGTTTTCCGGCTTGCAGCTCTTCTTTGGACCTTCTCAAGCTGGTAATTCCTTAGTGTGAGGGTCCCAGACAGCAGCCACATACTCCAGTTGAGGGCGGACAAGTGTATTGTAGAAAGAGAATCTGAGTCTGAGTCGTTCTAGAGTTGGTAGGTTTGTTCTTGTCAAAATTTCTCCATAAGAAGATTCATAACTATTACAAACAATTTTCAATTTATCTAGCTTTTCAATATTAACCTTGCTGCAATTGTACCAGACACTAGCTATGATTGGATCTGAAGCCGCCGTGGTGTAGGGGATAAACCTATGTCTTGTAAACCAGGGGTCGCAGGTTCGATTCCCGGCTTCTCCTAGTCTGTCGGATGAGACTTTAAGCCGTTGCCCCGTCTTCTGAGACGCTTTAAAACCAGAACCACTGCCGGTTGAGCCTTCGGGAGTTCCTGGACATAGAACCACAAAAAACATAAACCCACCCGGCCAGTACTGGTACAGCCAAGGAACACGGCCACAAAAACAAAGATCCTAACAGCCTAGTTTCTTCGGACAGACTTTTGCTGATCCTTTTGATCACATTTAGTTGTCAGGCTACTTTCTGACAAATCCTGGAATCATTGAAATTAAGCTGGTAATCTAGTTCAACTCCACCGTCTCCTCACACCACATAGTACACGTGCTTTCGGCGACAATGAAGCGCTTTAGTTCAGAGAAGGTCTTTTACCACATGTGGTCTACTATTGCCTAGAGCTTTCCGTGATTTGCCTGCATTCAGTTATCATCAAAGTAAGAAAGAGGGCAAAGATCAGGAATCGATACATACACAAAATTGTATATCATGAAGCGTCGAGGGTGATGCAATGGTATGGCCTCATCAACGAGACGTGATACTGTACGCCAGATCAAGTTACTATTATAATAATATATTTAATATACATGTATACCCTTTTCTAACATTATTCTGAATTTATAACTTGTTTTGGTTATTAATCCCGAATATTGCGGTAACGTTTGCCATTACGTTTCGTTTCTTGATGTTACTTCATTTATGTTTTCCATCTCTGGTTCCATGCTTGAAATTTACTTTACCCAACGTCGCCGCAAAAACAGGTATTCGACGTTAACCTCATTTTAAAGGATAGTGATACGGATTCTGAAAACCTCAGTTCGTTGATCCGGCTTTCTGTATCAGATGGCCAGAAAACAGACAGTTCAAACGTTGTATCATTTATATAATAAAATCAAGCACCACACCTCAGTGTGCAGAGTGTCATTATTCTAACAAGAACTCAATATTTCAAAATGACAGATTGTATAAACATTGTCATGCCATGTTGTTCTGGTTACCATTAGCTCTGTTTTGGTTGGATAGCTTATCTAACCATTCGTCTCTTCAAAGAAACATTAATTGCGGTTACAGATTAAAATGTTATTGCAAATGATTTTGACAAGAAGCGTTAGCTCTTGATAGGCGGGGCATGGAAGAAAGTCGTCAGTTGAAGTTTTGGCTTTGTAGTATCAACACTTTGGGTTTAACATCTCTAAATTAAATATCATGAAATAGGAAAGTTCTTTTTTCAAAATCAGAAATATATATACTTTAGTAACATTATGAAATAAACTGTTGGTGTATTAAATATGGAAACTGATACATTTGTCTACTTATTGTGTTAATTCCCCAATTAATATAATAACACGTTAGTTGACGTTTAGATGACGTTAACCATGAACGTTACATCAGTTTATTGTAATTTCTGTTTCACTTTCTTTTACAGCCTTTAGGACAGTAAAATGGCAAGCACCCTATATCCCTAAACCCCATATGATATACAAACATCAGGGTTCGACCATTTGATATCATATCTGGTCCCTAGGGATGTGACATCCGAGTGGGGGAGCTTTATTCTGTTCTGTTCAATTATTGGACTGATAGATTTGACCAATCAAATTGATCCACCTGCCAGACACGTGTACTTCCGGTGTGGCCGGCAAACCAAAACAACGACCAAACTTCGCCGACTTTTGGGTGGATATACCAATAAGTATATCATTATGACGGGGGCTGCTTTAACAACCCTAGTAGCATTGTCAATATTTATGCTTGCTACCAGTGAGAAAACCCCTGCTAAAGGACCAAAAGTAACAGACAAAGTAAGTCTCTTACCTCCGTTACTCCACCCACCAAATGGGGGGCACAGTGACTTTTTTTTGGTTTGATTTGATTCATTACGTCCCATCAACAATCTGTCAGTAAAACAGGGACGGGTCTTCCTGTGTTGAACCAGTACTAAGCGAGGATAAATGTTTCTTGCTCAAGGACAACAATGCAGTGACGCCGGTGAGGCTCGAACCTGCTTCCTCTGGGTCTCGAGTCAAGCACTCTACCACTGAGCAACTGCGCTCCCAGGGAGCACAGTGACCAGGGTAGGGTGCTTGACTCAAGAACAAGGGCTGCGGGTTCGAGCCTCACCGGCGTCACTGTGCTGTGTCTTTGAGCAAGACACATTTATCCTTGCTTAGTACTGGTTCAACCGGGTGCGTTTACAGTACTAACAGGGGTCACTGGACATTTCGGCCCATAATAGGGCTGGCATGATTAATCGAAATATCGATTAATCGGTCGATATACAAAAGAAAAACGATTATCGATATAAAAATTTAAAAATCGGTTACTTTTAATGGATGTTCTGTCTATTTATTCAATTAAAATCCAAGCGTAATTGCCTCCTTTTATTTTCTATTTCAACCGGAAGTGCCGTAAAGTGCATTGTCATAAACAGTAGATGCGTATAAATTGCTGTAACGAAGTAGTAAAACGTTGTACTCTGCAGGCTAACTCAACAACTGATTGTTAGAAAAAGTTATTCCTACGCTCCTTTGTTTTATATAAAGTAGTACAAAATCACGAAAATTCATCAAATGAATAATCTAGCATGAAAGTTGTTTTTCTCCGCGGTTAAATTCGAGTTTAGAAGCTTTCAATTTTACCGACGTACAGCGGGTCTTATTTTACACAAAGTTGTTCGTGTCATGCATACTTAACATCCTTTTGTATGACCTCACGCAACGTGCCGAAATTAACAACAAACAATGGCGGACTGCGAGTTCAATTACCGACTTTCTTTCAATTTTCTTCCAACAGAGTGGATGACGACTTGTTTTGAGCAAAGGTGCCACTTTTTATTTAAAACCTATTATCTTTTGAATCTAACACGTGCTACTTAGTGTTGTTTTGCGAAATGATGGGAAAATCAATGTCGTTGACCGTGCAAGAGTTGTCAAAACGTTCCGAGACCCTCTGTCAAGTTTGAGCGATTACTAATCGGTTATATATCGAAATGCAAGGACAGATTATCGATTAGCATTGTAGCTTCGATTAGCCAGCCCTAGCCCATAACAATTTCGGCCCATAACCAAATCGGCCTATACAATTTCGGCCCACAGGTATAATAATGTATAATTGGTATGTTTGTCTATAATTGGTATAATTAGATCGGCTTACCTGTAATTAACCACACAAACATAATGATTAATAAGAATGGTTCATTTTAATTGATAAGGAGTTTGAATGTAAGAGAAATGTTCATCACATAGACAACTGGCAGCCAAGGCTCAGACAAGCCTGCACATTTGCGCACTCTAGCCAGAGCGTTTCCTGCTCGCATTTTAAACGTATCGATTCTTTCTTAATCCAATTATTCAGTTAAACTCACTGAACAAGTTGTATTTGCTAATGGAAAATATGTGATTTATATTAATTTTATTTCTTCTAATAAAGATACCAGTCTAAGCGTTTTTTAGTATTTACTTGTTTATAAAGAAAATCTATTTTCATTTTTTTTTTTCTCAATATAACTCTCTTTATCAATTTTAAACATTTTCAATAATATAATATTATAAGCTCTTTTGCAGAAATCCAGGTTGACAAAATTTATGGGCCGAAATTGCTATGGGCCAAAATTGACATGGGCCGATTTTGTTATGGGCCGAAATGACCCGGAACCCTAACAGGAATGGACCGGAATGGACCTCCATAACCCAAACGGACCTCAAAATCCCCCTAAAATACATGTTTTAAGTATACTTGACTAGAAATTTTGGTTAAGTAATACAAATATCAAAATTCTTCGGTGTCCAGACAGTTTCAATGCAAAAAAAGGTTTTCTAAAATATTTTCTGTCTTGCCCTGATATTCTAGAAGATCTACCTTATAAGGCTTACACCAGTCACCTATAAAGTATGAATGTATGCAATAAAGATCACTGCATTCCTTTTTCATAGTGTGTGCATATTTCTATTGTAGAAAAATCATATTGGAAGCAGTGATTGTCAAAGCACTCAAATAACAAAATGCTGTAACAGCAAACATGATATATTGGTCCCATATGGGCTATTTAGGTGAGGCTACCCAGATGGGCCTCTCAGCCTCTCAGAACAGCTCTTATATCTTGGCATATACTTGACTATTTGTAAAGACCAGAAACAATCATGTGAGCATTGGCATGGGGACTATAATGTAATCAGCTGCCATTTGATCAGACTTATTTCTGGGCCCTTATTTCTATAGAATGTGCATCTTCAATATGAGCTGACACGTCAATTTAAATGGGCTTACGTCAACCATGCAACAAAACCACCACACGGTGCTCCTATGCACTTCAAAAGGTGCAAGATCAATAGAAACTGGAATTTCAAGATAGATTATGGTAAAAAATAAATTTAGTTGCATAGAACAAATTGATTTTGATATCCATTCTGGTTATGGAGGCCCATACCGGTGCGTTCCGGTCCATTCCGGTGTGTTCCGGTCCATTCCTGTTATTATACGCACCGGGTTCAACCCAGGAAGGTCTATCTCGACATAGCTGAAAAATTGTTGACTAGCTGGGGCGTAAAGAATCAAATCGAACAAACATCCACCCACCACATTTTACTCACCTTGGGGTCAAGCTTTTATTTATTTGCAGGTATTTTTTGCCTGTTCGGGTGTCATCAAGACGGTTTTATACATTCAAGACAGGAAGTGTCTGGGAGTCTGGTACCGGACCCCTAGACTCATTTGACCATGTAATTAAATTTTGACAAATATCAAGGTCGACTATTTAATAGATATTGCAAGGTTTTAGAAATTGACCTTGATGCGAGAAAAACGTGTCTTCAGTATTTGCGAACATCCGCGCAGTCTGATCAGTGCTTTTTGTTATACTTCTTTTTTTGTGGAAAGTATCATATCTAGACTGGCTGCAAGCGAAATTTCAATTTTCTAGCTAGTCTCTGTAGCTGAACAGGCTGGTTTGAATATCTTTTATTGTAAACCCCAGGTCCCATATATATTCAGCTTGCCCCCAAGTACATGTCATTAGTTTCTACTTTCAGGTTTACTTTGATATTACCATTGGTGGAAAGGATGAAGGCCGCATTGTTATAGGGCTATTTGGAAAAACAGTACCAAAGACAGTGAAAAACTTCAAACAATTAGCAGAAGGAAGCCATGATGTACGTGTTTGAATTAACTATTGAGTAATGGGTCATTTTACAATCATATGTCCTCATAGAAAGTCAACCACAAAATTTTAATAGCTTCTCTGATTTATTTTCAGTATATCTATAAATGACAAAATTATGACTTTTTAAGGGTAAATTGGTGAGATTTTGAAGGCATTAGTTGAAAGTTTTAAGTTAATAATTTCTAAAGTTCATGATTTTTGAAATTTTGAACTTTTACCTATGGATACATTGATAGGTCAAGTACACACATGAAATAGCTATAGTTTCTGTTAGTCTATTGTATCTTCCTACTTGATGCATCAAGCCTTTGGTTAAGAGTATGTGACCAAAAATATTTTTCATATTTCTCAACCAAAACATCTGTTGTGGGTTTCTCAAAAGAACCCTCTCAATTAGACGGTTCTTTTGACCACCCAAAGCTTATGTGAAAACTGATGGATGAGAAAATATTCACAATGTTTACGCTCAAAAATTTTGTTACCCGAACCTGTGTGCACACTGGACCAAGTAATTTTAAAACTTAGCAGGGCCTTTTCCAGCAATTTGGGGAAAAGGCCCCTGGCCAAAATTGGGAAAAAAAGATCAACTTAACAGCAAAATTGGGAGAAATTAACGGCATAGAACATAACAAAGGTAGCAAAAAATATATATCCTCAAAATCAAGTTATTTTAGATTGTATAATGCCAAGCATACCACTTAAGCACAAGTGTTAAAGTATCATTCTGATATGGGTCATTGTTTCTCAATGTTTCTAAGTAGTAGTGGTCTTATAAGTAAGTAGTAGTACTTATAAGTAGTAGTGGTCTTTAAAAAAAAGTAAAAAAAAAATATTTTTTTTTTACTTTTTTTTATTTGGGAAAAAGGTACATGATACTGGGGAAAAAAGGTAGCTTTTTTTTCGATTGGGAATGGGGCTGACATTCGGCCCCTAGAGATGGGCAGAAAATCCCCTGCTAAGAAACTTATTTTATCTTCAGGATAAGACACTAACATACAAAGGCAGCAAGTTTCACCGAGTGATCCCTAACTTCATGATCCAGGGTGGTGACTTCACTAGAGGTGACGGTACTGGAGGTAAGACACTGTAGTGTAGCCAGTCTGCATAGCTGAGTCAACAACAAAGCTGGAGAGTAATATTAGGTTTATGGATTGCTGGTTTAGTTGCAGACACTGAGATTAGAGTGACGCTTTAGCTAAAGCACTTTCAGGGTTGAATAAAAAAAAATTAAAATAAACATGTGATATGCAAAAAATAGATAATCTTTTATTTCAGCTACTTATTTGAAAGGCTAGTAAACGCTTATTATTTCTGTCTTTGCTTGAAATCCTAATTAATTCTCTCCTTGCTTAAAAGTAAAGAAGGCAAAGATTCACAAATCCATACAATCAAGTACCACAACTGAGCCAAGACACCATATGGAAAATTGACAAAACCTGCTTGTCCCTTTCTTTTCTAATTGCCACTTTTTTCGTTGGCTGATAGCCTTTGCAAACAGTTTGGACCCAGATCATTTGCTGCTCTGATAGTGAGGGAGCGCAGTGGCTCAGTGGTAGAGTGCTTGACTCGAGACCGAGGGTTAGAGCCTCAACGGCGTCACTGCGTTGTGGTCCTTGAGCAAGACTCATTTATCCTAGCTTAGTACTGGTTCAACCCAGGAAGATCCGTCTCTGTTTAACTGAAAGATTGTTGATAAGACGTAAAGAATCAAATCAAACAAACAAAAAAACAGGCTATCTTAACCAGGCTGTCACGTGAGGGCTATGTACATTGGTTGTATTGGAACTCATGCACATGGTCGTCAAGTGACATCATTGTTATGTTTAAGTGCCGTCATCATGTGCAATTGCATCTTAGCGTATTCCGGAACTTCTGGAAGCTTATTTTAAAATTAAAGAAACAGTGGTGAGCAAGAAAAATAATCTATAATTTGTGTGTGGGTAGGATAGAAAAATCTGTCGTTCGGGATCACCGTTTGTCATCACTCGGCAAGCCTTGTGATGCCAAACGACGATCCTCGGGACGGATTTAAGCCTCGTGATGCCAAACGGCTATCCTCGGGACGGATTTTTCTATCCTACCCTCACACTCATTATAGATTCTTATATTCCATTGAAAGTCAGCCTCAAAATGCAGAATTCTGCAGATTATAATAACTTTTCTGATTTAGTTTCAGTTTATCTATAGGTATTTGACCATTATACTTCGAAGTTTTAATAATTTGAAGGCATACAACAAGTTTTAAATTCTGATTTATTAAAGTTCAGGATTTTGAAAATTTTGAACTTTCACCCATGATAATCTATTGCAGGTAAAAGTATCTATGGAGACCGGTTCCAGGACGAGAACTTCAAGCTGAAGCACTATGGTGCTGGATGGCTGAGTATGGCAAACGCAGGAAAGGATACGAACGGTTCCCAGTTCTTTATAACTACAGTAAAAACACCTTGGCTCGATGGAAAACATGTCGTTTTTGGAAAGATTTTAGAAGGAATGGTAAGAAAGTCAGAACATCATGACACTCATTAATTTCTGAAGACAGGGTTTACACAGGCTTGAAAAGTACTTGAATTTACAGGGCTTTTTGAAAAGTCCTTGAAAACTAAATCTGCCTTAAAGATACTTCAAAATCACTAAAAGGCCTTGAAAAGTCCTTGAATTCTACTATTTTCTGTAGGATTTATCACAGTTGACAGAGACCTAAATCAGTATAAAATTTGTTGTGCTTTATTTGATGCAGCATATGCTGCACCAAATAAAGGCACAGCAATTTTATACTAGTTATCTGGTTCTAATTTCTCCTATTATCTCTGCTTAGAATTTCTGAAGTAGAATTTTAACACTTAAATCTTATTATTCATAAAGTTTAGTCCATGAAAAGCTGTAGGACAGTCTTTTAGAAGTCCTTGAAAAGTCCTTGAATTTTACTAAAACCTGCCTAAATGAACCCTTGAAGATAAGGTGCCTTTAATGATCAAACAGACAAAAAGCGTACATTACCATTTTCTTAGGAGTCTACCAATAGAGCTGTTGCTTAACAATTATTATAAGGTTTTTTTGATTTGTGTACATTATCTTTTGACATTATGCAATTTTCACCTTGTACATTTTGGTTGCTTGTTGGTGTACTTCAAATAAGAAAATCATAAAAAACTTTAACGAAATTGGTTGAACTTTGAAGATGTATAGGATGTGAAAACCGTAGTAGCAGCAGAATAGAACATTCACATTCATTTTAAGAAGTTTATTTTTAAAAACACATCATCTCATTTTAATAGTGAACAATTGGTAAAATGTATCTGCCACTCCTAAGTTAAATAGAAGGGCAAAAGATGAATAGCAGTGCTATTGCAATCCCGAGATTGGGACTACTCCTAAAGTATAAACTTTCACATCAAATTAGCCCTTTGTATTCGAGAAACACCTTTTCAGAAACAAGTACTTTCATAAATAGTGTAGACCCCAATGAAATGCAGCATAATGCTGCATTTCATCAGGGTCTACACTGTTTGTAAAGGTTAAAAAAGATCTTCAGACAAAAAAAAACAATATTTTTTACAAAATATAACCTGACACCCCTAGATATGAATAATGGACTATCCCAAGTTTAATGTATCAAATCAGAAGGTAGAATCCATTAGTTTACAAACGCCATCAATTTCTATATTTCAGGATGTTGTTAAAAAAATAGAACAGACTAAAACAGGAGCTAATGATCGACCAGCTAATGATGTTATAATTAAAGACTCCGGATCCATAGAAGTAGAGGAACCATTTGCCGTTTTAAAAGAGGGGGCGAAATAAAATATCTCATAAACTGTCAAAAAAGCTCATAAACTGTCACAACGCCCTAAATCACTGTAAAACCTGCTTTTATCCTTTCGTTCTGCTGAATTAATTGATATTACAGTCCTCCAGATAAATTGATATTATTTTTACAGTTCTGGCAAAGGGCCAGATCAGCAAAATATTTAATGGTTAAACTGCCTTTAATATCTTATCCATCCATTTAAACATGTGTTTTGGGTGCTCAAAAGAACCGTCTCATTGAGACGGTTCTTTGAGTACCCACTATACATGTTTTGGTTGAGAAATTAGAAAATAATTTTCAAATACACACTCTTATCTGTAGGCCTAGGTTAGTTCAATTGCATTATTCTGGGCTAATTTAGGCTATCCTTAAAAATAATTTGTTTGCTGTCGCCCTATCTCTTAATTTTCCAGCTGGGTAGGTAGGTAAAATTTTTTTTTTCTTGGATTTTCTAAAAAGACATTAAAAATAAAAAAGAATGTCTAAATTTAGAGTAAGAAAAATATTTCTCTGAAACAGCCATAAAATATTTTGGGATGGCTTTACTATTGATTAACAAAATATGGAAAACAATTGTATATCCTGGCAAAGCCTGTTGATCTGGATCTTAATTATTTTTCAAAAGAGCAAGGGTCAATAATTAATACACAAACACCTGGTATGTCAGGCTGGATTTAAACTGTTTTATTAGCATACCAGGACCAATATTTGGGTTAAATATGAAAGTGGTATCTTTAAAAAAAATGAACCAAACTTAAGCAGTTTTTTGCCATTTGCACACAATTAAGGGGTCTTGTGACCAGGAGTGGAAAATTCTTAAAATTTCTGCTCGTCCTACATGCCCATATGTGTTTGTAAATTCAATAATTTACATTTGAAGCAGTCAAAATATTTACTAATCCTGCAGCATGAGGTACTCACCATGGCGAGTGGACTAGTGGATTTTTCCAGCAGTGTTATCCACTGCCTGTAGTGTGTAAAATTGCTATACTTGCTACATTTAAAAAATGAGAGTGTTTGGTTCCATTTATCATCGAGCAACTGTGTTTGTAGTTTAGTTATAAATCCAGCTACATATCTACATTATGATGTCCATATTTTTAACCTGAAAAATATTACATTACAATGGCTAATATATGTGTTCTGTAAAGAAACAGAAATTTCATATAGAGATTTATTGTTTACTTTGTTACAGAAGTGCTAGAACTAAGTTTGAATGTGCTTGAAAGTTTGATTTGATATACACATTTTACTCTATGCTGTATGTTCAATCTGAATTTATTAAGTGAGTGCATTATGTGAAATTGAATGTATGTTAAAGATTCCAGAGTTTGAAAGAGAAAAGAATGGTGGAGATAATAAATATAAAATGTATATCATCACTGTAGGAACATAGCCTGTCATTGTGGGGCCCATGCCATTAATGCGCACTAAGACAAGACTGTGCCTCAGTCAGTCAGTCTGTATATAGCAGCAATATTGTCAGACACCATATACACTTATCACAGGTTCACTTAGCTACATAGTTTGAACTGGCTCCGAGGTTATTTTTTTCATGCTATACTCAGCTGAGCATGAAATTTCAAGTTCTCATAAAAGCTAAAATATTCAAAATAAAGCTTTTTCATGCTTAATACACCCATATGGTGTATATATCCTGCTCATAAATGTTAAAATGCCAACAATTGTTTGGATTTTAACATTTATGAAAATTTCAGGTACAGTTGAGCATGAAAAAAGTTTTACAAACTTGGGGGCCCGTAACACGCAGTGCATGCTCAAGGAACTGTCTGGTAACTACAACAGCTTTCAGAGAGACAGGATTTTGGTACTTATCACATATTTGTAAAGGCCCTCTTTAAACATGCATTCAAAGCCATCTAGTGTGACTAGAGGTGTAAACTTTGACCGGGGCTAGATACCTACCTTCAAAGGTACATGTATGTGAGATTGAGCTAAATCCAATGGCTTGTCAAGTGATGAGTACCAAACTCTCCTATGCTGGCTTAAATTATTCACAATAAGCACCCATTCATGAATCTTAAATTTTGGCATGTTCACATTGCTATGTGACAAAAATGTTCTGGGACCAATTTTTCAGGACCTTGTTCCCATCCAGATCTAGCTTTGCTGCAGAATCATTTCACCCAAGTTGACTGTTTAGTATAACATTTGGGGAAGGTCCATTTTAATTTTTGGGTTTATCGGTTGAATGGCAGTGTATTTTGATAATAGTGCTTCATTATGTATTTTTTCAAATTATTTAATATTTAGATGTGCTTATATACATTGTTGTGTAATCTGTAATATGGGCTTCAAAGGGAGAAACCCTGACTTTGTTGCATGGGAACAACAAGGTGCAGACCAGCCTTTGTGAGGCCAAATAAAAAAACACCTGCATTTAGGGTAACCAGATCCTACCTAAATTTACCAATGCTGGTGAAACCTAGATTTTTTTCAGGTTTTCTAAAATATTATTTTTTGCATTTTGAAAGTCAATATAATTTTATGCATTTTGAAAAGCAAAATGCCTTTCAAAATGCATAAAATTATTTTTTTTCCAGAAAAAAAAAATATGTATGGCTATCCTACCTAAAATTTTCAGACCTGTTACCCAGAACACACTTATTAATTTTTTATTTGGCCTTATTTGCTTTCTGTAAAGTAAATTGGCTTAATTTACAACATGCAAAATTACAATATTCCAAGTGATTGATTCTTACTTGGGCCAAATAAAAAATTAAGCGTGCGTCTGGTAACGGGTCTGAAAATTTTAGGGTAAGATGCATATTTTTTTTGCTGAAAACCTGGAAAAAATCTAAGTTTCACCAGTTAACTTAGGTAGGGTCCGGTTACCCTAAACACGGGTATTTTTTATTTGGCCTTGGTTGCAAAACCTGAGGACAGGTTTTCTCAAGACGAGGCCAATAATGTAATTTCATAGTAATTCCATAGTGCTCAAACAACATTCATCATGCTGTCTCACATGTGCTCATTATAGAATAGGCAAACATCTTAAATTATCCATCTTTTTTTGTAGCATTTAAAAACTAAAATGGAAAAAACACCTTTTAAAAATAATTTTTGAAAGTGATAATTGAACAAAGTTCATTATCACTTTTTCAGGTTCCTAAAAAAGTTAAAAAGCTTAAAAATAAACTATGCAAAGCTGTATTTTGATCATGATAAAATTTAAGTCCCATTACAATAAACAATAAAAACAGTATGAAAGTCTTGTTTTGTATCTTATTACTGTGTTCAGGTTTATCGTGACCCCATTTTTAGCTCACTTGAGCTGAAGGCTCATGGTGAGCTATTGTGATCTGTCTTCGTCCGTTGTGCATCGTCTGTAAATTTGGATCAGGAGATGTCATTTAAAGATATATCTGATCTAGAGCTCTGGAGGCCCTTTTGTTCCATTGAGCGAAACTTTAGTGCAATTTTAGTAGAAGACAACATGAAGAACAATTCTGTGAAATTATTTTGAATTTGGACCAGTGGTTCAGATGTCGTTTAAATGATTTCTAATCTGAAGCTCTGGCTGCCGTCGTGGGGAGTGGAACCATTATTTCATATTGTGTCCGCTCCATATCTGCTGAACCCTTTGAAAGATTTTTATAGATTATTGGTCAAATGCTTATCTCATTAAGGCAGTGTGCAGAGCCCTTGACTCAACTACACAGACTACGCACACCTTGAATTTCTTGTCTGTCAATATCTCGGGAACCTTTGAAAAAACTCCATTAAACTTCGATCAAATGTTTATCTTGGCGTGGCTGTATGTAGAACCAAGCCCTCTGGCATGTCATTTGTTCTACTATAAAATGTTACACATAAGTGACTGTCTACTTGCGGCGGGGGATTATAGCTGTCCTTCAGATTGCTCTCTTATTTTCAAGGTCACACTGGCACTCTGAAATGTCCAAAAATAAGGTTTCCTTGTGCTATACTTTGAACCAATGGAGGGATTTTGACCAACCTTGCATAGATACATTGTTGGAAGGATGGGAAGAGTTGACCTTGACATAATTTTCAAGGTCACCCTCCTGTAAAGACAGTATAAATTAGCCATTTCCACAGACTATCTTCCGAACTGGTGGTTCAATTTTTACCAAACTTGCATAGATAAATTGTTAGGAGAGGGTTAAGAGTTGATTAGATTTTGATGACCCTGACCTTATTTTCCAGGTCACCATAATCATCATCATATCATAATCGGATTTTTGATTTACGTGCAGGTGCAGGGGCATCATCCACATCAGTGGGCCCCTTTCCAGGTAACTGGCTAGCTGCACTCATAGCAGATCTCACCTGATCTCCAGTTGCTCCTTTCTTGAGGGTCAACTGTGGTGAGCTTCCACTCACGGCAGTCTTTCTCTGTCAGTTTCTTCCATGTTTGCTTGGGCCTCCCTGCCCCCCGCTTGCCGTCAATCTGCATATCATATGCTGTTCTGATTGCACCACTCAAACGCTCCACATGCCCAAACCAGCGAAGCCTTCTCTTTCTCAAATGAGGTCGAGGTCCTCAAGCTGAAGCTTTGCCAGTAGCTCGCTTGACCTTACCCTGGCCACATCCTCTGGCTTGATACTGCAGATCTGTCTGATCATGGCCCTATCATTGCCTTGCAAGTGCTGCAGGTTCGTCTTGAAAAGTGGCCAAGTTTCACTGGCATGGAGCATGGCGCTCCCCACGCAAGAGCTGTACACATGGCCACGGGTCTTGTAAGAGAGGTGGCGGGATGTGAGAACTGGTAGTAGCTCCCTGAACTTCTTCCAGACGGTTTTCACACGTGTAGTGACCGCCATTTCACAGCCTCCATCAGCAGAAAGCATGTCCCCTAGGTAGCAGAAGGAAGCTACCACCTCAAGCTTATCAGGTCTGGCCTGGACTTCACTCTGTGGTCTGCCGTCAATAGTGCGAGCATTTCCCATGCACCGTGCACACCAATAATCAGGATTTGGTGTCAGTCGTTGTAGCCCACTGCATTTCTTATGCACCCAAAGTTTGCAGCCATTGCAGTAGATGCCGTTGATGCCTACTCCTGTACGACAGACAGCGCATGGGTATTCGCCTGAACTCTGCAAGAGGTCCAGGCCTGTACCACAGATCATGACCTTTGTCTTTCCTGCATTTACCCTCAATCCCTTCTTCTCCATGGCTTCTTTCCATATCAAGAGCCTCCTGACACATTCCTCTAGGGAGTCAGCAATGATGACAAGATCATCTGCATATAGGTCCTCCCAGGGAACACCAGCCCGAAACTCACGTGACAAGGCCTCCAGCACAATAAAGAAGAGCAAGGGACTGAATAAGGAACCCTGATGGACCCCAACCTTCACCTCAAACTCTTTGCTGAAACCCTCGCCAACACGAACCCGGCTTCGTGCATTAGCGTACATTCCCTGGACTAACCGCACAATCCATTCCTCAACGCCTAGCTTTCTCAGGGCCCACCAGATAACCTTCCGAGGGACACGGTCAAATGCTTTCTCTAGGTCCACGAAGGCCATATAAAGCCTCTTGTTCACTGCTAGGTATTTCTCCTGCAGCTGCCGGACCACAAAGATTGCATCTGTAGTGCCTCTTCCTGGGACAAAGCCAAACTGGGAGTCGTCAATAGACACCACCTGTCTTATGAGACCATCTACAATCCTCTCTAGGATCTTCATGGCCTGCTCAGTCAGCTTGGGGCCTCAATAGTTGCCTCTATCCAAAGCATCACCTTTGCCCTTGTAAAGGCAGACAATGAAACTTTCCTCCCAGTCAGTTGGGACCTTGCCATCACGGATAATCGCAGTAGCAAGATCTTGGATCATGGTGGCACCTGTATCACCTGCTGCCTTGATCATCTCCACCTCTATGCCTGATGGACCTGCAGCTTTGCCCGACTTCATCTTTGAGATGGCCTTCTTCACCATGTCAATAGTGATTTGGATAGGCGGGCCTTCTAACGGAGGTTCATTGGACAGGTGATCAGGGTCCCAGTCAAATTCAACGTTGAGAAGCCTTTCATAATGTTCAGCCCACGCATTCTGCTTTGCCTCCTCGCTCATTGACATTTCCCCAGTGTCATTCTTCACTGGCTTGTCACCTACAACATCTACCTTCTCTTTCCTCATCTGGTTGGCGAGGCGGAAGATATCAGACGACTTGTGGTCAATGCCCTCATAGACCACCTTGTCTGCTTCGTGGCGTGCATGGTGCACCACACGTCTGGAGATGCACTTGACAGTGTTATATGATGCTCGTGTGCATTTGCCAGCCTTCCATGCTTTGAAAGCTTGGCGCTTGGCTGTGATGGCATCATCTACTTCCTTATTCCACCACCAAGTTTCACGTCGCCATCGGTGGGGCTTTGTTGTGCCGCACACCTCCTCTGTTGTCTTCAAGCACTTTGAAATGTCAAATTTTGACCAAAATAGTGTTTTTTGTATGATATCTCTTGAATTGAACAATGTATTCTAGCTAAAGTTAATGTATTGTATTATTGTGGCAAAATGATGAGTTGATATGATTTTGGTGACATTGACCTAATTTTCAAGGTCACCTCATTTCAAGGTCATCATCCTTAAAAAATGTAAATTCAGCATTTTCTGAGCTCAGTCTTCTGAACAAGTGGGTTTTTCTACACCAAACTTGCACAGATACATTGTTTGGAGACAGAAAAGATTTAATAAGATTTTAATGACCATGACCTTATAATCACTGTAACCACAGCACTTTGTAAGAAGCTTTAGCGATAAGGCGTATATTTTCCCTAGTTGACATGATTACAAAAGCTAAATTTTCAAATAGCCCTAATGATTTTAAAATTCGTCTGTTTGGGTAGTATAATATATAAAGTTAGCATCAAAATATGTTTCAAAGCGATTCATCATTTACAAAGCCTTGAAAACTTGCACTTTCTACTCCCACCCCTCATCTTACGTCTTTATACTGGGTGTCGTTTAGACCAGAATTTTAGTAAATCCACTATAGGTTTTCAAAAAGTAAAAGTACTAAATTATTAAGAATATATATGCCCTTTGTTTCCAAAACTTTGCAGTATTCCTTCTGCGCATGTGTACGAAATATACTTAAAATTGTGATGTTTGTCATTGAAAAGTTGAAACTGGTGTCTTTCAGTTTGTTTTTAGATGCTTTCCCCCCCCCCCCCCCCCAGACCCAAGATGCCCTTTGGACAAGTGACCGACAGTATATAAATATACAACATGTGTAAAGGGCGTCTTGGGTCTAGGGGGGGAAAGGGGTTGTATAAGCGAAAGATGACATCAATCAACTGACGACAAAAATAGACCACTTTGCAAGATGGTCGTTTTTATTGTACAACTGTATAAATATATATAATATACTCCATCGTGATAAATGTAGGATGATTGTTTACCTTAGTTTAACGGTCTATTTCCCACACATGTTACTAAATACTGAGCACAGTTGGTGATCAAAATAAATTCTCATTCAAAACGAAGTAGAGTTTTTACATGCATTAATATAACCCCGTTTTAAATATACGAACTAGCGGGCAAGGGTACATAGACAGCTCGTCTATTTGTAATTGTTGAGTGTGCCTAGTGTCTCCAGTTGTTATTACAACAAAATAAAGTGAATGTCTTGTTTAGGGAAATAGCCTGCCTTATCGCTAGAAATTCTTTCAAAGTTTGACCAAAATTGTATTTGTGCATGCCCTCCCTTAAAATGATTGATCATTGTTACACAATAAAGACCTTTGTTTTGTCTATTTTTAAGTGGCTGTTTTACTGTAGGCTTTTTGCATGAAAATATCACCCTGTATTTATTAAAGTACTTGTATATCGGTAAATGAAATAACTTGCTATTCAATGAGTACATAAATGAGGATAATTCAAGCAAATTGGGGAGTTGATGAAATAATAGCATATCGGGGATACTCATTAACTTAAGGATTACAAAGGACCTGGGACAGTCTTAATGAAGGATTGCCCATTAAAATGGTAAGAGAAAGTTTCAGAGAAAATGATATCTTTGAAAAGATAGGAGGTTCAGCCCTCGAACTATCCACAAAAAGGCTTTTCTCCTTGGACAAGTACCGATTAAGAAATATGGGTTGAACACACTGTTTTTGCTGTTCAAAATATAGGAAATGGAAAAAGGTTTTTTTAAGTGCTTTTCCTCCTGTGACCAAGCTAAACCTTTTGCAAACAGTTGCAGTTTTACATTACACACATCATATAAAAATGGCATGATTGGTCAAAGGGGGGAAGGCTGTCAAAATGCTCAAAAACAAATTATTATAAAAGCTCATTGGTCTCTAATTTTGTAGAAACCTGTAGCTTGCTATCAATTTACAATGGCATGTATACAGTATGTAGTTATGATACACCTCAGTGAAGGAGTCAAACTTATTGAACTTGCTACAGAACAGGTATAATTATGTGTAAGATATTTACAGGTAAAAGTCAAAAGTCAAGGGCAGCATACTTGTTCACAAAAAAAATAATGAAATCTTCTTAGTCTAGAACCGAGATTTATGCAAACGCATCACTTTCATCTCAAATTTTCGGCTACAAACATTATATTTCCATGTACTTGGATGAATACCTGACGAAACTTTGGCTTTCTGCGAAATAAAATTTGGTCATAAAATATATCCCACGCCCTAAACTCTAAGGTCCTTTCATCAATATGCAATATTTTCCAAATACTTTTTATTTTGCTAGGTGCACTAAATGTAAGGTTTTGATTTAAGCACAACAAAACACTGGTCAATTAAACATTATCCAAGCTACAGACTCTCAAAATTTGAGCAATGAATATGAGACTGTCCGAGGTCCTGAGGAAAACACGGCCATTCTAACGCTGAGAGTTGACTTATATTGTATGATACTTCTTGAATCCAATTAGAGGTATAACAATTAGATTAAAATGTTAGATTCAATTTATCATGACATTAAAATTTTGGTGTCGAAATGCTAAGATTTTGCTATTTTAATGTGGCATTGTTATGGCTGTCATAACATAATGCTACTAAATATGTAAACAACTACTGTCGTGCAAGCTAAGAAGGATATTGACCTTATACTTTGTTTACATTTGTTAAGTAAAACATTAACTTGTACACTCCACTTGAGCTAACACAAATCGATAGATCACTTTTGTATTAATCTTATCCTGCAGATAGCATTAATACAGAAATGATCTACCAATTATAAACCCTTCAATACTTTGTAAAAAAAACAACGAAGTCACTGTCACTCGTGACTGGCAGGACAGTAGTGGTTTATCAACTTTAATACATGGTGTTATATCACTCCCAGACGCAACACCATATGATAAAACACATTTAGGTTTATATGTCCTGAATAGAAAAACAGACATCGATGTGTATATAGAAAACTTTATTAGAAAAATAGAATACTTTTTTGAATGAAAACTATAATGGTTACAAAATACTGCTTTATGCCATGGTACCTGTTAACACTCGGATTTCTTAAAAATGTTATTGAATGGAGGTGTGTGTTGTAGTGGATATACCACTCGCTTTGTGAACTTGGAGTGAAAGGTTGGATCCCCGGTTTCTCCAGTCTGTCGGATGAGACTAAGCTGTGGCCCTGTTTCCATTTTGACCTTAGCTGTTGGTGGGACCTTGAACACAACATACAAAAAGACCTGTCTTAAACGGCAGACAAAAAAGACAAAAAATACCTTTCAAGACTGATTATCGCTTGATGCAGGTCACAAGTATTGCAGAATGCCGGAATACTTTCGACCTTCATTAAGCTACCATTTGTCGCTAAGGCCTTTGTTTTGTCTATTTTTGAGTGGCCATTTTAGACAGGTTATACTGTATACACATTTATAGAATCTTCACAGAAGTATTCAAAGACAAAAAAAACTTTGTTATTAAGCATGAACTTAATATAGGCCTCTTCTAGAGTAAACCTGCCTTCCTGTGTTTTCAAGTCGGAAGTAAAACCAGTCTGGTTTGCTACTGAGACTAGCTAGAAAATTAAAACTGCACACAACAGACTTAGCTGGGATACTTTCCAGAGAGCGAAAAACAAAGGCACTTTCAGAAAAGACTGTGCTATGCAGCAAACTGTCTGGGCCTTTGTTGTTTGCAAACAACAGTCAGGTTTTCTCCCATCGAGGCCCATATGGCCCCGTCCCCAGAAAACCTGTCTTCGAGAAAACCTGTTTGCAAACCACACAGGTGCCGACCAGCCTGCGCATCCGCGCAGTCTGATCAGCACCTTTGTTATTCGGTTTTAGAGAAGTACCATATGTAGACTTGCTACAGATCAAATCTCAATTTTCTAGCTAGTCTCTGTAGCTGAGGAGACTGTTTTGAAACTCGCTTTGTCGGAAACCCCGAAGACAGGTTTTCTCGCGACGAGGCCCATATGATAGCTGACAGTCTTAAGATGGATGAAAAGTTGTTGACAGTGATGTAAAACCATTAATGAGCCGTGACATAAGATTTACAACAATGTGGTATGTGCGACCAGTAAAGTCTCAGATCAGCCTGGGCATAAGCGCAGTCTGATCAGAGCCTTTGCTAGTCGCTTGATTTTTCTACGAGTGTTAAGCTACTTGTCAAAAAGCCACATTGTTGGAAATCACATGTCACGGATAAAATACTCCAACAAAGAAACATGTAAAATTACAATAAAAAACAAACCTCTGTATCAAAAACCCTTTGAAAAATTAAAAGTTTTTATCTATTATGCAAATGAAAAAGGTATAAAGAAATTAAAACATTGGAATTTTAAATAAATGACACTTTACAATACAACAATAAGCAAGCATAATTTCTTAAGAACAATATGTCTCTGCTGAAATACATCAGATGTTTGTTTAACGCTGACCCGCTTTCCTTACTAGCGACAACTTGCCATCTGCTGATAATTTTAGCAAACAGTTTGGACCCAGATCTGGATCCAAACCATTTGACAATGATAGTGTTCCTAAAAGACTTTTTAAAAAGGTTAATTTTGAAAAAAAGAGATTAAACCAGACAAAACTTAAATACAAAACAATATTTGCTCTAAATTGTTCACCTAATTCTCAGAATAAACTGTGCAGACAATATTTTGTAAAATTTCCATGGATCCAGAAGCATATAGTGGATAAACCACATTTTAAACCCAGGGTCACCGGGTAGCGTAGCGCAGTCGGTAACGTGTCTGGCAACAGATATGAGTCTGACTGCAGATCCAGGGGTCGCGAGTTCGATCCCGTCCTGGTCCCATACTTTCGTGGAGAATGATCGTGAAATATTTTCTACGGTCATTCTCCTCCCTTCCGCTGAATCATTCAAGAAGGGTTATTGTCAGTAACAAGTGAAAGTATGTGCACAAAGTACTGGTTAACTGCTTGTTCAAGTTAGGTGAACTGACCATCTCGCCTTGATCAAAGCTGTTGACTTGGGATGTAAAGCAACAAAACAAACAAACAAACCCAGGGTCAATAGTTTGATCCTTGACTCTTTAAGTCTTATATGGGACTTTTAAGCTGTGAGCCTAGCTGTTTATGGGTTACTTACCACTAACATATTCCAAACATGCATACATGAAATGCAGTTTCACTAGATCTGGTGATTTGTCTATCACAAAAGATTTACTATCATATTTGTCAATATTGTAGGAAAGGGAATCAAGCCCCAAACAGTGGCGGGTCCAGAGGGGGTTGGGGTTTCGCTCAACAAGTAAAATTAACAAATCAAACCCCCCACACTTTGTAAATTTGATCCTCCTATCAAGAAATCCTGGATCCATCCCTGCCAAAGTCTTAACACCATTACTCATCCATATGTAAAAAATTAATATAAAATCCAAATCATGGTTTTGCAAATATAAAATCTAATATAGTTATTGAGTATCAATATGGGATGACTGATGAGTACACAAATCCTTTTCATTCTGATAGATTTACCGATACACATTGTGATGTGGTATTATAGGGCTCATACAGGCAAGATTATTGTAAAATTCAAGGACTTTTCAAGGGCTTAAAACACTATTCTTTGGTTTTCAAGAACAACAAGTTTATGAAAAATACTCATTTACTTGTTAAAATCCTACCTCAGAAATGCTAGACTGAGGCAATAAAGCAATTATTATTAGTAAAATAGTATAAAATTGTTATGCCTTTATTTGGTGCAGCATATGCTGCACTAATTTAAGGCACAACAATTTTATACTGATTTAGGTCTCTATCAACAGTGTTAAACCTACAGAAAATAGTAAAATTCAAGGACTTTAAAAGGCCTTAGAGTGATTTTTAAGTACATTTCAAATCAGATTTAATTTTCAAGGCCTTTCAGGAAAGCCCTCTATATTCAAGTAATTTTCCAATCCTGTGTGAACCCTGTATAAAAAAATAATCAAGTGACAAGAATTATGCCTTGCTTTGGCTGCTTCTTACTCCATAAATAGCCAGGTCTCCAGATCAGAATGCATAATTAAATATTAATTTTTGTATTATATGTTTTGGGTACTCAAAAGTACCGTCTCAATGATATGGTTCTGTTGAGCACCCGAGCACCCAATACATGTTTTAACTTCTGAATAAGAAAATAATCACAACTTTAAACATAAAAAAATTCCCTTATTTGGACATATAATTGGCTGCTCTTTGAATGAAACTAAAATTCTAAAAGTTAAATAAAAGCGCTGCAAGCATGCAACATACCCACCACGGGATAGTTTCAATGCAAAGAAAATCATTTTGAAATTAGACCTTTTCATGCAAAGTTTGAAGAAAATCGGTAAAGAAACGCCAAAGATAGAGAGTGAAAACCAATTTATAAAGTCAATCAGGGGCCATAACTTTTTACTTATTTGTCGAAATTTATCCATCTGCAATACCAAGACACTACTTTTCAATATCATCTCTTATACCCAGTTTGAAGAAAATCGGTAAAAAATGCCAAAGATAGAGAGTGAAAACAAATTTCTGACGTCAATCAAGGGCCATAACTCTGTATTTATTTGCCAAAATCTACCTATCTGCAATCTTAGGACACTCCTTCCCAATATCAACTCTCATAGCTAGTTTGAAGAAAATTGGTTAAAAAATGCTCCAAACAGAGAGTGAAAACGATGCGCTGACTGACAAATGGACAGACAAACGGATGGACACTCAAACGCAATTTTTTGAATGGTGGGTATACCATAATACGTTGCACTTTTTCAAGTGGCGGTGTATAACAAAGAATTTTCTAACCTATCTAATTTCTTATTTTCTCATTTGTCAATTAAAACATACATTGTGGTTTCTAAAGAGAACCATCTAAATGAGAACCGTAAATATATGTTTTAACAAATAAATACGAAAATAATAACATATTAAAACACATTTTAAAAGTTCCTTTATTTGGACCTATGATTAGCTGCTCTTTGAATGGAACTAAAACTAATTTGTTCTAAAAGCTCTGAGACACAGGGGTATGTTCATTAAGAGGCTATTTTGGCCCCCCCTACGAAGTCAAAAAATATAAGTTGCTCTTCAGAACAATAGCCAAAGTGTAAAAGTCTGGCATTGATTCTACTTTTACGGTTGCTATGGTGACAAAAATGGCCGCCAAAATAGGCTGAAAATAGGAAAATGACCATTTTGGAGTAAATCTGAGACATGTAACAGAGGAATTAATATAGAGCACAAGCAAATACCAAAACAATATTTTAACAGATGATGAGAATTATCACGACACACAATATATTTAAAGGTTTTTTTGGTATTTGCTTGTGCTGATATCTAATTCTTAACAAATCGATCTCCAAAACCTAACGTGGCAATTTCTCTATTTTAAGCCTATTTTGTCGGACATTTTGGTTACCATAGCAACTGGTAAAAGTAAAATATATGCCAGAATTTTACACTTGGGCTATTCTTTTAATGAACCAATAAGATGAAATTGGTGAAAAGCAACTTTCAGTTTTTGGCTCTAGAGGGGGCCAAAATAGCCCCTTAATGCACGTACCCCTTTCCTAAACCTATCTGACATCTTATCAAATTATATCTGCAAACAGTAAAGACCCAGAGGAGATGCCACAATAAACAGAACCTCAACAGGGTCTGTACATGTACTGTTTGCTTTTAGAAAAAATATCATACAGTAAAACCTGTGTAAAACGGCCACTCTCAAAAAGACAGAAAATTGGCTTTCATTACCAATAATCGCTTAATGCAGGTCAAAAGTATTGCAGAATGCTCCAAGGGCCAATTCTGCAATACTTTCGACCTTCATCAAGCTACCATTTACAATTAAGATCTTTGTTTTGTCTATTTGTAAGTGGCAGTTTTACATAGGTTATGCTGTATAAGGCATTAAAGGCAAACTATTGACTTTAAAATGTCAACCTGGTCAACCAGTTAACTTTTAAAATAATAATCAACCATTGAAATATGATAAAAACATAAAACATGGATGCTTCCATTTGGCAAAAGGGGAAAATATACAATACTAAATAACAGCCTTTGTAAAAGACATTCTTTGTTAATGTATTATTCTGACAATTTCATAATTTATTTAATTAATTTTAATCGAATGAGATGTTTCTTTTGAGTGCCCATAACATATGTTTTGGTTGAGAAATAAGAAAAATAGATTTTCAATTACACATACTTTATATCTGGAGGCCAGACATACGTTTGAACAGACTCTCTATTTTGTTAACCAAATATTTTACTTAAGTCCTTGTAGTAGTGCTGACTCAGAAAAACAGTGTAGATCCCAGATCCAGATCAGATGACTTCTGGAGAAGCCAGCTGATCAGGATCCATGCTGTTTTTATGTTGCTTCTTTGTAAGGAAATATTGATTCCTGTAACAGAACTGGAACTTATTGAAAACTAACATGAACTGAGACATGTGATTTCTAACAATGTGGCATTTTGACATATGTAGACTCAGACCAGCCTGTGCAGCCTACTTTTAAGCTTAGAAACTCCAAATTATGTTCTCTCAGTAGCTTAACAGTCATAGAATATTCAAGTGACTAGCAAAGGCTCGGATCAGACTGCGCCTATGTGCAGGCTGATCTGAGCATTTACTGGTCACACAAACCATACTGTTGGATATCTCGAGACATGGCTCACATGAATGTGACATGTCAGGCCTCCAGATAAGAATGTGTAATGGAAAATATTTTACTTATTTCTCATTAAAAACATATGTTGTGGGTACTCAAAAGAACCGTCTTGATGAGACGGTTCTTTGGAGCACCCAAAACACATGTTTAATTTGATGGATAAGAATTGTTTACGCTAAAAATGTCCTTATCTGCCATCTATAATATGCTATTATGCAGTCAGCTGGAACAATCTGAACCATATAGGTAGTGGGTTCTCATAAAATCCACCTTACACATGGAGGTGGATGTTCAATGCACAGCTCATAATAGCAAGTAGTGCTATGTCTTGCTAATGACTGACCTTTTTGAGAAAGTTCTCTTGAGTACCCTCAAACCAGCTTCTAATTGGAGAGGATAAAAATGTATACCTTTTTGGACTGATTTTTTGTTGTTGTTGCTCTACTAAAATATGCTCTGCTATAACTGTTTTTTGCTAGCGCCGACTTTTGATATCTACTGATAACCTTTCCAAACAGTTTAGACCTAGATCAGGACCAACAAAATGTTGGTCCTGATCTGGATCCAAACCACTTGGCAGTCTGATAGGGTCCTGAACAAATCTTTTGTAAAAGTTAATTTTGAAGAAAAAAGCAGCTGACAACAAAAGCAAGATAAAAATGTATGATTTTTCAACAGACTTTTTGGTTTTTGCAAAGCTAGAGTATGCTAGTCTTTAAAAGATTATACTCATAAAACAGTGTTATCTTAGTTTTTTCTGTTGTCTTGTCACCGGTCCTTGCCTCCTTGTTGGTATTCTAGAGGGAGAAACATCTCCATCAACGCCGTCAACGTCTACCAGAGTGCTTCCCCCTTTCAAGCTCTTCAGGCGTGGAACAATCTCCTCCTTCCAAAATACTGTCAGGCCATCCCAGTTGCTGTACATGGCAAAAAGGTGCGGGACGACCCAAAGACTGACATTAATGATAAGGAACATGGTGAGACCAAATAGGTCCGTTGGAGCTTGATGCTTGGCCTCTGTTCTCCAGTGGAATGAGGAACCGATATAGGCGACCTGAGATTGAGAGGAAGCGCCCGCATGGATGAGTGACCAGTCCCTGATCCAGTGCTGGTTAGGGTATAAAAGGCTACATATAGCGGCGACGTAGAACGGGATGAAGTAGTAGAAATAAATAAAGGACTGAAATAGAGAATAATGTAAAATTACAGTATACAGCAATCCAGGTAAGAGAGTGTACCCTAAAACATGTGTAAAACGGCCTCTCCCAAAAAGACAAAAAATTTGCTTTCATGACCAATTATCGCTTTATGCAGGTTTAAAGTATTGCAGAATGCTACGATACTTTCAACCATTATTAAGCTACCATTTGTCATTAAGAGCTTTGTTTTGTCAATTTTTGAGTGGCCATTTTACACAGGTTTTACTGTACTCTTAATTCTCTTGCCAAAAATATGTTATTTGCTTGGATGGTTTGTGGTTTTACATTCAAGTCAATAGCTATTGTCATTCTGAGACGGTCAGTTGACTCAGTTCACCTAACCACACTTTTTCCTGGGCAAGCTTGACTAAGAAACTAGCCAGTACTTTGTGCATATAGTAGATATAGACCAGATTAGAAAGTGTACTCTTTAACTCTTTGTATACTAATGGATTCTTCCTTCTGGTTTGATATAATAAACTTGGAATATTCCACTCCTACCACTAGGGTATGTGCTATTTATAGAACACCATTAGGCTGCTATGAAAACCTGATCAGATCTGATCTATTTATTTACACTAGCCGTAGGAGTGTATTCCATTGTACATTATTAGGGGTGTCACTTTATAATTTTAAAACAAAATTGTAATCTTGGTCTGAAGATCATTTTTGTCTTTACATACAGTGAAGACCCTGATGTAATCCCTCATTATGTGGCATTTCATCTAGGTCTTCACTGTTTGTAAAAGTACCCGTTTAGGGGTTTCCCTTATACAAAGGGATAACTCTTAATAAAAAGTATGTTATTGGCACTCAAAAGAACTGTCTCACTTAAATGGTTTGGTTTAATGATAAGAGTCAGAAAATAATAATCATTAATTTATGCTAAAAATCGTCCCTTTCCAATGGCGCAGCCAGAACTCTGAAAAATTTACACACATCAAGGGGAGAGTACTGGATCAAGCACTGATTCTCTTCAATTGCGTCCCGTTTCATAATGAGAGCTTCTCTTAAAGGAAAGAATTCACTCCCTTCTGGGAGCAAATTCTTTCCTTTAAAAGCAGTTCCTTTTGGTATGGCAAATCACTTCTACACCATAAGGTGACCTCCCTTGAATGTTACTATTTTTATTATGCACATGCTTAACTGCGTAATGGGAGCTACGCCAATGCCATTGCTTTCCCATATCTCTGATTATATAACCCAGTCTAGGGACAACTACTCTATCATGAAATGATATTAAGGTAGTATTTTCCCTTTTACATATTTTAATATGGCTGTGCTGAGAATGAAGCAATCTGCCAGTGTAAGCTAAGGAGGCTCTTCCTGTATATGATGTTGATTTTGTACATATAACTTTATATTCAAAACAGCAAATTACAAGCATTTAGTTTTGACAAACCATGTTGCATAGCAGTGCAAGGATATATGGCAATCTAATGATATCATCTTGCTGTTGTGGGGAAAACTTAATTGTTTTGAGATAAAAGTTGTCAAGTGTGTTTGATATATGCTTTTACTGTTTTGGACCTAGTCCTTAGGCTGAACCCAGTAGTCTAATGGGGCCTTCCATATTATGCTATCAATTCAAAAGTGAATGAAACCATCTTATTGCAAATCCATTTCTCCAGATATTCCATATTCTAATACACTGAGCCTTATCTAACCTGGCTCTGCTTTTTAGCTAATGTATTTCTCATTATGGTTAATCCTTTCCTTCATGAATATTCATAAGCTCCACTCACTGTGAATAATTATACAAATAAAGTTTTATGTTTGTACATATAATAAAGAAATCCACTAGTGTTGGATCATATCTAATCCTATTTCCATAAGCAGAGTAAACCCTGATCAGGCAGCTCTTACAAGAGCTACCTGATCTGGTCTGCTCTGTTTACAAAAGTTTTAAAAGGCGTCTCTATGAGGTAAAGGGTTAAAACATATAGACATTGTGGTGTTAAAAATAAAGTGAACATGACTGCCAGTGGCCTAGATAAGGATTTGTACCAATGGGTATTTCACCCTCTACTTTTTCATTTAATGAGTATTTTACTCCATATTTAAAATATCAAATTGCAGAAACTGCAAAGCCTTGTAAAAAGACCCAATATTTGCTTAACATATTTTGAAGAAAAGTTGCTTGTATCAAATACATGTTGCGGTTTTAGGAAAATTTCCAAGATTTATACAATTGGCGTTTATTAATTAGTTTTTTCTTACTAAGAATAAAAGATTTCATCACATAAATTGAATATCAGCACTGAAACCTCAAACTGCAAAGGGTATTTTCACCCTTCAATTTAATTTTCAATGCTGAATTCCAAAAAAATCTATGCTGAAATAACCTTTACCCCCTCTTATCTGGACCCCTGGACTGCTGCCTGAATTGTTAGCCAGTAAAAGTTTTGCTTACCCCTGTTTTCCCATACTGGCCGGGGTCAGTCAAATACGGCTCTATATTCTTCACATAGTCAACTGCTATAGGAGTCTTACAACCATTAGCTGCCTGTGTAAAACAATAGAAAGATCACTATATTAATAATGTGCATAAAACATAGGTCAAATTAAGCAAAATTTCTGAGCGTAAAATTGTCATTCTATATAAAGATATGTCTTGGGTGCTCAAAAGAACTGTCTCATTGAGACAGCTCTTTTGAGTTCCCACAAAATATGTCTTGATTGAGAATTTTTGATTGAGAAATAATGAAAAAATCTTAGTTATTGGCTAAAACACAGTATTGGTGCTGATGAGTGTCTCACTAGGCAAAAAATGAAACACTGGCTACGATAATATATCATCATTTTCTACATTGCTTTTTACACATTTTACCTAAAACTAGTCTTTGTTTTTGAAAATATTCCTTCATATAATTTTTTTTATACTTTTACTTCTGCCTGTTAATAGGTTACTGACACTACACCTTAGATATAACATGCAAGATAAGGGCAAAAATATAAATATTTTCAATTCTTTTTCTCTGAAACAACAATGGGAGAAAATGGTAAGCATTATGAGAGGCCAAACAAAGAAGATAAACGCTTAAAGATGCAAAATATAAGAATATCTTTACGACAACCATTGGCTGAAATTGTCATAAATTGCACTCTATCAAATTGCATCTCTTCACTTTTACCAGAAATATTTCTCAATGCTTAAAATCATTTTCTGAATACAGTAAACCATACTTAAAGACATCAAAGTAGTTACAGACTTACAGTAGTCCAAAAGGTCAACTATCAAAAAAATATTCTTTGTCAAAATGCACTTAAATCTGGCCCAATATTCCATGTAGTGTCTGTAACTTTTTCTGATGCTGATTCCAATTGTCAGGACAATGAAACTTTGTCTATCTGATATTTATGTTGAATGACATAAAATATTAAAAGGAAGTTATTCTGAGATTGAAAATCTTCAAGATTTTGCTTCATGAATTGTCATGGTTACAGTCACTACAAAAATTTACTTTTTTGTTCCTGACAGTAATGTTCTATGGTGTGAAGCATTGGACTAGCCTGGAATGCAAACTGTATTTTCTGGAAACTATAGTCTCTGATGATATAATGGAAATTAATTTTACTTAAATAAACACATGTCTTTTAGAATCATGGGTATAGTACAGTGTATAAGTGTCGTTCTTGCATTTTTTATCTTTAGGAATTTGAGGAGAAAATCCACAAATTTTGATCAATTTCTTTAATTCAAATTGCAAAATGTAGAAGATAAGTGTCTTTATAAGAAGCAAACAGTTCTGTATCAATATTTAAATAGGAAACCTGAATTATTTGGACTTTAAATGAATTGATTTTCAAAATGAGACTGCATAACGCTTATAAATGGCCATTTTGGGAGCACATTATAGACCATATCTCCAAAATAGGCAATGTTAGCAACTTGAAATTTTCGGAGAAACAAGATCTGACAATGCCTTTCTGCATTTCTCTATAAAGTGTTCCTTTAGGACACAGTTCTTCTGTAGCAAAAAACTTAAATGAGCACCAATACCGTATTTTAGCCGTATGCATTCTTAACTAGAGGCCTGATAAAACAAGGAAAATGCAATAAAGTATTGTGTAACACAGGCTTAGATAAAGAAAAATTTTCAGCGTAAAATTGTTAATACTTTCTTACCTACCAACTTTAACAAATGTTTTGGGTGCTCAAAAGAACTGTCTCATTGGACGGTTCTTTTGAGTATCCACAACATATGTTTTGGTTGAGAAATAAGAAAATTAGTTTTTCGTTACACACTCTTACCAAAGTCCTGGTGTAACATTAAATTGTTTTGTTTGTGTTATGGCCCTAATAACTACAAATTCATTGAAATGAAAATTCAAAGGGCAATGACTCGTGTATTTAGAAAAATTCTCATTAATGGCATGCTTGCTACATTTATCAAATAATGCCAGATTTATCACTGATGGCAGATGCACAAGCAGGTTACCCCTAAGTCTCAACCCCTAGGGCTCCCTATATGATTCTAGGGAAAAATACATGCTGCTTTACATTTGTGTTGTTTGCCTGTTTTGTTGCTTAACGTCCCAACTCAACAGCTATGGTCATGGCGGGACGGTCAGTTCAACTAACCACACTTTTTCCTGGGCAAACTTGAACAAGCAGTTAACCAGTACTTCAACCACATACTTTCGCTTGTAACTGACAACAACCCTTCTTGAATGATTTAGTGGAAGGGAGGAGAAAGACCGTAGAAATTCTTTCATGATCAATCTCCACGAAAGTATGGGACCGGGCTGGGATTGAACTCACGACCCCTGGATCTGCAGTCAGACTCACATCTGTAGCCAGACTTGTTACCGACTGCACTACATGGCCCGGTAAACATTTGTGTTGTCGACTTTGCTTGGATATACTACATTTGTGAATGCCTAAGTGTGGAAAAGTCTTAATTCTAGAAAGCCTCAAACCTAGCGGACACCCGAAGATACTGGAATGAATCTTATGGTGCTTTACATTTCTTAAGTCATAGCATCACAAAACAGTATTTGTTGACAGACTGTGTGTATTTGAGTTAAGCGTCCCGCCAACAACTAAGGTCAAATGGAGACAGGACCATGGCTTAAAGTCTCATCCAGCAGACAGGAGAAGTCTGGGAATTAACCTGTGACCCCTGGTTTACAAAGAGTGGCTTCTCCACTTCACCACAGCAAACTTAAATAAAAACTGCTATGATGCACACAGCGACAACACAATTACTAACTTACTATCATTCTGAATCCGGCTACAAATATTGCACATATAAACCAAAGGATAAACATCTTTTTTATAATAGAATCAGTGATGCTGTGGCTTCTATTACCCTGAAATATAGAAAAAGGAGAGTCCATTAATTGGCATGGGTGAAAGTTCAAAATTTCAAAAGTCCTGAACCAGAGAGTCAAATCTTAAACCATCCAGTAGGCCTTCACAATGTTGACAATTTCAACTGTCTAAATATAAACTTAAACAAATCAGAGAAATATTCATAATCTGTCAAATTCAGCATTTTGAGGCTGACTTTCTATGGAAATGAGCCTCAAATCCTGAATTGAGGAACAATCCTGAAAACGGTCACCCATATATAAGTGTTGATTTCACTACTGCACATAAAACCCATTAAATTCCGTTAAAAGTCCATAAAAATGCCATTAATAATCAAATTCCTGTTAAAATCATCCATCACTTTTCGTTTCTCAAAATTAATGGTTTTGTGTGTTCGGTCATTAATATTCATTATAATGGCCATTAATTCAGCGGTAACGGCCATTAAAGAGCAAGTAAAATCATTAATTTTTGATTAATTTACACCTTCTGTATTATTAATGACCATTAAAAGAAATAATGATCCATTAATTTTCGTTTTGTGATGTTTTAATGCCCATGAATTTGCATTCTGTAATGGCCATTACAAAAAGTAATGACCATTAAAACCTTTCGTGTCTATTGATGGCATTAAAAGTAGTAAATTTGCATGTTTGATATTTTAATGGCCATTAAATATATAAATATGCTATTCATTAGCATTAGAAAGCAGTGAAATATCGGGAACCAATATATATACAAAACAATGTGCCATTATTTAAGTGGTAATGGCCATTAATTTAATTCAAGAGCAAGTATGATCATTAAAATACCATTAATTTTTACCCTTGGTATGAAATGATGACCATTAAAATTTAATGGGCCATTATTTTCTGTTTTATGGTGATTTAATGCCCATGAGTTTGCAGTATTAATGGCCATTACAAAAACTAATTGCCATGAAAACCCCATTACATGTCTAATAATGGCCATGAAAGATGTGTTCATGAATTTTAAATTACTGAAGTTGGGAGATCAATATTTTCATGGCCATTAATTTTTGGGACTGAACATCTTAACCCATTAATTTTTTAATAATGGCCATCAATAAAAAGATCATCAGAGTATTTGATATTGTCCATTATTTGTACACTCATGTAAAGGTTAGTTTTTAACATTATCATTTTACAGCCTTCAAAACTTGCTGCACATTGCATCCATAGGTATGTTTGTGTAATGAAGAGCTCCACCATTCAGTGCTTGTAAATTAAAATCGCCACATTTCTTGTTTCATGAAGAAATTGCCTGTGTGATTAAACTGAAATTTCAGGAAGACAAAGAAAATTACCTCGAGAAATGCTGTAGGAAAATGAGTTTTAAAGGCAAACTCTATTAATTTCATCCAAAATCATAACATATCCTGGAGAAATGCTGGAGAAATTTCTCCAGCATTCATCCAGGAAATTTTAAAGCTTATCAAGGAGATTGTGGGCCTTTGTTACCTTTTCAGACACAAACCAATCTGCTCTCCTACCAAGCATAGCTAGAGCCTGGAAACAGGATTTAGCAACTGCAAGAATACATAGGATATAGGAAAATATGCATTTGGGAGCCATGACCATGCTTTATTGAAATAATGAAATCCGTGATACAGTGAGGGGAGTTTTAATGAGGTACACTGGTAATCAATTGGTAATCAATTTTAAACTTGTAGCACAAACATGTATTCTATGGATCTTGCATTTGTAGAAATTTTGTGCATAATTTAACATTCCAAACAGTTCTATAATTCTAAGTTATGTATGCTACCAAACCCTGCTTGTCCATCAACAACATGTGTATTACTGCTTCTGAGTACAAGCACAATCACCATGGAAGCGGGAACCCACGAGGTGCGAGTAGTATGGCGATTGAAATTTTCAGTCAGGCGTCTCATAAATTTAAGCACTACTTGGTTAGCAGGCTTCGACCACCATGCCTATAAGTCTGAACAAAAGAGAAGTAATAAAAAGAGTTAGTGTATTTTTGAAGAAAATACAAAATCCAAAGCCATTAATTTAGCCTAAATGAGTTTTGAGCAGGATTTAATGGCCATTAAAGTTGCATCTAATGGATCTAATCTAATTTCATGCCAATTATTTATCCAAACTATTTATTAATGGCCATTAGTTTTGACTTAATATGGTTTTCTTTATATGTGACTGTGTCCTAAGAAGGATTCAACTTGGCCAATAACATTTACACTCAAAATTCATTTCCATGTAAAAGAATGCAACATTTCTCAATAGAATCAGAAAGAAAAAAAGACTTTATTCTAAACACTCTTGATGAGGCTTCATTAAGACTGTTGGTGTGCCTAATGTGTAAAGCCATTTGATCATGTCTTAGACTTTACTTATTGGATATATGCTGTATCATTATCATCCCCTTTAACAAATTTCATAACGTTTCAAACTATGTTTTTATGTCACAAAACCGAATATCCAGATGAATTAAGTTTTCAAAAAAAACAACATACCAACAGGTAAATGCTATATGTAACAATGGGATAGAATTTGAAAATTATAATGAGAAGTACACAATTTAATGTTTAAAGATGTCTCTAAAATCGTGAAAATACCATACTTTATTTTTACAATTATCTTAATAAAAAATTTTGTTTTACTTTCTGACTGAGAAAAATGATCAAAACATGCAATAATTCTAATAAACACATTTAATGGCCATTAAAATCACTTAAACAAGAGTTGCAAATTAGAGTAGCTCCCCTTGAAAAATCTTATTTTTTCACAAAAGATTAATATGATATACAAAAATGATTTAAGACTTATATTTTTTCTGAAATATTATATTTATTAATTTATCAGAATTTCTGATCTCTATTATTAACATACAGCAAGGTTGTGCCCTAAATTTATCAAAATGTATATGTGTTGCATTCACCAATGGTAATTATATTTTCATCAATATATAGAAGGATTCAGAAATAAAAAGGTAACATTAACTTGTTAATTGGCCTGTTTATCTCTTAAGATGACAGGGGACTTAAACCAAAGTCCAGCAAGATTCTTGCTTGTCTTTCCTGCTTCTAAATGAGAAACAGGAAGCAGCACAAGAAATAGAATCTTGAAAACATTGCAGTGGGCATAAGAGAAAATTAATGACCATTAACATATTTTTATTAGAAATTTGTCATGCTTATCTAATGGCCATTAAATTATGCATTTAATGCCCATTAATATGCTGTTGATTTAAAAGAATGATGCCCATTATTTTCTATCCAATAAACTAATGGGTAATTAATGCCCATAAATTTGTAGTTACATTTTCTGTTATAATGGCCATTAAAAATAAAAAGCCATTAATAATGGTTCTAATAATGGCCAAAATTTTCATGGCCATGAAAAATAGACCATATTAATGGGCATTAAAATTAACCAGCAACAATTTTAATGGGAGGTTTTAATGACCATTAATTTTCCCACACTAAAAATAATGCTTAAATGATGCTCATTATTTTTTTCAATTAATGGTTTGAGTTAATGGTATTTTGACAGATTTTCAGTTTTGAAAGTGCATTTTACCATTAAAATTGACCATTAATAGGACCATTTTCAATGGGAAATTTTAATGGGGGCCATTAATGGGATTTTAATGGGAGTTTATGCAGGAGTGTTTGTTTGATTTGATTCTTTACATCCCATCAATAATTTTCCTGGGTTGAACCAGTACTAAGCTAGGATAAATGTTTCTTGCTCAAGGACCACAACTAAGTGACACCAGTGAGGCTGGAACCCGGGGCCCCTCAGTCTCGAGTCAAGCACTCTACCACTAACCTTTATTTTTTGATAGAACAATCTGAAAGGTATACTTTATCACACAAGGTTGTGTCTGGGAGTGATATAATGCTATGTAACAAACTCGATAAACCACCAGTGATTGATTGTTTTGTTTGATTCTTTACGTCCCAGTCAACAATTTTTTCAGTTATGTCCGGATGGGTCTTCCTATGTTGAACCAGTACTAAGCAAGGATTAATGTCTTGCTCAAAGACACAATGCAGTAATGCTTATTAGGCTCGAACTAGCAACCCCTAGGTCTCGAGCCAAGCACTCTACCACTGAGCCACTGCGCTCCCTAAACCATCAGTGATTTACATACTGAGGAACATTATGTAATGAGGTCTATAACAAATGTTGCTAACACAATGTCAAAACCTTAGCATTCTCATGCTAAAAATGTGGCTCACAGTAATTTGAAGGTCATATGATAAACTAGAAATGTGTCAGTGTGACACAGATGCCCCCGCCCGGGGCCATTGTATGAGAGAAAAGGTCTCCCAGATATAACTGATTCACTAGTTTTGACAAAATCTAGGCTGGTTTTGTAACATGTCAATATGTTGACATTTATTACAGAGTTTGTCAAGTTCCATCTATTCATGTAATAAAGGAGCAGAAACGAAATTCTAACATGATTCAAAGGCCATATATCTGTTATAAATTTGCACCAATTGATGCATAACAATACCAACCCAGAGCTTGTCAATATCTATCCATTTGCAAAATTTTATCAAATTCCCTTCATTCAGTCTTAAGATATTGAGCCAAAACAAAACCCTTACACGTGTCAAGGGCCATAACTCTTTTATAAATTTGCACATATTGACGCAAAACAAACCTTACCTAGATATCCTCAATATCAAAGTGTATGCAAAATCTTCCATCCATTCATTCTTAAGATATTGAGAGGAAACAAAATTCTGACTAAGGTCAAGGGCCATAACCCTGATAATAATCGCTGGATTTTATCCCTAATCAAACTTGACCTGTATTTTATGAGTATATATATGCATGAAATATGAATAAGATACATTGATGTTTTCAAAAGATGTCGCCCGTAAACCATTTTTCTGAAGGGGATCAAGGGCCATAACTCTAATAATAATTGTTGGATTTTATCCGTTATCAAACTTGACCTGTATTTTACAATTTTATACCTGTGTATGAAATATGAATCCGATACATCAATGTTTTCAAAACATTGTCCGGAAACCATTTTTTTAAAGGAGATCAAGGGCCATAACTCTGATAACAATTGGTGGATTTTATCCGTAATCGAACTTGACCTGTATTTTATGATTATATACCTATGTATGAAATTTGAATCCAATACACCAATGTATTCAAAAGATATTGCCCGTAAACCATTTTTCTAATGGAGATCAAGGGCCATAACTCTGATAATAATGGGTGGATTTTATCCCTAATCGAACTTGACCTGTATTTTTTGATTATATACCTGTGTATGAAATATGAATCCAATACACCAATGTATTCAAAAGATATCGCCCGGAAACCATTTTTCATTGGGCACGGGACGTACGGACAAGGGTGATGCTATATGCCCCCCCCCCCCCCCATTAAAAATGGCAGAGACATAATAAAATCCTACATATCTGCTCCTGTATTAATGAATTTATTGAAACCGATTGCAAAAAAAAAATAAAATTATCAATAAGCATTGTCTCTTTTCTCGAATTTGTTTGTTTGATTTGATTCTTTACGTCACATCAACAATCTTTCAGTTATGTAGGGTCGGGTCTTCCTGGGTTGTACCATTTCTAAGCTAGGATAAGTGTGTCTTGCTCAAAGACACAACGCAGTTACGCCGGTGAGGCTCGAACCCGCGGCCCCTCGGTCTCGAGTCAAGCACTCTACCACTGAGCCACTGCGCTACCTTCTTTCTCGAACTTGTTGATTATAATGACTTTGGCTTCAACAGAATTAAAAAAATATCAACTTTTCATATGTTTTCCCATTTAAATGCATTAGGAATTAGGATCAAATTTTACCTAATGTTAAGTAAGTCAAGGTCAACCTAGGATTATCATTTGAACAAATTTGGTTGATCCCACATCCAAAATGCTTCATACCAAGTCCTTAGGTCACTGGCCTTCTGGTTCTTGAGAAGAAGATTTTTAAAGGGTTTTCAGCATATACATGTACGGGCGTGTTGGCCATCGTGGACCATTTGAACATAACCCCATCCTAAGGAGTATCCGTATGAAATTTGAGTTCAATTGGCTCAGTGGTTTCATAAGAGAAGATGTTTGAAAATGTTGACAGATGACGGATGGATGATGGAGTCATTGGTACAGTATACTATTAGCTCACCCATGAGCCTTCGGCTCAGGTGATCTAAAAAAGCAAATCAGAAGATCCTATTGAGTATTATTGAGTACAAACCTGATTCTTGTGTTTGACTTTCATTCCTTCTCGTATAAACTTCACTCCACAATAAAAGGGGACAAAGACATAAGGAATATTGAGCATATATGACCATTTAAGCCCTGCATTGCCTGAAAAAAAAAACATATGAACTATATTGCAGAGTTCTCACTAGGATTTTGAAAACAGGAGTCATGGAATCCATCCCTGGAAAAAGTTGGAGTCAAAATTAGACCTGGAAAAGTTGGAGTTTTTAGTTTTAGTGTAGCGTAAATATGAAAAGTTTTATTTACTGATGTAATGTCTTTTATCCTGCAAAATTGCAATTTCAAAACCCTCGTGAGGACAGGACGTGAACAAAAATATTTTAGAGCAAAAATAAAAGGTTGTATCAGGTTAGCGTAACAAACAAAAATCCCCCTCTTCCCAACCCTTACACAATATTTTCTAAGCATTGTTAGGGGACTTCGAAGGGGTTTCCCAGTTTGGCTATATTGTTTCCTTATCTTCCCTATCAAAGTAAAAAAATTTTCCTATCTAACTTCTCAATTTTAAAATTTCATATGAAACACATTTTTATGTTTTGCCTTATTAAAAGAAAAATCTTAAACCTGTTGTTACATGTAGTTGTTTTATTCATTTACAAGCAGACAGACAGACGGACCGACAGATCTTTTGCAGATGTAATACTATAGGTATATTTCAATCATTTAATTATTTGCATGCAAGTGTTTCTATAGTCTATGGCGATAAGTTCCAAAATTAAGATGATTTTTTTTTTATTTCCGACCTATGGTATAAAATGAACAGGTTTTCTTGCTGAAAGTCATTTGGTTGCATTTAAAACCCTAATAATAGTTTATTTGATGGAAGAACAGCCGATAATTTATTGCATGGCTCATTTGATGCTAATGAAGCTTCATTCTGAACTTTTGCCTTATGGACGTTATCCTATTCGGTTTATCTACGTACCGATATTTTCATAAAAATGACTTATTAATTTCATCAACCGTATGTGGAAGCAATAATTATGTGTTCAAAAAAGTAAGAAATATTTCAAGATTTGATTGAGACAGAAAGTCACGATGTGCGAAAATGCGCAGCTATCAGTGTTGCATACACAAACTCAGAAAAGATTACATCCAATCAACCACGTGCTTCTCAAAGGGGTACGTGCATTAAGAGGCTATTTTGGCCCCCCTATGAGGTCAAAAAATAAAAGTGGCTCTTCACAAGTTTCTTTGTATTAGTTTATTAGAACAATAGCCAAAGTGTAAATGTCTGGCATTGATTCGACTTTAACGGTTGCTTTGGTAACAAAAATGGCCACCAAAATAGGCTGAAAATAGGAAAATGGCCATTTTGGAGCAAATTTGAGACATGTAACAGATGAATTAATATAGAGCACAAGCAAATACCAAAAAAATATTTTAACAGATGATGAGAATAATCACCGCACACAATATATTAAAAGTTTTTTTTGGTATTTGCTTGTGCTGATATCTAATTCTTAAAAAATCTGTATCCAAAAGCATCAAATTTAGCCTAAAATGGCAATTTCTCAATTTTAAGCCTATTTTATCTGCCATTTTGGTTACCATAGCAACTGGTAAAAGTAAAACAAATGCCAGAATTTCACACTTGGGCTATTCTTCTAATAAACCAATAAAATAAAATTGGTGAAAAGCAACTTTCAGTTTTTGGCTCTATGGGGGGCCAAAAATAGCCCCTTAATGCACGTACCCCTTGGCATAGGCGTAATTATTGTCCTGTCATTAAGACATTGTAACTGTGCCATGTTCTGATTGGCTGAGAGCTAAATGAGATTTCGCCTACGGAAAGGTGTTGTCAACAACTAGACTGTTTATGACAAACCCTGGGGCATCGGATTAGCGGCAATCTTCTGATCTTTTGTGGCGGAAGCAAAATTTGGACTCCAACTGTCGTCTTCAGGTGTTTTTAAGGAGTTTGAGACTGTTATAGTTGTTGAAATATCCTGATTACAAAATTTCATTATGACCCTTTAAAAGGGGCATAACTCCACAAAGGGAGATAATCCAGATTAAAAAAAATATGGGTCGGTTATTTTTTTATGCTGAGTCCATCTAAGAAATTTCAAAACCCTATCTTAAACATGTAACGGACAGACAGACGCACAAACGGACTGAAGCACGGACGGACAAGCCCAAAGCAATATGCCCCTTCAACTTTTTCAAAGTTAGAGGCATAAAAAATACCTACCTACCCACCTATCTATCTACTAATACTGCAACACCCCCTCGCAGGGATTATGTGCAGGTGGTGACAGCAAACAAATATTTTTAAGGTTGGTCTTAGCTTACAAGAGAATGGGACATTGCGATTCAGTGACCAAATAGATAAATAGTAGGTTTCATTTGATCATAACTGAGTTATTAACAGTTTGGAACCAGAGCATGCCCGACATATATCTGCCTGTTCATGGTCCAAATTGTTCGCCAAGGGTAAGCCTACTACGGCTTGCTTCTAAAAGGTTAATTTGAGTGTGTTTTCTTATCCATCAGTTTAAACATATTTTTAGCTTTCAAAAGAACTGTCTTAATGAGAAGGTTCTTTGAGCACCCAAAACATATGGCTTGAGAAATGAGAAAAAAATTATTAACCCATAAAGCGCCACCTATAATTTGCAGCAGACGACAATTTCAAAGTTTGCCACTTTTTAAAAAATAACAAAAAAGGCATGATATTTCAAGAGAATCGTCTGCTGGCAGACGATTCTCATGAAATATCATACTGTATTTTTTTCGAAAAATTTGGAAAGATGTTGCAAAAATTGCCTTCTGCTGCAGTTGTGATTGGCGCTTTAAGGGTTAATTTGTATCTCATAGGGCCAGTTAAAGCTGCATACTCTGTAACTATGAACATTTTTCGAAAAAAATTCTTTTCTTTTTAAATCATTTGTAAAAGTAGAATTAAGCTATGTTTTCACAATAAAAATGTTCAGTACAGCTGAAAACTGCATGGAAAAGTGAATTATCTCATCAAATAGGTGTGTTTTTCTCTTGTTGGTAATTATTTGCGTCCCTTCAATAATTCTAGACCGTTGAATTTTAACATAAATGCAGTTGTTTTGATAGTGATACCTTGTTAAGATTTACGAAAATGGTATAACGTTTACCTGAATTTGAGTATTATTACTTTGTTCTTGAAAAATAAAAACATTATTTTTAAAATTAGAAGATCAAAAGTTACAGACTATGCAGCTTTAAGCAAAAAAAAATTAGCTTAAAATTGTGATTTTTTTCTTATCCATCAATTTAAACATGTGTTTTGGGTGGTCAAAAGAATGGTCTAATCGAGACGGTTCTTTTGAGTACTAACAACATATGTTTTGGCTGAGAAAAAAGAAAAATAATTTTCAGTTACGCACTCTTATCTGGGGTCCTGGTATCTAGGACTTCATTATATCTGGAGGCTTTACGTTCCACAAGTTTATGTACATACCTATTACATTTCCTGGCATGAAGACTATCATTGAATTTCCTATAGATCCAACCCAGTATAAACCAACCATTCTATAGTCACGGCTGCAATAAAAAAAAGTCTTGATTAGGCAATAAACAAAATACCATCATTGATTTTATTTGGCCATTTTTACCACCTCATATGGGAGTCATTCCCAATCCAAAAATGACCTTGTTACATTTTAGTACTTATTTTCCCAATTTTTATTATATATTTTTCCAAATGAGAAAGAAAAGGTAGCTTCCCAAACTCCCAAATAAAATCACTGACCATAACCCATCTAATAACCACATCTGCTCCTATAAGTACAGTCATACTAAGTACAGTTACAGGTACATGTATTAGTTGTTAAGGCCAAATAAGAAATTAAGTGTCACTGTGTGTTCGGGTAACGGGTCTGTAAATTTTAGGTAAGGTAGGCACACATTTATTTTTAAAATGTTTTTTTTTCAGGAAAAAATATAATTAAATGCATTTTGAAAGACATTATGCCTTTCAAAATGCATATATTCAGATTTTTTCCCTGGAAACCTGAAAAAATTCTAGGTTTCACCAGTAAATTTAGCTAGGGAGGGATTAGGGTCTGGTAAACCTAGACACAGGTATTTTTTTTATTTGGTCTTAGTTTGTCTGAAGTGGTGCTTTATGTCCCAGCCAACAATCTTTCAGTCACACTGTCATATTTTCTGGGTTAAACCAGTGCTAAGCAGTGAGGATTTTAGTGTTTTATGGAAGAGCAACTGCTTAATTTTAAGTCGAGCACCCTTCGATCGAGCCACTGCAGTTGTTTAGTAGTATTGGCTGAATGAAAGCCAAACTTGGCATCAGTATTCAACCGAATAAGCTCAAATGCTTCTACATGTATATATTTAAGTGCACACAGATTTCTCTTTTGAGTTGTGAATGCTAAATTATGCTATATGCCTTCAGATTTCCAGTCAGTCGACCCGGCAGTCGCAATTTCATTATTAATATGGATTCCATCTTCTTATATAAAAGACAGGTTCAAATATATGTACATTTACCAGAGAGGGATAAATCTAGTTATTTATCTTGGCTTAGCTTCTAAAACTATTTACAAGAAGTCGCTTCACGGTTTGAGGCATACTTTTTCCATCAAAAAAAGTTTCTGCACCCTTGTACTACTGAGGCTGAATGTAGTTTTCTAGATCCAGATCTGTTGGTTTTTCATTTAGACACAGTGATCAATGTTTGTTTGCCTGTTTTGATTCTTTACGTCCCAGCCAACAATTTTCCAATCATGTTGGGACAGGTCTTCCTGGGAAGAACCAGTACTAATCTGAGGGTAGTGTCAGTGATCAATGTAAATACATGCCAGGGAAATCAGCACCTGGCAGACTGTAAATCAGGAATAAATATAGCATATATACGGTGAATGTTCGAAAATTTCAAGCACTAGTTGCCCGCCAAAAAGGCCTAGACAAACAAAGAAGACTCAGATCAGACTGCTTCTGATGAAGCAGTCTGATCAGGGTCTTCTCTGTTTGCTATTCTGATAAGCATTTTGTGAATTCCAGCCTTGATAACACACATTTTATTTCAGAACAGAAAAGACAAAATTGCCCAAAATTTTAGAACATTTACCGTAGATTTATCAAACATGACAAAGGCTAAAGGAATCAAACACACATACCATAGGGCCAGTTAAGCATTTTTTATTGGAGTAAATTTGCTATTATTTACTTATCCATCTGTTACAACATGTGTTTTGGATGCTCAAAAGAACCATCTAAATAAGAAGCGCCCCATTGAGACGGTTCTTTTGAGTACCCACAACATCTGTTTTGGTTGAGAAATAAAAAAATTAGTGTCAGTTACGCACTCTTATCATTGGGGGGGGGGGGGGGGGGGGGGGGGGGGGGGGAGCTGACCTACCCATAAGCAATCAAAGCTATCATGATGATATACATAGAGTACTGGCCGGTGCCATCCCACCAGTTAATTGTAGAACCATATGCACTTCTCAAGTAGGGCTCTCCTTCACGAAGGTAAAACTCCATAAACCCTTTCACATAGCCATCCAACTCCAGGCCAATAAAAAGATCAACCGCCGAGGTGAACGCAAATATGCTAAATACTGAAAAAATACAGAAAATATATTAAGGTTAATAACTCCTGCATGCTGGGTAAGCTTTCATGCTTTTGTTGTCATCTGTTGACTTTTTTTCCAAATAATTCTTTCAGGAAAGGTGACACTACTGGAATGTCTCAGGAAATGGATCCTGATCATGACCAATTTTGTTCTAGCGTTCCCAGTCTTGGTCCAAACTGTTTGCAAAGGTTGTCAGCAGATGACAAAAAAGTCGCCACAAGCAAGGAAAGATTTATGACAGCTCATAAACATTTGACATAAATTGACATAAAGTTTTGGTACCAATCACAGGTAAGGTTGCTTGTAACGTTTAATGTTTATGTATTTACAGGTAGGATTAATGTGTCTTGCTCAAGGACACAACACAGTGAGACCGGTGAGGCTCGAAACAGAGGCCCTTCGGTCTATAGTCAAGCACTGTACCTCTGAGCCACTGGGCTCCCATATGATTTGATTGGCATGTTTTAAAGTAGGACTAAGGATTGTATTTGGCTGTGTGCTTGGCTTATCAAGTTACAAGGGAGACTATGTCAGATTGAATCAATTAATTTATTATCTTGTTTAATAACAAAAATAAAAGATTTTAGCAATAATCAAGTTGGAGAACATTCACAAAATATAAAGTATAATTATGATCCATACGCAAGTCACCAGAAGAACAGAATGCACCATTCATAAAGTTGCTGACAATATGAACTCGGTTTTCAAGTGACATGACTGTTAACTGTTAAAATATAAAAGGACAAATTAACTTTTCTTAAAAGTGTGCCAATTGCATCGTATTTTTGATAGTTGTCAAAATAGTTTGTGTCTGACTTTTTAGAAACGTCTTGGTAGGATGCTAAACATAGATGACCTTGTAATCACTTACTTTTAGCGGACGATAACAGGATATTGCCATAACCTATGGAGAATGCGAGTACATGGAGAACACAATAGGTGACAATGTAAAATTAAACAATGTGAAAAATTCCCAATTTTGGGGGTCTGATCATTTTCCCAAAATTCTAGGAAAACCCTGGTCCAGAAGCCGTTTTAACAATTTATTCTTTCTGTTTCTTTCTCTCTCTATATACTGTCTGTTACCCTCACAAGCATTATCAACAGGTGTACTTTGTACACTCTGTGTTGCAGGATGAAAGCCTACAAGTAACTGCACTCTAGACTACCATAGGAATCCTTCACTTTCACAAGGGGTGACTTTCCCTGCACAGGAGACATCTAGTTAACATCATGATCTGAAGGATGGCGCACTTATCTAGTCACTAGTGTCATTGCTGCAAAGGACACTAGGAAAAGCAAAAGTGTTTGGACACCAAAATTTGCCTCGCCATGAGTGGGATCGAACCTGGGATCTCTAGCTTAGCACCAGAGGCTGATGAGCTAACCACCGAGCTACCATGTTTCACGGGAAAATACTTTCTTTCTTTTTCAAAAAATACTGGCTCCTTCAATTTTGAACATTATGCTTTCTTACCATAGAATAAAGGCTGGTCGGATTCGGAAATTGCTTGTGTTTTTCTCGCGAAAACATATGTCATCAAACCAAAGCACGGCAATACAATCACCCCGGCCACAAAGATCCACCTCTCATCCTCCATCGCAGCAAGTTTGTCGAGTGAATAAATAAGTGGACCTGACAGCCATGTTGTTAAGAACACGGTTACAGCTGTAGAGAAGCTAGAAAGTGGCATTTTTTTCAGTAATATTTTTTGCAAATTTTGCGTCCTTGAGAAAACGAAAGTAGAGCGCCCTCTTTAGTGACGCTTTTTTACAGGGGAAACCACTCTATTGAGAGAATTGATAACTGAATAAGAGTGGCTTCCCATAGACCATTATATGTCTGATTCTACGTGTATGGACGTAGGCTATATTCGGTAAAATAAATCTCTGTAACCACACAGTTTTTGGGGTTGTCAGCTGCAAAATGGATAACCAAAGAACACAATAAAGGTCATTGATATATGTATCTACACCATATACACTGCCGTCACACTTGACTACGCGGGGGTTTGATATGGAAGTTAGAAGCTTACAGAAAGCCATTTTTGGCCAATGCAAAAATTTCCCCCTTCAATCCTTAACCTCAACCAAACTGCCTTCCATGAGAATACCAGGGAACACGAAGTCCCCGAAAGCATAGCTTGGGGGTATCGCAATAGTGTGTACTTACATGACTGGACCAGATAGTTTAAATTGACATACTTAAGAGCTCCTGTTTGAAGGATACCCAACCGTTACTGGGAACCTCAGCAGCATTGGCTGGTCGATAGACGGTTCAAGGAAAAAAGCTGAACGTGTATTAGTCGCTGGAGACAGGGACCTGGAAATTTTCAAATAGTGTACCATAAACTAGTTTAAGCCCTCCATTAAAAAGATTTTTTACTGACTGTTCCAAGACGGTGCTTCTTTTGTGGACCCTTTTTGTAATTTATGTTTCGTGTTTGTCATGCTTTCTTGTCTGTTCCTTGCAGCCGTGTGGTCTTCTGCTGGAAAAGGGCTGGCCTCTTGGCTCTCTTGTATGTGATATTTTCTTGTGTTTTTGTCACTTTCCATGTGGTGTCCTGGGTCAGGTGTGATGCTTGATTGTATCGATTTCTGATCTTTGCATTCTTTCTTACTTCTCTGTATATGCGATAAGTCACATCATTTCATGAGCAGCTCCTTTTCTTTTCTTTTAGTCTTCAATATTTAGTCCCCATACGATTCTATGGGGACTCAGTATATAGAAGAAAACAAATTGCGTCAAGTACTAAATCGCATGGAAGAAAAAGCTGAACTTGTTTTGTTTCAAAAGTAGTCGAAACACATGCACCTTGCCCCATATGTGCCTTGCCTAGAGAAAGCTTGTTACTTTGAACTGTCTCAAAATATAGGAAATACAACTAATATAATAATAGTAAACGGATGTAGAAGTGTTCGCTATGAAGCTGCGCGGACACGTGCCATTGTTGTTCGTATGCATAGGCCTACAATCAACACAGGTTTTCTCGAAGCTTGATCAGTGTTTTCCTGAGCTGTAGCTTGTATTTCCGTGCGCAAAAGAAAACGCATCATAAAATTATATAACATAAAATAACAGCATTTCTTATGTCATTTCATTTTTGAAGTTACAGCAATTATTATTATAATCTAAGGTTGTTTGCATTCAGGACAAAAAGTTTACCGTCTCTAATACTGACCGTTAGTGTAAGGAGTTACAGGCTGGATAGCTGTTTCTGTATGTATGATACAATGGGGTTCCCAATGACGCAAGAGCCTGTGACTAGAACAACAAGTACCAGCTTTCATGTTAAGACACCCTCAGAAAAATTTGCCAGAGAGGGTCTAACTCCGACAATTTCTTTAGATAATGAGGTTGAGAGGGCAAAATACCACTAAAAGTGAGCCATCATCGGCCCACCAGGGAAACGCCAATTAAATGGCGTTTCGCCGGCTGGTCGATGATGGCCCAACATTGAATGCTGGCTTGGTAGCTTTAAGAATTATCAGGCGATCCTGAGAAACCCTATGTTTTTTGTGATTTTTCAGGGGGGGGGGGGGTCTGGACCTCCTGTCCCCCCTCTGGATCCGCCCATGAAGAGATTCTCTCTCTCTCTCTCTCTCTCTCTCTCTCTCTCTCTCTCTCTCTCTCTCTCTCTCTCTCTCTCTCTCTCTCTCTCTCTCTCTCTCTCTCTCTCTCTCTCTCTCTCTCTCTCTCTCTCTCTCTTAATGATTTAAATGATGCTGATTTAGCAATAAGCATCTACGCAAACAAGCACATTTCACAAATTAATGCAATTACAAATCTATTGGGTTCTAAATTAAATGGAGTGATGAATGTTTTACAAGGAATGTTCTCATGTGACCACATCAAACGAGCATGGATTGCAAAGCGCACAGTCAATATACTCTGGCATTAATTTGTTTACTTAGATGCCCACGTTCTCTCGGAAATGAAACAGTTCGATTCTGTATCTCTTTGATCAAATATCTTTCTGCTAATCTGCAGTTCAAATATTTGTCATTGGAATTACCAGATATTTCAGGAAAGTCTGTCTCGGACTGCAAGGGTTTCAAAATATTTACATTTTCGTTACACGTAGATATATCTAGGCGGTACCCAAACTGTATAATGTGTGCGGATTAATGATTAGTGACATTATTGTTTAATACCATATTATGTATTTGCAATCTAAATGCCTTAAATTCCAGATATTAATCAAGGTTTTTTTTATTTATAGTTAATATTTTGAAATGCACCAGTTTTAATGATAGAAAATTTTAAGGAAGCTGTAACTTGTCAAGTTTAACTTCAAACAAAGCTAGCAGCATATTGAAACTGGTTTTAAAATGTAAGCGATACCTGGACAGGACTCACATTTTAGTCTAGATTTCAAGATGATGCAAGCGGCATAGCGGAATACCGTCTTGGCATCGTGCACTGGGTGATATATCACAGCACCCATTTAACCAGATTATATTGAAAACGAAACACTGTCCACTAAAACAAAATACGAACAGTATGGGAGGGCATCTTGTTACATTGTATTTCCATGGAAATCGGTGGATCCGAGAGTAGCAATAGGTACAAGTTAGCATATACTCCAATCGAACACTCGGTTTAACGCAATATGACCGGTCAGAGTCTTCGATATGCGCTCCATGTGTAGCATCTGGAGCATATTGTCGCATTTGAGTCGGAAAACTAAGCCTGATTTGACTATACGGTTGTGCATACTGATCTGAGCCTTCGATGGGCGCTCATGCCAACTTGTATATGTTGCTAGGTACATGTACCGGCTCAATTATCTCACTGTTGGGGAGTTTGCACTTTCACATAATTATGGTGTTCCGGGTCAGGTATGGTACTTGAATGTATCGATTCCTGATCTTTGCCTTCATCTCTTCTTTGTACCTTTTCCTGGACACCGGCTTATCTGTGATGAGGGACACTTTTTCTTGTTTCATTTTCAAATCTGTTTGCTCACCAATGTTTTATTTCGCGATTAATGACTTTGATATGGCGAACAAGGTGTTTGTTTGAAAAAGTCACGACTCTCTGGCCTCTCACTGACCCTGATCAGTTTGGTAAGTTACATGTGACCGCATGTTTTATTCATCTGAGTTGTGACTCAAGAAGATAGCAAGATTGGCAATGTTTTAGTTATTTTGGTTGAAAACTGAACACAACTTAAACGGAGTGAATGTATTAATCCAGTTTCTGGTAGGTTTAGACTGGCTCCAGTCCTTAAAACAATTTTTCATAAATGTGTCATATCATATACTTATAGCTAGTCTAACTCTGGTGACAGAGCCTGGGCCGCCATCAGAGTTAAACTAGCTACAAGTATATGATATGACACATTGATTAAAATTGGTTTAAGGACTGGAGCCAGTCTACTGGGTTGTTTATGTAGTAGTTATACCATGGATTGTCCGCCTGTACGTGAAGATAATCCACGAGCTTAAGCGAGTGGATTATTTTACGTACAGGCGAACAACTCATGGTATAACTATTTTATACCACCTAGACCAGTTTAGACCTTGAACAGCACGGGCTATTTCGTGCTAAAGTTGGTTAGGGTGGTATAACTCAAATATAGTATCACAACTTCAAAGAAAAATATCTTGATCATGATACAAGTAAGCGCAACTAAACGCAGTTTCCATTCTTATCGAATGGATTAATCCAGCTGCTGGGTGGCTTATGTAATAGTTTATATACCATGGGTTGTCCGCCTGTACGTGGAGATAATCCACGAGCTTTTGCGAGTGAATTATCTTACATTCAGGTGGACAAACATGGTATAACTATTCTATACCACCTACATCAGTGTAGACCTTGCACATCATGTGATATTTCGTATGACTCAATATAGTAAGGGTGGTATGATTTAAAAATAGCATCAAAACATCAAAAATATCTAGACCATTACTAAACGAAAAACGGAGTTTCCATTCTTATCGAATGGAGTAATCCAGTTGCTGGGTGGTTTATGTAATAGTTATACCATGGGTTGTCCGCCTGTATGTGGATTATCTTACGTACGGATGGACAAACATGGTATAACTATTTCCATACCACCTATTTCAGAGTAGACCTTGCACTTACTATTTTTAATAGTTTATGTTTTTTTCTCTGCACTTCCAAGCAGGCTCCTTTATTGCGAGGCACGGTCAAAATTCTGACCCCGTTTCATCATGTCCGTAATTAAAAATGCGGGCTCATGCTGATTTATGCGTAATGGGGGTTATAAACTTTGGTCAGTGGGCGAGGATAATTGTTTTAGGATACAGTTACGTATTTGTCTAGTCTATTGCGCGAAAAATTAATTACCTTATCAAAGAAGATTCTTTCCTTATCATGATCCGACAATATGGCAGACGATGGCGGGAGTGCCTATAATTTAGGTGGTCTAAGTAATCTGACCATATTTTAACCAACATGCTCCATGTAACGCTGCATTGATTCAAAGTTTGAAGTTGTAACGTCCAACAGGGATGCAAGAAAATACATTATCTGACCTTTGACCTTGAGTCAAGGTCATACGAAATGTTGCCCGGTACGCTCTACATCATGTGACCTATGTACCTGTATAGTTTGAAGTTGCTACGTCCAGCGGTTTAGGAGGAAATGCATTAACAATAAGATAAATTATTTGACCTCGAACTTGGGGTTAAGGTCACAAAAGTTGCTACGTCCAGCAGTTTAGGAGGAGATGCCTTCACAAGAAAATACATTCTTTGGACTTTATCTTTGGGCCCCAGGGGTTTTGGGAATCTGCGGAGAATGGCAATTTATTTTCAGGGAGCTGTGGAGCACTGGTAATTATTTTAGGGGAGCTAGGGAGCAAGCTCATAATTTTGGGGATTAAGGGAGCCTTGCCAAAAAGCAAAAAAAAAAAAAAATAAGGAAAAGCCTCCATTTTGTTTGATTTTTTTAAAAAAAAATCTTCTGCTGTACCCTATACACTATGTTATCTGTGCACCTGCAAAGTTTGAAGTTGCTACGTCCAACAGTTTGGGAGAAGATGCCTTAACAAGAAAATACATTCTCCATCCTTGGGGTCAAGGTCATACAAAATGTTGCCCAGTACCCTCTACATCATGTGACCCATGCACTTACAAAGTTTGAAGTTGCCACCTACACTGGTTTAGGAGGAGAAACAAGAAAATACATAATTTGCCCTTGACCTTGGGTAGGGTCACGCGAAGCTTCGCGTCTACATAATGTGCCAGAGAGCACGTTGTCGCACATCCGGGCTCTGATCGAACCAAACTTAAATAGTCTCCACGCCACTGCGCGTAGACTGATTAAACTTAACGTGAAAGGACTTCATACGTCTAAAAGGTTTGCTTTGCATGGGCTTTAGAATTTACCCTTAGAAATAATTTACGCTGATTGGAATTTATTCCAACGTGATTAAATGGCCCATATATTCACATCTTGCTTTTGGAAGAATCGCATTGGAGTGCCAAATATGATGGATAGCTTGGTTGTAAGACAAGATTTTTGAATCTTTAGGACACTACCAGGATCAATATAAGAGACATGCCAAGCAAAAAGAAAAGACTCAACATTGCTCAATAATAATAATAATAATAATAATAATAATAATAATAATAATAATAATAATAATAATAATGATACGTGTAACTTTACACAAACTTTTGTGGCAGCTAAACTGCTTCTGATGTTGGTGTAACCCAGCTCTCACTTGCTTTTAAAAGCTATGTTCCTGTTTTATTGTATAGATCCGCAGAATAACTACAACAATAACAGGTAGAAATGTATATGCACGTCCACCAAAACATAGGTTGCTTTGTTATAGAACAATTCAAACAATGCAATCAACTTGAAACCCACAGTCAGTATACTTGTGACTATTAGCACAACTGCCGTTTGGCACATGGACACGAGATTTTGGTTCTTATCGCATCATCGAGTATATATGTATATAAAGACTAAGGCCACAAGTAAGAACCCTAAACCCATACTATGGGCGCTTGAGAGGCGTTATGTACAGTAAACCTGTCTTAGCAGTCACCTGCATTAAGCAACCACCTGTCATAAAGTAAGCGGTAATTCAGACACCCCACCCCCCAAAAAAGGTGTTGAAATTACCAGCGAGCACCTGCATTTAGCTAGCAAAATTTGATTATCTCTTAGATGCTTGCAAGTTGGACTGTACAAAAATTTGCGTATTGGTCCATATGTAATACTTGCCGTTTTCAAACGACTCTCAGTTATGATAAATTAGTTTCTGTAACTTGCATGAAAACAATTGTAAGATGGAACGGTTTCAAAACAGAGAGCGTTGTTCTATAGAAAGCTATCACCATTTATATGATAGATGTTCAAGTTTATGTCATATTATGGAAAATGTTTCTTTCTTAATTCAATTGCTTTTTTGGGACGCAAGAACTGCCCCATAAACACACTGAGGTGGAAAGACGATTGGTTTTGACAAAATAAATCAGTGTATGATGAGTTTACGGAGGGCAGCGATTGGTTCAAAATGTTGAAAGAGTAATTTCATCTGGCTCTTCAATGATTGCAAGTACCCGTTAAGGAATTTCCAGTATAAAAAGTATTAAAATAATTTTACGTGTGTGTGTGTGTGTGGGGGGGGGGGGGGGGGGGGCGGGGGTTGAAAAAGTACCACCTTCTCCTACTACGACTCAACTGCAGCAGCAGCTCTGTGAGTCTTAAATCGGGAAGTCTACATGAGCCACGCCATGTGAAAAACTGCTTAATGTCATTTGCAAACAACAAAGGTGAAGATCAGTCTGCGCAATCTGCACAGTCTGATCGGCACTTTTTCGTTCGCTGCCTAGATAGCGGGTTACCGACTCCACTCATGCTCAAACTAGAATTTTCATGCTGCAGCTGGTTTCTGTAGCTGAGGAGGCTGGTTTGAATCTTATGTGGAGATACAATCTAGCATGGCGTGGCTCAATTATTGGTTTTTGTATGCAAATTTGCAATGCAAATGTCTGCTCCAACGCAGGAACATTCTGAAAATGATGAAGTAACTGAAGTTATACATGAGATTTCCAACAAAGGGATATGTGCAACTAGCAAAGGCTCAGACCAGCCTGCGCATACGCGCAGTCTGATCAGAGCCTTTACTGAGTGACAACATTAGACAGTCTCTCCACAGCACTCATAACCATGTTCAGCCAAATGATACAGTTATAATTGGTCCAATCGTTTTTTCTACTGAACACTTGAAACCCTGCAAAAAAACATTGTCAAATGTTTTTGAGGTCCCCTCCTGACGATAATTTCGGTTATTGTGTCTGTGTGCCGCGGTCCCTGCGCACGAGGCATATATATACATTAATTTCTGGATTTACCCTTGCATCTCATGAACAATTTATGACTTATACAAACAATGATGGGTGTCCCGGGATATGGATGGTCATATTGATATGGATGTGCGGGCCAACGTCCATTAAACAAGCTTATAAATACGTTTTTGCTCTGGTATTGTCCAAAATATGGGGCTCCAAAATACTAAGCGTCTGCACATATTATAATGTATTTCACTCCTCTCCCGCGATTCTAGTCCTGTAAGCCTGCAGCATTCCAGTTATTAACTCTCCAAAAAGCCACTCCAAAAGCCACTCCAATAAAGGCACTCCAAAAACACTCCGTGGCTCTGTGGTTGCACCCACTCCATGTTTTCGTATATGTCTGTTTTCACTAGACGACACGGACACAGCAAGACAACGATAGAGAACCGGAAGGCATATGCAAGCAAAAAACTAGACAAGACCATTTAAAGATTGAAAAACCCTAAAAGCAGACAGTGAAATCCCAGATGAAAATGCCACAAAACACAGCGTTTCACCAGGTTCTGCATTATTTGCTTGGACAAATTGAAATAAATAAATATTTTGGAAACCCTCAATTATAATATTATTATACTTCGTGGTCAAGTACGTTGGCCGTTTGACAGCTACCGCCATACTTCCCACCCCCTAGACCACCCTTTCACCAACCCCGCTCCCACCTAACATGTCACAGCCATGATGAAATTGTAATTCCCGCGTATTTCCGATGCTGCGGTACTTCACTAAGTTCCCGCTTTCCTGGAGGTCTCATTTTGGACTTTATAAGAACCAAGGTTGTGTTTTCGACCTGGGTCTGTCCCGCGTTTCCGATGCTGCGGTACTTCTCTAAGTTCCCGCTTTCCTGGAGGTCTCACTTGTTTGGGACTTTATAATGGCAAGTACATAAGTAACAACGTTGTGTTTTCGACCTGGGTCTGTATTATTAATTAATGACCCTCACCGTGAGAAAACCTGTGTTAAGGGTTCGCGACCGGGTAAGACTCATACTAGACTGCAGCTACAGATATTTAAAGTGTAATCTCGTTGGGTTACGTGTACTAAATTCGAAACTATTATTATGTTTTTAGAACGCGATTAACAAATGTTCTGATCAGACTCCGCGTATGCGCAGTCTGATCTTAACATTAGTTAATCGCATATGCCATATGGAGTTTTTTTTTTCACGGAATGGCTCATTTAATTATTTCGACTCTCAGCCTGACAAGCGATTATCAGACCCGCCTTTTTCTCTCCCACAAAGCATTACTGTCCGAAGGGAACACCTGATACTAATCAGGTGTAATACATCAACAGGTAGTTACGCAAGCGGCCGAAACCTTGGCACACTTGGGGCCAATTAAACCCACACTGACCCCTATCTGATAGCATAAACTAACTCTGGATAAACAGGCCACTCAGATTCCCATGACGCGCCGCGCTTAGATTTTCCCGCCAAGATTAGCTACAGCGAGAAAACACCCTTTGATAATTAAAAAAAAAATGTTATGGTTGAAGAAAAAAGATAAATTATTTCTTATTTATTACCTCACAAAGAGCACAATAACAATCCAAGTGCGGGCGCTGTCACGGATTCTACATATGATCCGTGGTGTCACGGACCCTATATAGGATCCGTCGGGTTGGTGTGTCTGAACGGGAAATAGATAATTCGTGGATTATCTTCCCGCACAGACGCACAAGCCGTTTAATTAGAATATCGACACAAAAAAGATGCTAGAAATGTTTCATCAAGCGCATTTTTTTCTATACGCATAGATGTACGTATGCGCTGGCTTGTGTGTTACCAGGGTGTGTGGCTAATCTTTTCCAAGTACCCTACTTCCCAAATACATTAAAATTTTCTCATAAAATCATTTTTTCCTAATCTGTATTCAGGACCAGTATTTTTCGCGGTCGCCACCTTTTGCAATAAGTGCGTACGTTTCGATTACCTCCCTTTGACTATGTCTGAGCTTAGATATTTAGCAGTGGGTGGTGCATTATTAAAGTCTTCACTGTAGGAATAATTGTATTTTACACCAAATTTAGTGGCAGCTGAACTTCCACTGAACGGGGTGTAACCGTTCAACTGCTTTTAGGCTATGTTATGTTCGATTGCGCTGATCCGGAGAAAAACTACATCAATAGCAGGTAGATATTTATTAGATATCTATCACTGTCTTTTTTCAAATATCTATCATTGACTATTTTTTGTCTCAATTTTGTTTTAGTGTGGAAATATGTGTAAGTTTACACCAAAAAGGGTAGCAGCTCAGATGCCACCTTTATGGTGTAAACTTACACTTATTTTTTTACAGTGGAGCGGTTTCTTTTTAGTACGTATGTTGAGTCGATAAAAAGCGCCATAATAAAGATTAACTCAGACTGTTTTCCGTTAGTCAAGCATTTTCCACAAAAGGCCTAGTGATACAGATGTCACTGACATATTATCGTACTGGGATGTAGATTTGCCTAATCAATTATACATTCATACATTCATGACTTAATGAACCATTTCACGCTAAATAGTTTGAACTTATATACAAAGAAATAAATTCTGTTCGACACCGTAAATGTTCCGACTGATCAGAAAAGGGCTCTGTCACCAGACCTCCAATCCAGCTCCTTCATCGCATATACCAGTTGCATCCAACAATACACTAATTGAACTTTTCAACACTGATATCAGTTTTAGAGAATATTCTGCTGGAAAGTTTAGAATGTTTTGTAATGAAGAAAAGTGGCATCTTTTCAACTTCAACACAGATTCTAGAATCAGTTTATGTGCCAGAGCTCACGATTTAAGGTATGTCGATGGAAAACACTAAGCCCATCGAATAGCTTTTTCCGATTTCTAAGAATTTGTATTGGTTAGAAAAAATAACGATTTTGCTGAGTTTAGGGTCCATCTCATTGATAGGAAAAGGAAACAGGTCCCTCTTCTTCATAACATAGTATTGATTTTATGCGATGAAGGTGCTGGATTGGTGAGCCAGTAATTAATAGATATTTTCTTTTCTTTTTTCCGTTTTAAAGTGTATGTTCATGATTTTGAACATTTTACTTAAATCAAAAATAAATATTTCAACATATACTGATTTAATTTTCACAGATCATTCCTTCGTCTGCTAAGTTAATTACAGTAGTATTTATTGCTTTTATTTAAACATCTTAGGGCAGACATCTTACGGTAATCAGCATTTAACAGATGGTTATTAAACCTCTGTTTTACTCAGCTACCATGATAGTTCATGGCAGCACCTTATCTGTTGAGATTTACAGTGGTACAGTGTGTACCACTGTAAAGGCTCGGACTGTTTATTGAGTCCGAGAGTGTACATACATTGCTATTGTTTAATATCGTATAATGGATTTTCCTTTTTAACATATTAGAATGTTATGACCCAAAAGAAATTTATTTTGTTTTTCAATAAGTTTCATTTGATTTTTCTATCTCTTATTGTACCCAAAATGAAGAAATGTGTTAGAAAATATGTCGTCTGCTATAGTAATAAGTTGTGCTTTATATGGTTTAATTTTAGAAATAATTATTAAATATCGGCCCAGGTATCAAAGTATACTCATCGATGTACACACTGCTTAAAATATTACTCAGAAACATTGGGATTTTTGCCATTATCAAGGATTTGTGATTCTGTTCTGTTCCAGTACACTTGTTTGGAGCCCATTGACCTGAAAAATGGCTGGACTCCAGGGGGAAGCGAAAGTAATTAATTACAGGCTAATTTGAGAGTTTTCAAAACATTTAATGAGGGATTATTCCTACCATACTGTAAGCTCTATAATAAATGCATTTGAAAAAAGTGTGAATACTCACTCTAAGCAGTTCGAGAACGAAATAGGTAAATGGTATTTAGAGAAACTTTATCATCTCTAAGAGGTATCATTCTATATGATTATGTTGAAGGTGCAAGCAAAAAGAAAGAAATATGTTTGCGCCGAAAAGAACGACATCACAGTAAGCCTCTAAGAGCAGGCCACTATAGGCGTGGACTGGCTCCCCGTCGTATGTTAATAAATTCATATTTATGTTTAAACTGATCAAGAGAGAGTTTCTTTTCCTTTAGCTCTTTAAACTTACAAACTCAGCAAACTCAGCCATCATCAATGAAAAATATGTTTTGGTTTGAGTGACTAATAAGTTTGACGACGGGAGCCAGTCTAATATCCAGAGTCGCATGCAACGAAGTCGGGCGGTTTTCTTGCGACGTGCCCCTAGTAGTAATCATGGATACAGTGCCCACTTCGATAGAATTTCGAGGGGGTCTCATACAACATTTTTTTCAAAAAGGTAACTTACTGCCAAATGGGAATCGCCCGAGGACCACAGATTATGACGCCCTTCTGTATAATGTGACCCTAGTACTCTCAGGTGCTGAGAGGTACGAAGGAGATGTCAGATCCGACAATTAAGGCAAATGGTGGGTTTTACAAAATAATTAGAATTTGATTTGTAGAGAGAAAGTCATTAAATGTTTTCACCTGCTGAACATAAATGCGGGGCTGTCTTTAACTAACTGACTGGTTAATTCAAATTGATGTTAATTTGCTTAATACACCTGTCCTTGACGTCATGCGCAGATGACATTCCCTCAGTGCGCGACAGATGGCACGGGCTAAACATCGTCGCGAATCTTAAAGTTAAACAAAAACAGACGGTTAAATCCACCTTGATACCACCTGTATGAATAGAGATGTGTATTATCCCCACAAGACGCAGAAATAAATTATTAGCAGACGACATTTTCGATCATTTTCTTTATATCTTCCGCAATTTTAAATGTGACTTATGAAATATCAGGTCTCCTTTTTCATAAAGTGTCTTAGTAAAGATACGCTTGTTTTAATTATTTTTTCTCCACACGAGCGTACGGTTTGATATATGAACCAAAAGTTAAATCAGTTTTTAACGATAAAGGGAAAGACCATTGTTAAATCTATTTGACACCTGATGCGAAAGAATGTAAACAAACGGTTGTTGAGGTAGCAACAGTTTCTTTGTGATTGTCGTCTGTCATTTTGGCGCGAAACGATTTAGCTGAATTTTATTAGTTTTTGTTCGCGATTTTGCTTCCGTTTTGTTTGAAATGTGACCAGGACCCTCGACATTATTATACGTTTGTCAGTATTCGGCCAGACGTGATTTAAATATTATTTGAGCCCGTCCGCATGAAAAAAAATCGCTCTTACCACGCCGACATTTCAAGATATGTATAAGTTCAAAAATATGCCTATTATTTGTTTTATACAAATGTTTTACTGAATATTCATCAATATGCAAATTAGATAATTCTCATATTATAATAATTTGGCCAAGGCCAATGTACAACCTTTTAATTGATATTAACATAGTTGATCTGTGATGAACACAACCTGAGCAGTTCTCTATTGTCTATGTGTACCCCTACTAAAAGTATATATCATAACATCATTATAATTAAAATTAGTGTATCAAGCGACCGCTTCCGCTTTCAAATGGCAGAAAACTGGCTTTGATGGCTTTTCCCATATTATAATGCAGAAAATTCGGGAGGGTTTGCCCTACTGGCCATTCGCCTAATTGTTTTCAAATGTCCCGGGGGGGGGGATTAAGCTAATATATACCGAACAAAAGTGAAAACGCTACACTCCAATTATCTATATTTTATGAGAAAGTATTGGACAAAAAGTATTTACTAAAGCTTAATAATTTTACCCAGACATCCAGCAAACGATTCGTCGAAACTCCACCAATTTGTCTCGTCTGATGTATGAGTTATGCTCCTTTAGTGTTTAAAGCTTTATTCACTGAAATTTGCTATTGCCCATGCGCAAATTAAAATTATTATGCTTATCAAAATTGGTCTTAATTATGTTGCATAAAAACACAAGAAAACTGCTTAATCACTTGAAACAAGCTCAGAAATCAATTTCGAATTTAGCGAATTTGTAAAATAATTGAAAATTATTTTCCTTTGACAAAAACAAATACGGAATATTAAATGTTTGGTAATCTTCAATTTATTACGATTTTTGATAATTTTCTTTTGCTAAATCAGGTAGGCCTCTCAGCACATTGTTTCTACCATTTCTCGACTAGTTATGTCCTCATACTAAGATGCAACAACACATTGATTTTCCTATGGAGATTTCAGTGTTAAATTTTTAAACTTGGCAATTTGAGTGAAAATACACTTTTTAAGATTGCTTTTCTAAACGATCAAAACATACTTGATATAAGTCCTTCACATTTCTGGTTGTCACATGTCTATACTACCATTCCGTGAAGTCGGATCTCGTAGGTAGTGGATTTCTGAAGGCCTAAATTGTGTAAGATTTCCGTTCAAATTGGCAACCTGAAAAAATGGACTCCTGTCACATTTAAATGGCTTTCATGTGTTTCCTCGTGACAACATCCGTAAAACTTTTACCGTTATGCATTACACAGTATTTGAACATTAAGATGCACTTTCAATTGCATTCTTGATTTGGATAATTTTGTATATAGATGGCAAACAATTCAGGTGTAGCGTTTTCACTTTTGTTCAGTAAATTAAAATGTGTATTCAGTTACGAAAAGAAGAATAGGAAACAAATACATTATAGACCAAGGTCATAAATTTCATTGCTCTTACATGATCCGTTTGACAGAGATCGTATCAAAATTACGACTTTCCACGTGTCGCCGCAAACCGGAAGTTGTTCGCCGATCCGGAAGTAGCCTCTTTTTAAACCGAATTGCTGGCTTCCGTATGACTCTGTTCTCGAGTCTAATCTCACTTCGATCTCATAATCAATATTTCCGTATAGCTAGTTTATGGACTGAAATAACTAATATACAAACAGTCAATATGATTGCATCTTGTAATCATTCATGTTGAATAGATCGAAAATATATACTTGGTAACCCAGACGAAATGTATTTGCTCCACGCCATGGGAAAATCTGCCAAGACAGCATACTATCGACCTGACAGTGGCCCGCTTTTACATACGAACTGGGTAGGCATAAGTTAAGCAGCCTGCTCGGCTGCACGGATTCCCTACAGAGAACAGATAACAATGTGCTGATCAGACAGAACAGATGCACAGGCTGATCTGTACCTTGGTGTTCGCATACTATTCAAAGCATCGCAGCTTTGAAATGGATACAGTACACATGCCACACTGCTAAAGGGCAATTTCAGCACTTTTTTCAAATGCATTTATTATAGAGCTTACAATATGGCAGGAATAATCCCCCATTAAATGTTTGTGAATGCTCTTCATTTAGCCTGTAATTAATTATTTTTGCTTGTCTTTGGCGGTCTGGACATTTTCTGCGTCAATGAGCTCTACTCAAGAAAACTGGAAGCACTACCACCTGCTTACACACTACCCAAGCAGAATTATAAATCCTTGTAATGGCAAAAAATAACAATGTTTCAGAGTAATATTGTTACAGTGTGAGCATTGATGAGTATATTTTGATACCTGGCTGATATTTAATATTTTTTCTAAAATTATGCCTTAAAGCACTAATTATTACTATAGCAGACATTTGTAATAAATTTCTTCATTTCGGGTACAAAAAGACAGATTTAATCAAACGAAACTTATTGAAAAATAAAATACTTTTCTTTTGACAGTTGTAACATTATAATTTTGCATTAATCTGACTGTCGGTTGTTATTAAAATGAAATATCCATTATCCAATACTGAAATGAAAAATTGACTGCAATGTGCTGCTTCAATCATTTAGCTGACCTGCATAAAGGGGTAAACTCAGGTTAATGTGTATCTGTTGCTGTAAGATGGCTGCTCCCAGATGTTTACATAAATCCAATAAATAGTCCTGCAATTAACTTAGCAGATGAATAAATGATCTGTGAAAATTAAATCAGTACATAATGAAATATCTTTGATTCAAGTAATTTTTTTAAAGTCTAGAACATACACTTTTAGTATAATTGGTAGCAAGTTGGAACTTCGAACAGCGCAGGGCCATGGGTTCGAGACAGTCTGATGCAGCGACACACATTCATAAAAATTCTGCATTTGAATGCTGATTCTTGAAGAGCAGTTGTCAGGCATGTTTACCAATAGTCAATATGGATGCATTTTGCATCAATCATGTTGAATGGATCGAAAAGATTGTGTCGAGCAGTTGTCAGCTACTGGCAAAGGGGAGTATAATCGCGCTGACGAAACCTTGTCAGAATTCGTATGTACAGACTTGATTGTATCGATTCCTGATCTTTGCACCCTTACTTACTTTGATGATTTTTCAGAGCAAAAAAAGTAAAAACCTTAAAACAACAAAAAATTACCGGACACATATTTGGCCCATGCTAGCATTGCCTATTAAGGCTTTCTCTACAATAATCTCCTATATGGCCAAGGAGAATACGTTATTTCTGAGCATTATTGTCGATCTGCAGTTAACATTAAAGGAAATCGGTAGTTGATGTTTCTGTGTTGTATGGTGGGTAACATTTATTATGGATATATGAACACAAATGGCTTAAAGACTAATGATTCCCAGTAATGTTCCAGTAAAAAGGAAACATACCATAAACGTGATATTATTGTAGGATCTGGTCTGGCATGCCATGACATGGCGTTGGCGTGCCCATTCAAACCGAGCCCAGCCATGTTGTACATGCATGACATCTGTTTTAGATGTGCTGTATGTGCAGATCAGACTGTGCATCCGCGAAGTCAGTCCCTTCAGAAATTTTAATAGAAGGAAAGTATAGTACCTGCACGTGCAATACAATTTCACCACCGAATATAGCCTCCGTAGCTGAAAAGGCTAGTTTGAGCCTACCCATTTGCTTACACTTTTTATATTACAAAATTTCAGGCTCTGGTCAAATTTAGCATACACCACATTGCATGACACTAGCAGTAGCACATTGATGAAAGTGTTCAGGTTTGTTCCTGAATTCAGGATTTTGAGGCTGACTTTCCATGACAAAATGCTGAATAAGACAGATTAAAAAGCTCCTGTGAAATCATAGTAAGTTAGCCTCAAAATACTGAATTAGGCATGTTTAAAAAGCTCCTGTGATTATTTTTGAATTTCTAGTTTATCTATAGACTATTGATCATTTAACCTCGAAATTCCTAATACAATGATTAACGGGCTATTATGACGTTTCTAAAACTCAAACACAAAATATTGTGACAACCAACACGCATAATGATGCAATCGGCACACGTTTAATAGGACTACATTTGTTCTTTTGCATATTAACAGTTAACAGCCATGCGACATTTAAAAGGAGTTCATACTTTCAGTAACTTTATGATACAGCTCATTCTGTTCTTTTGGTGACTTGGAATACATCACAAATACACTTTATATATACTAATGGCATAAAGTTAAACATAGTTGGATGGTATTACTAATTTTTACCAGACTGTCAATTTTTGCAAAATTATGCATTATCCATCACATTTACTGTTATTCTTCTATCCAAAAGTCATCAATAATGAACTCAACCAATCCTAATGACGTCACGACAACGCGAGAATTATACCTGCACGGCTCTGGCGATTTCGAATGGGTTTAATATCAGCAGAATCTAGGGCGAAGATTTGGTACTAGTGAAATGCATTTAAGCCCCCCGGTGGCTTGGGCTGCTGTCCGTTCTAAGGCGGTGATTCTGTTGTTGTTGACTTTTTGTTTATTGTTACTCCCATTGTGGGAGTCTGTACTTGTTCTATGTTTTGTTGTAGGTTGCTTTGTGTCCGTTCTAGTATTGCAATCATCTTGATGGGGAAGAGAGAGCTGGTTGCTTTGCTTAATTTGTCTTCCTGGCGTCTGTTGATGGTTGAGCGGCTCTCCCTGGCGGTGCCACAGGGTTGTCTGCGGGTTGTGATTGTGGTATTTCCTTAATATACTCACTTGCTATTTTTAAATAGTGACGAGTTTTTACCTTTGAGACTAGGCTGTATTTAGGATAATGGCTAGGAACCCTGTTTCATGGCTCTTTTCGTCTGTAAATGCCACAACGATTCTTCCCACCTCACCAAGCCACATTTTGTAACAAAAAAGTGGCGGTTAAACAGTCAAATAGCAAAACTATTGCCCAAATTGCATTTCATTAACACACTTCATGACACATTTTGTACATTTTTGTTTTCAAAATGCTTCTTACAAGATCACCTGATCTGATAAATTTCGCTGTCACAACTTGGAGGGAGCATCGATCTTTAAAGTTTGAAACACTTAGCCCTCTTTTATTCGTTGTTTGTAAACAGCATCGATATTAGGCATTTTGCACGTTGAGGGTAGACCCCGAAACTGATTCTTTTGAGTCAATGAATGTATGGTTGAATGCTAAAATTTTGTTTTCAACTAAAAATGAGTATGGTAGAATATTATAAAAATATTTTAAGTTATGCCATAAGATTTTTTAATTTTGGCCAATGAAAAAACAATATGCTTAACTTTATGCCAATAGTATATATTATCCAACTTAATTATTATTTTTTGTTATTCTTATTCAAGATATTAATTTATTGAGCCAATCTGCATAATCTCTTTTGTAACTTTATTAGCCAAGGACCATCAGTTAGAAACGTCCAAATTAAAATTCCTACTAAAAGAACATGTCAATCAAGTCTGATAATCAAAGGACTTCAATTCCCACTGATTTGTTTGATGGTGTATAATTTAACTCTTAAATCGTGTAAGTTGATTTTGATGATCTAACTTTCTTGTCCTATCATTTTTAAAGTGTCACCCTTAACTGGTAAAGGTTGTATAAGAAGTCTTACTGCACATTTTAAGATTTGAATTTCTGAAGTTCAGGATTTTGAAAAGTTTAAACTTTCAGCTATGGTAAAAAGTTCTTGGATCTAATTATTCACTACATATTAACATCCCTGTTATACCCCTATTCCACACAGGCCACCAATCGCCCGGATCGCCATGAATTGATTTTTTTATTTATTCAAGGGGGGGGGGGGATTCGTGAGGTTTTGTTAAAAAAAATCTCCAATCATGATGATCTACGCGTCAGTCCCGATTCAGATACGATGTCGTTACGAATATTTGGGGGGGGGTCGTCTCAATTCGGCTGGAATCGCGCAAGAATTCATTGCCATTAGCATATTAACATTAGAACATGCTGCATGAAAGTTAAGGAATCAATTACGAATCAGTTAAGAATATGCGGAACGCAGCTTGAATTGGGCACAAATTAACAGAAATCCGCGACGATTCGACACGATTCGCGAGATTTTCTCTCACGATAGTTATAAAAAAAGGCCCGTACATGCTTCAGGGCATCAGTTCCAAAATGAATGGTCCTCGTAAAGCAGCATTAGAATTGATCCTGCAACTTGAGTGTTGAAAACGGCTTCTTATATAGCTAGAAAAAAAACAACTACGTTAAAGTCGAGAGGCCCTGACCCAGACTCTTTGACTTGGAAAAATATGGCAGTTCGCCATTGGCAAAATCACCAGCCAGGAGCTACTGACTGATCCTGATTGTGCTCCAGAATCTGCCAAATCTGTTTCAACTTCTAGGACTGCTCACATGCGCGAGACGGGATAATTAACCTTAGGGAAAATCCTTCTACTATCTATTGCTTGGCTTAATCTCCCGATTCCCCACGAATGAGCTAAGAGTAGCTACGAATGGCCAAAACAATGTAAAAACGCCTCCGAATCGACTACGATTCAGTTACGATATCCAAGAATGCCTTAGGAATTTAGTATGAATCACGCATGATTTTTCGAATCGGGGAATTCGTGGCCAAAGTTTTGAAGAGTTCAATATTTTGAGCCGAATTCCCGATAGACCTACGAATTGCAAGAACTCACTACGGACTGTGCGAATCAGTTAAGACCTTCACGAACTAAGTACGATTCAGCCACGAAGCCGGGCCTTGTAACGCAGTCGGTAACGTGTCTGGCTACAGATGCCTGTCTGACTGCAGATCCAAGGGTCGCGAGTTCGATCCCGGTCCGGTCCCATACTTTCGTGGAGATTGATCATGAAATTATATCTACGGTCATTCTCCTCCCTTCCGCTGATTCATTCAAGAAGGGTTGTTGTCAGTTACAAGCGAAAGTATGTGCACAAATTACTGGTAAACCGCTTGTTCAAGCCTGCCCAGGAAAAAGTGTCGTTATGTGAACTGACCGTCCCGCAATGACCATAGCTGTTGATTTGGGACGTAAAGCAACAAAACCAACCAACCAAAAAACGAATCCAAATATTTGTCAATTCGTAGGATTCGGGCCTCTGTTGAATAGGGGTATTAGAGTGATCTAAAATTTGCAAAAGTTAAGTAGCTTTTTTCTATTTCTATTCCATATATATATTAGTAAGTATATGCCATTGCAGCTTGACAAACCGCCATATCCGCATTTAGTCGTGTTTTTGACAGAAACAGTTGCATTTTCATATTAATCAGAATGTTAATCATCGTTGACACCAGTCACAAAACATAATTAATCTAAACTGGTGAAAATTATAGAAATGGCGTACTTCCGACTAATCTTCTCTTTTGTTTTACCACGTTTTAAGTGAAAACGTGAAGGTAATCTCAACATGAAACCAATACACCTCGTAATGCATCCACTACCATAACGTAGGGGCACCATGACAAGCAGTCGCAATGTAACACATGTAATAATTATGCAGTACTTTGTTAACCGATGGTGGGTATTTCCCTTGGAACCTTTTAGGCGTCCGTTAGCGACCTAAACCATCAAAAGTTCCATGTCTACGGAACCCATGCCAGGTAATATCGACCAAACCAGGCCAGGCTTGAAATCAAACCTTGGAAAAATATCCTGTTTTGCTGCCTGTTATTAAATAGAGGACATAAATATAGGATACATGATAAATTGTTTGGTTTATGTCCTCGATATTTCGTGTTTTCTATACCAGAAATGATCTTTATTGAGGCTTGCTCGAGACTAGACACGAAAATGGGCCATTAGCATCCATTAAGGATATTTACAAGATTTATTATCAAACGGTTACTTGACTAAACTATTAAATTATGAGAAACTAGGCTTGATTACACGCGAACGGAACACGAATATCACACGACTGTCCAGAGTTTCTGGAAAATATGAAAGAAATATTTTACAACATATAGCTGAGCTTCTCGAAAAGTTAATACAAACACGGTCCACTTTCGCAAACTCTAAGTCCTCGGGACTAGAGTTTCACTTCGAGTTGTCAAAGAACGAACTGAAATTCACAAAATGTATGATTCACTAAAAGAGAGAATTCTTCCTTACTGTAGTAATATACATAAAACAAGAAAAGATATGACAGTAAACTGCCATATCAAAGATCAAACCTCATTGAAGTGATGGAAATTGACATTGATTTGACATCAACAAATGTTCATACTAGTTTTTATAAAAGTGTAAGGGAATGCCTGTATTGTTGACGAAATGACGTAAAAGCTAACACCATTTGTAATTATTGTGTCCCTGTTGTCACAAGCTTCCTATAATTCGAATTTTCGATAATTTGAAATTAAAAAGCCAGTACCTTAGACTTCGAATTTACTAGATTCGACTGTGTATATATTTTATATTTATCAGTCAAGTGTCCATTTTCAATTTTCCCCGAACATGGCTGGTTTTCAAGATATTTTGAATTATTTCAGACATAACGGAGTTTTTGGATCAGGCAAACTTCCAAATTTCCGCGCTCAACGTCATTGCGAAATATGTTTCACGTCATATAAACGTATAAGTAAACAAAAAGCGTTATTGGAGAAGCACCAAACGGGCGTGCAAACTGGCATCAGAGTGGAAAACAGTTTGAATCAAGATCAGGTCTGACGTTTTGTTAGGATCTGATCTGGATCTAATCTGTTTGCAAAGGTTATCAGCAGATGACACAAGTAGACACAGCCACTATTTACTTAGTGCTGGTTCAACCCATACCAACATAACTGAAAAACTGTTGACTAGGTTTAACTCATTACCACACATTTTTCCGCACTGCGAAATTACCAGCATGCAAAGAGTATTCCACTTTGTGTGTAAAACTAAAAAGGTGGTAAGGCCATCATAATTGGGTCGCCGTATCAAATAAATACGCTGTATCAGTACCCTTTACCTGGAAAGCTTGTCTGTGTTTTGATAAAGTTGGTTGTAATAAAAAAGTTTCGCATTGAATTTTAAAACTCGGACCAATATGATGTCCAAACTATGACGTCAGTGTTCCAATAGACAATTGTTGGTTTTCGGTGTACATGTAATATATTTGGATATATTAAACGTTTAGCCAAGGACCATTTGCCAAGGCCAGTTAGACTGACAGTCTGTGTAAGTTTAAGAGGAATTATTTGTGTAAGTATCCTTTACCCTAAAGTAATTACAAATAAAAATAAATAGATCTTAATAATAATAAAATAGATCTTATTATAAATAAAACAGATCGTACAATAAAATGCATTTCGATTCGACCGTCAAAGACACAGTTCCCATGAAATGATTCTTTGTATAGCCCTGAAACTGTGTAACTTTCGACCGGAGCTACTTGTGTAAGTCTCATTTAGGGTAAAGTAATAATAGGGACAAATGAATGCTTAGTAATGATTTGATTGGGTCTCAATAACCATTTTCATGAGATGGTTTAAAGCTGTGAGGTTATAGTAAAACCTGTTCAAAACGACCACTCAAATATAGACAAAACAAAGGTCTTAACGCCAAATGGTAGCTTAATGAAGGTCGAAAGTACATGTTTTGCAGAATGCGTCAAGCGATAATCGGGTTTGAAATCTTCTTTTGAATGGCCGCTTTAGACAGGTTTTACTGTACACCAAGATCAGTGGCAGTTCAGCTGCAACGTAATTGGAAAAAGTCATATAAACAACAGTCTGCATGTCTTGGTGTAAACCCAATCACGGTGTATAGCTATGTTTTCCTCTTTAATTGCTCGACAGTGGGTAATAATAATCCTGACGCAGAACTTTAATTAGTTGGTTGGTGTCTGGTGCTTGTCTTTGGCTGGGCCCACCATGGCTTAAAGTGTATGTTCATGCTTTTTAACATTTTACTTTAATCACAAATAAATATTTCGTTATGGACTAATTTTATTTTCACAGATCATTTATCCATCTATTTAGTTAATTACAGAAGCTTTTATAGCCCTATTGGGAGCAGCCATCTTACAGCTATTGGCACACATTAACCTGAGTTAACCTCAATATGCTGGTCTGGCAAGTGATTGAAGCGGCACCTTTCAGTCAATTTCTTTATTTCAATATTGGATAATGGGTATTCCGTTTTGATTACAATCAACAGCCAAATCAATGCAAATTAAAATGTAACAACTGTCAAACGAAAAGTATTTTGTTTTTCAATAAGTTTCATTTGATTTTATTCTGTGTTTTTGTTAGCAAAATGAAGAAACGTGTTACAAAATGTCGTCTGCTATAGTGATAATTAGTACTTTAAGACTTAAATTTTAGAATCAATTATTAAATATGGGCCAAGTATCAAAATATACTCATCAATGCACACACTGCTGAAAGCATTACTCTGAAACATTGTTAGTTTTTACCTTTTGACTGATTTATAATTCTGCTTTGGTAGTGTGTAAGCAGGTGGAAGTGATTCCAGTTTTGGTGTGTAGAGATTATTGACCTGAGAATGACCAGACTCCCATTAAGAAGCAAAAGTAATTAATTACAGGCTAATAGAAGGGCATTCACAAACATTGAATGAGGGATTATTCCTGCCATACTGTAAACGCTATAATAAATGCTTTTTAAAAAAAGTGAGAATTATCCCTTTAAGTTTAGGTTTTCTTTAGCTATGAGTCGTGAGCCATTCTCTTTGTTTCTCTGTAATGGTACGTTGCTATAGTTAGTAATCCTCCATGTGAGCTAAACATTTTTGTGCTTTAACAACAGCAGAATCTAGGGCGAAGCTTTGGCACAAGTACCCCCCCCCCCCCGCCCCTTCACGGTGACTTAGACTGCTAACCGTTCTAAGGAGGTGGTTCTGTTGTTGTTGATTCATTGTTTACTGTTGTTCCCATTGTTTGTTACTTTATGTCATTCTAGTTTTGCAATCATCATGATGGGACAAAGAGAGAGAGAGAGAGATGATTGCTTTGCTTTAATTATCTTCCTGATGTCCCGTGACTGTTAGTTTTCTGTGCCTCTTGCTCATGGTGCCGTGGGCTGGTCTTTAGTATGTGATTGTGATATTTTCTACTCATATTCACTTGATTTTTTGTGAGTAAAGTAACACTTTGTTACCATATAATTTTCAGCGCAATGGAGGAGAATGGCTGATAGAGCTAACTTAATGAGCCGCGACACAAGATTTCCAACAATGTGGTATGTGCGACCAGCAAAGCCACAGATCAGCCTGCGCATACGCGCAGTCTGATCAGAGCCTTTGCCAGTCGGTTGAATTTTATATTAGTGTTTAGCTACTGACTGAACATCTACAGGCTCGTCTGAGTCTACACTTTTAAAATGACACATTGTTGGAAATCACAAGTCACGGCTCATATATGCAGTCCTTACTCATGGTGTTACCGATGCCAACCAATATGCAGAGGAAAATACTGATCTCGAAACGATGGCGGCGTGACTGTCCTGGCTACCTATATCTTTTTTCTAGCATTTTCTCGTGATTCCTGAGTTCTGTCAGATTCGCAAGACTTAGATTAGACTGGCTCCAGTCCTTAAAACAATTTTCAACACTGTTTCATATCATATACTTTAGCCAGTCTACCTCTGATGGCTCTGTTTTAGAGCCATCAGAGGTAGACTGGCTTCAAGTATATGATATGACACATTGATGAAAATTGTTTTAAGGACTGGAGCCAGTCTAGACTTGGATGTGTAACAGATGCCAGGGAGACCTTGATCCTCGTAGAATCCTATTATCTATTGTCTTTTATTGCTAATGTTACAATTGTTGATGCCAGCACATCCATTTATGAGTTAGTTAATGGGGGGATCCAATTAACATTATCTAGCCAGACACCGCTGATCAATATCTTTTACATAATTAATAGAACGAACGAAACTTAGAATATTTGAGTGTGATAAATTTGTTATGTGCATGGAAGGATATCATAAAGCCTTTGAAGTAGTATGCTATTTTCTTGTAGTTTTGTAACAGCGTGCATTCAGCATCAATGAATAATAGCAGAGAATTTTTAACACAGTGATGCTTAATGGCTGAACACTTGGTGCATAAAGGTACACGATATTGTAATGAAGTTGAATAACCTCAGAGTTTACCTTGCCCCATCAGTCTCGAATCATGATCTTATATGGACGAAATAACACCCCATGAGCTGTTCCTTGATTTAAAATTGATGAAAAGGCGCAAGAAATTCAGCTTTCAAAGCGTTATATCACGCTTTGAAAGTTGAATATCTTGCACTTTTTCATCAGTTTTAAATAGGATTTGCACATTTACGCCAAAAGAATGATAATTAAATGGTCAACCAAACGCAGGAAACAGCAACAACAAAAACGTTTGCTGGAAGCATTCGATTTAGATTAAAATTTGATTTATACAGCCCGAATGTGCTTCCCTATGTTTACTGAAATAATTAAGCAATCTTTTAATTGAGATGCCTCTATCTGTTTTGCTTGTAATGAGACACGCGCCTTTTACACTTTTGAACGGCCAAAATATAATTAAGGGTACTACTGACACCAATAACCATAACTCTTGCACGACTAAATACATTTTGTGCTATAACTTCAATACTTGCTACCATATCTGCCTAGAATTTACGAGATAAATGGCGCCTTACAAGAATTTCGTAATCGCTGGTCAAAACGAGAGCATGTTGAATCTAATACATAAAATAGTTTGAAATTAGATATTTTTAAAATTATTGATGGTAGAATTTCATTTTATTGCAACAACTTAGATCTTCTACCACCTAAACCTAAATTCACCTTTAGAAATTTGAAGAAACGGGTCCAGGAGTTCCATAGGAAGTTTGTTTTGGCCTCCGCAGATGAGGCTGCTAACATTGTTATAGTCGTTTGAAAAATGCACTACATTAACACCCTAAAGCAAGAACTTAGTACTGCCAAAACATATGAGCATAACAGGCTTGATGAGAATTCTGTCGTCGATAGGCATCGATGCCATATGGCAGCTAAGTTTGGTGTGCTTGTTGATGAGGATCATAGCAAGCTTCCTACGTTACCTATTAGTCAGTTTCATTGCTAATTCTAGTTCATGTACTACTACCGAGTTGTCTATACTTTGAATTCCTACCCCACTGCGATTAAAAACAATGTTATAAAATATTGTACAACAGTTTATGAAATGAATATTAAAAATTTATTTTGGTCTATCAAAAATTCAGGTGAGATTCTTAAGAAATTAAAATCTAAATGTTTTCTAGCATCTGGTTTGTCTACATATGAATTATCTACTCTCTATACTACGCTGCCTCATACTCTTATCAAAGAAAAACTAATGGAATTAATTGAACAAACTTTTAACAGAGAGGGCTCACTTTATTTGTCTTGTAATGAGAACCGTGCCTTTTTTACTTCTGAACAACTTAAACAATATAAGTTGTGGTAATATCAGGAAGTGTGTGATCCTCTCCATTATCTTTTGGACAATACATTTATAAGATTTGGCTCGAAATTATATAGACAAATTGTAGGTATTCCAATGGGTACTAATTGTGTTCCACTTGTTGCAGATTTGTTTTTGTTTTGTTTTGTTATGACAGAGACTTCATGCTGTCTTTGTCAGACAATAATCAAACTGATACTATAGAAGCTTGTAACTCCACCTCCAGATATTTATATGACTTACTTAATATTGATAATCCTTATTTGACCATACGGTAGGTCAGATATATCCCACCGAAATTCAGTTAAATAAAGCGAATTATTACATACAGGAGCCCCATTTTTGGACTTAGACTAGCCTTTCTTCAGGCCCTGTAATAAGACATCTAAGTGAAAGTTCTATAACTACTGCAGAGATAAATTTATGATACTTTATTACTTCCCCATTGCATAGAATACAGTAAATAAGACAGTCAGTGATTTTTTTCAAAGGTGTATATGCTTGTATATGTGTGCGCACATATTTTAATATTTTTTTCTATTTACTGGTCTGATACCAGTCTAGACTTGGACCTGTCCATAGCGAATGGCATCGTTTGATAAACGGCTTTATCTTAATTTTGAAAAAAGTAAATTTCCCATTTCTTGGTGGAGATGTGACTCGCTCCCTTTCTTATGGTGTATATCTTTCGCAACTTGTTTGTTTTGCGAGAGTGTGTTCTAATGTTGATAACTACAACAACAGAAACATATTTTTGAGTGCTGAGTTATTAAAACAAGGTTATAGATATCATAGAATTCGGAAAGCATTTTCTAAATTCTAGCACAGACACTCAGAGTTAATGGAAATAAAAACTCTTCTGCAACAAGGCATATCAGAACCCGTATTTTATGGTGATTTAGTTTATAAATTCAAAAGAATTGTTGGAAAACGTATTTTTAGTGATCAATTCAAAAAGATTATCAAACGTTATAAAAAAAAGTTGGATATAGTTTGGATATCATGCGACAGTCTGCATGCCTGCTTGTAAACCCTATCAAGGTTTATAGCTATGGTTTCCTCTTTAATTGCCCGATGGTGGGCCAGGCCTCAGACTCAATGACTGCTCTGATGTAAAGCTTTAATCGCTGGGTTGGTGCCCGGTGCTTGGCTGTAGCTGGGCCCGCCGTGGCTCACCTTGGGGTTTTCTTTAGCTCTGACTATTTGTGAGTCGTGAGCCCTTTACTCTGTTTCATCATAGTGCGTTGATTTAATTCTATTGTTTCTCAATGATGATGCAATGCAATGGTAAGGAATCCTCCATGCGAGCTTAACATGCTTGTGCTTCAACAACAGCAGAATCTAGGGCGAAGATTTAGTACCAGTAAAATGCATTTACCCCCCCCCCCCAGTGGCGTTGGCTGCTGTCGTTCTAAGGCGATCATTCTGTTGTTGTTGGTTCGTTGTTGATTGTTAAACCCATAGTGATTCTGTAATTGTTCTATGTTTTGTTGTGCGTTACTTTGTGCCCATTCTAGCTTTGCAATCATCTCGATGGGGAAGAGAGAGTTGATTGCGTTGCTTTGTTTGTCTTCCTGGTGTCTCGTGATTGTTGTGTGGCTCTTCCTCACGATACCACGGGTTTGTCTGCAGTTTGTGATTGTGGTATTTCCTGATCATATTCACTTACTATTTTTGGCATGCCAAACGCAAATAAAATGCAATTAACTGTTTGAATATTTCAGCAAGAGTTATTGTCCCTGTTAATATTTTACCATTGCATCTGTATGGGGTAAATGCAGTAAAAGCTCAACTTGTGTGTATGTGTGTGTGTGTGTGTGTGTGTGTGTGTGTGTGTGTGTGTGTGTGTGTGTGTGTGTGTGTGTGTTTTGTCTCTAGCTGACTCTCTCTCTCTGTATGTCTGTCTGTCTCTCTCTCTGTCTGTCTGTATGTGTGTCTGTCTCTCTCTATGTCCTTCTCTGTCTCTCTCTCCCTCTGTCTGTCTCTGTCTCTCTCTGTCTCTCTCCCTCTCTCTCTCTCTCTCCGTCTCTCTCTCTCTCTCTCTCTCTCTCTCTCTGTCTGTCTCTCTATCTCTCTCTCTCTGCCATGATCTCATTCAACAGCAACATGCATTGATTGATTTCCACTCAACTGTTTCATTGCAATGATTAAACCGTGTGAGTCACTAATTAGGCAGATGAACCCGGCCAGACATGAAGGTTAATTATTACAAATAAAAAATGTAACACTCGCAATCTGAATGTGTCATTTCAAAACTTACCTTAAACGGCACATCTTTGCATATGAAATATGATTTGCCGTCACATCTTTGAGTGCTGATAAAATTCTATAAAATTAATCATGAGAATAGTTTGAACAGCGAAAGTTGAAACCAGTCTGCGCAAGCGCAGACTGGTTTCGACATTCGCTGTTCGAACTATTTTGATCTATAATTAATATTGCATAAAGTCGTTTTCTTCCACCGCTTGAATTCTAAACTTGATCTGATAAAATGATAAAACGAAGTTATTGATCTCACAGGTGACTCAATAATATAACGTAATCCAGTAACTCATAAAATTTAATTATTAGGCGCAAAATAAAAAAAATCTTGTTTTATCTAATTGATCGAATTTATCAGTCACGTAAGAGTGCGTCTGGCTCCATGATGAATGCACACAATGCAAAGGCAATGGGTAATTACTGCATGGCACAGCTTTCATGCATATTTAATATTAACTCGCACATTGTTCAATGGCTGGTTTTGAAAGAAAGGTAGAAAGAAGGCAGATGGAAGGATTGAAAAAAAAAACTGATGTAGTGAAATATTCCCATCACTCGCTTTGAAACTAAGCAAGAAAAGATATTACAAAGAGTGCCATACAACGGCGCTCTAGATATAACACAGAATGTCATATCAATAAATTCAAATGTATGGAATGGAGTGAAAATTTCAATGTTTTTTTTATAGTTTTTAATTAAGAACTAACTCTAAGCTGCCCACATCCACCCCTCCCCCTTTACTCTAAACTTGACCTGTTCAGAATAACAGTTTTATATATGCATGGCGTAGACCACACTTTCTTGTGAAAGCTTACACTTGTTATAGACTTACTGCTGTTGCTGCTATATTTGGAAATCGTTAGTTCTCCTTCTTTGAATGTTTTCTCTCAAAGTACTTACTACTATAGAGGAATGAATGGTTAGGCTGGAATTGTCGAGTCTACAAATATAGGAAAAGTGTTTAAGAAATTCAACGTTAGTATAGGAATCAAACCTGTTTTTATGCAGTGGCGTTTGCTAGATATCCTTCGATCAAGGTGTGCGAAAAGATAAAGCTAGGTTTAACCAGTGTGCGACCAGCGTATGATCTAGGTCAACACAATCTTCAGCGCATACTCAATCAGTCAATGCATGAAACCTGGAGATTATGCTAACTCATTTAAGCCGAATGGACTTTCCAATCTTAATCAACTTGACAAGTCCATTACCAATTTTAGGGTTGTTAGGTTGTATATTTCATTTTCATTCAATTTAAAAAAAAATGTCAGTAAACAGTGGAGACCCTGATAAGATGTCGGATGCTGATCTGGGTCTGCACTGTTTGTCTATGTCCCTCAAAAAGACGGCAGGGAATCTAAATATAGCCCAGCTTCGGTATCATCAGAGAAAATGAGTGCTCATATATTACATGTATTGAATTTATTGAACGAGTTTCGAAAAAGGGATACAATGTGAAGCACTGCCGAGCATTTTACCGCCTTTTCGCAACGAGTTCAATAATAAATATACACAAATGTTAGATTCATTTTGTCATATACCTTTGAAATCTACACTCCATGATGCATCCAGGGTCATTCTTCTCTGATGCAACCAACAACCGGGAACCAATACTTTTTTAAGTCTCAGTGCAACAATGAAAGTGTTTTGCTTAGTTTCATCTTGAGAAGTTTTCTATTTATAAGGTCATTTATCAGTAAAAAAATCTACTTATTTTAAAGGGTGCATTTGAACGCAGGAAGTTTGTATTTGAACAAAGGCAAATTGTAACATGAATAATGTCTCCATAAAATGGCACTTTCATGGATCAAAACTTTTTAACCACTTGATAAAACAGAAAAAAAAAATTATTTTGCTCACTTGCTATAGAAGTTGCTCAACTTGCTTATTAACCGGGGGGGGGGGGGGGGGGTTCTCTCATTTTTTTTCTTCATACGTAGGCTTGGACCCAGTACCTACTGTTTAAATCAAAACAATATAAGAAATATCGAGTACCCCCAAAATATTATTGGAATATTTTGCCACCCCAAAAAATATCACCATTCTGTACATTTACCTTAAGAAAATACATAGAAATGACCCCTAAAACTAGTCTAATTTTGTGATGGCCCCTCAAAAATATCCACATAATCTCCACACTCCGAAAATTATTTTACTGAAACCCCAAAAAAATTTGAAAATTCAAAATTTTGAACCCCAAAGCCTGGCCCGAGTCGACATGAATATATCAGAGTATCCCCATCTCTGGGATTCAACGATTAATTGAACTGTTTAAAGTTATGTTGCAAAAACGGAAAGTGAACAAATTGTTAAATTGTCTTTTCTGAACCCACATTTAGGTCATCTTGCAACAGTGTAGATCCAGATCATGATATACACTGTTTTCCACGGAGCTAATGTTGTGATGCATGAATTGTTTGATATGAGGGGACTTATATCAGCATGTGAAGGTAATATCTACATTCGTTTTGGTGAAAACTATAAGAGTTTATTAGTTAGAAAGTGCTAAATTGTGTCCCTGAAAATTCAATAGGAACCACGAGTCTCTGTCGCTGCTAAGCGTGATGCACCCGAGTAGTAGTCAAATGCAAAACAAACTTTACTGCCAGGCTAGATCCTATACCTCATACATTTAAAATAAATTTGAAGTAGAAACATCCGCCACCCGAGATATTTTCCCATGATGTGGCCATTATAAATCCTCAGATCAGGAAATGTTATACCCACTTGACTCCCGGTTTGAAAAGACATGTAGAGCCCCTTAGGTAAACCTGTTGAAAGTGAATCAGCAGTTGGTTGATGGATTGTACAAAAAAAAATTCTGGGCCGCCCCATGAGATTGTGTGGTACTTACATTTATCACATGACATCGCGTCTGGGAGTGATGTAAATACACGAAATAAAACCAATAAACCACTAGTGGCTTACATAATATAATGGCGCCCGTTTTAACATTGCGTAAAAGATGGCAAAATCTTGACGTTTTCACGCCAAAAATGCGATTTTTAAGTAATTCTGATGTCATGTGATATTCGTGCTCCTGTATTATTGAATTTATTAAACTCGTTGCCAAAAAGGTATCCTCAACTCGTTTGATATTTTCAATAAAACATAAGCATTCATGTAAGATCCTCTATATGTTGCATAAGCAGAAGGTCCGTCTATAATATGCAAGTGCGGCTATCTAGTAGACTAAATGCCTAATGTTTGGTATCAGCAGTACTATGGACCCGTTTTTTTTTGTTGTTTTTTTTTTGCATTCATATCACTGAGAAAGTGAGAACTGCATGCTTTGCTTTCTCTTTGTGCATACCCGAATAAACTACTGGGTTTCAATGAACTCCCCAATGCACCGACCGATTCAAAGCTTTGAACAAGCGACTCCCAAAATTAGCATCTTTCATGACGTGCATTAGTTGGCTATTTTGCGAAGCAATAAACATAAAAGCTGATTTTCACAAGCTTCTTCTGATTGGTCTATCAAAAGGATTACTTGAGTGGTAAGAATCGACTTTAATCGTTGCTATGGTAACTGAAACAGTCCACAAATATACGCTAAAACAGGAAAATCGTCATTTCAGACCATCTTAATTTAGACTAGCGACAAATAAATTTACATTAAAAAGCAGATCACACGTATCTGGGCTAAAGATTTTTTTATTTCTTTTTTAGTTTCAAGAAATCAAATAGGCTTTGACGTTTCATGTTACGATAAGACTGGCTCCAGTCCTTAAAACAATTTTTCATCAATGTGTCATATCATATAATACTCTAAACAGAGCCATAAGAGTAAGACTAGCTACAAGTATATGATATGACACATTGATGAAAAAATGTTTTAAGGACTGGAGTTAGTCTAGATTCAACCTAATTTTACTGCGTTTATGATCGGCAACTTATAGGTTAAGATGTACAAAGTATAAACGCACTATATAATAACAATACTGAGAATCGCGTGCAAAACAGAAACACATCATGATCTATCCACATTGAATCTTCTGCTAAAAGCCAGATACAGTTATAAGATATTTCAGACAGCCGATCAGGAAGCAGTCATCTGGTGGAAGACATAAATCTCGCAAAATCTCGCAATTTATTCGCTAAAAGGCATATGCACTTTAGCAAAACACGGACTATGTCATTTTTGTCACAGATTCCTCTTTCCGTGGCAATTATTTGAGTGTTGATAAACCGAAGACGGATAATTTTTTTGACGAATATTATCTTGACAACATCAACGGCAGCATTAATACCAGCAACGTCGCATATAGTACGTGTACATGCAAGAAGAAGAAGAAGAAGAAGAAGAAGAAGAAGAAGAAGAAGAAGAAGAAGAAGAAGAAGAGGAAAACTGGATTGTTTGAAAGCCAACACAAACAGTAAAGGCAAAAAAAACCCAACAAACCAGCAACACTACAAAAGCATTAACCAGTAAATGCCACAACCATAAATAATAGCATACCTATTGCAAAAATATGCAACACAACGAATGAATATACACGTGCTTATGACTCTCTTTCTAGGTAAAGCCAAATGGGTTCTGGCGTACAGTATCAAGGTAGGAAAACCAGGGACGTATATTGAAGTAATTTAGAATCGGTGGGGAAACACATGACTTGTGACATCATATTTGTTGAATAGTAAGGACGCAGCCATATTGCACATGTTGCCCATGTGTGGTAAATATTTTGCTTTTTCCTCCATTCCACAAAAGTTGTAAAACCAAGCAACCATTCGTGAGCTGGCCCACAGCTCATGTAATTTGAATTGATTCACTTTGCGACCACACGCTGCCTGTTGACCTTTTTTTTTTACTTCGACACGAGTTTATAATTAGGTCATTGTGTCAGCTGTCAACTGATATTTATTCGTGCCTTATTATTTGCTTTATTACCCACTAATATACAAGAAAGTACGACTCATGCACTGATTAAACGAGTCTGGCTTACCTCTTAAACAGACGCAGATCAGATGAAAATTGTATCATCGAAGTGATTACAAGCTGTAATATGGCCATGAACACAATGTTGATATAATGACGTACAATGACGTCACACATCATGTGTTCGTCATCAAATGACTAGATCATCAAATGACCAGACAATGAGGCTAGATCTCTATTGTACTTCACCAATCACAGTCAAGATGAAGCTGTACACAACATCACATGAATGACCCCAAAATACGGTTATGGTTTGTGGGTATAGCTGGGAATGCCATGCGACTGAGTATCCCCTTCCCGCTGACCTAGATGACTGAGTATCTCTTGACGTGGCCTAAATATGTTCATGTAAAAGTACATGTATTCGAATTATCTAACAGACAAGTGCCAGTCTAATGGCAGGATTGCGTTAATGTTAGTAGGCATCGTCATGCGATTCTGTCTGTAGAAAGAGTATGTCATTGCAAGTAGAATAAGCAGTTGAGTAGAATAGAATAGAAGTCATTGTTTGTGACCAACTGATTTTAATAGATGCTGTCAAATAAAGGACTTCGCTCAGTTAACATACTACGTATGCCTAAAGTTTGAAAGCTTGCTTTTGCTCGCAAGATTAAATATTGAGATTGAGATCAGTTTAAAAGTTATATTGTGTTATAATGATAGCCAAATGAAATGCATCAATGATTGCCAATAAATACTTTATATTTTTGTGATTAGTTTTTATATCTGTGGGCAAGGGGTATTTCTTTTCTTTATTTAAAAACATTAAGAAAGAAGGCAAAGATCAGGATTCGATACAATCATGCACCACACCTGACCCAGGACACCACATGGGAAAGTGACAGAAACACAATAAAACGTCACATACAAGAGAGCCAAGAGGTCAGCCCTTTCCCAGCGGGTGACCACAAAGCTTCAATGAACAGGCAAGAAAACAAGACAAACATGAAGCACAAATAACAAAAATGATCCACAAAAGAAGCACCGCCTTGGAACGGTCAGTAAAAAGTACTTTTACTGGATTCACAGCGCTAACCTCACACTTAGTACAGATGTGGATCAAGACACATAAATGTTTGGTTTTCATGAAAGACCCCTAACTTATCCATGAATTAACTCCTAGAACATATACATCAAGATATGAAAAGGAGATAGAGTAAATATAAGGACTCAACAGTACACAAAACTGAATACCGAAGCAAAATAAATCAAACAGGTAAACCCTGGTGGGCCTGACAACAGCCAAAGCATCAGACCAAACCATATCCTCTATAGATAAGTCTTTAAGTCGGAACCTTCATGGATTCTGAAGTCCGACCCACAGGCGTGCAATTAAAGAGGAACGCAAAGTTGCCAACCGTGATTGAGTCTACCACCAAGCATGCAGTCTGTTGCAATATATTAATGTTATAGCCAATCTTTCTGTAATGAGAAATTATTTTGATAAACTGCGCTGAAAAAAATGTTTAGAGCCAACAATACTTTCTTTTGGATTTTATAAATAGACTATATAAGGCTATCATCTTAATACAAACTTAACGAAAATACTATATAGAAAAAATATAAATGAAAAAAACACATCATTATTGCATATATCTGTACCTTTTGAAGATATTCATAGTTTAAACATGATAACTTTAACCCTCTGAAGTATTATATAAACATGAAGTATTATATAAATATAAACTGATTTGCAGCTGATTCATGTCAAAACTGATGAGTCTTGACATTTTATAATTTATGAATTATCTGCTGGCAGATGATGCACAAGCCATGTCAAACTTTGCTTTCCCAAGAAATCAACAAACATAGCCCAAATTGAGTTGAAATTAATTCTGTCCTAGACTCCACAAAATGGCATATAAATACAATAATTCGTGATAAGTTAGACTGGCTCCAGTCCTTAAAACATTTTTTCATCAATGTGTCAGATCATATACTTGTAGCCAGTCCAGCTCTGATGGCTCTGTTTTGCAATTTTTTATTAATGTGTCCTATCATATACTTGTAGCCAGTCTAACTCTGATGGCTCTGTTTTAAAACAGAACCATCAGAGTTAGAGTGACTACAAGTATATGATATGACACATTGATGAAAATTGTTTTAAGGACTGGAGCCAGTCAATGATAAGTCAATAATTAAAACTATTATCAAAACAGGTTGTATTTCAAAATCTGCCATATAAACAAAACACATTGCGCCCTCTGATTCTATTCACCATCCCTTCCAGACAGTGCCATGCTTAGTCGCAGACTGTCCTACCGGCAGCACTAAATAGCGATAATAAGCTCATCAGCAGGGAAGCTAATATCACTAAGTCCCAAGGTAATGAGGATTTAAACGATACGACACAAAGGTATCATTAAAATCAAGAGTTGTAGTCAAAGAGTATCATCGATGCCAGGTATGACTAATAACTCGAACAAAAACAGCATTAATTTCAGATAAAGATTGCATCCAATACAAGCGAAACGGCACTGTCATCGTATTTCAAAAAATAAATATAAATATCCAGAACGAACATGGTAATAAATTAAATTGTTTAGGGCAATCCCAAACCCTGATATTTGATGAAATTGGTCTTTGCAACACAATAATATGCGCGTGGACAAAGAAGTCTTCAAACAGTCTGCTTACAATGTTTACACCACCCTTACCAACTTTAGCACGAAATATCTCGTGATGTGCAAGGTCTACACTGATGTAGGTGGTATAAAATAGTCAAACCATGTTTGTCCACCTGTACGTAAGATAATCCACGAGCTAAAGCTCGTGGATTATCTCCACGTACAGGCGGACAAGCCATGGTATAACTATTACATAATGCAGATTGACCTGGATCTACGATACCCGTATCATACAATACGTCCGTTTTAGTACGGGACGGTACTTTCAGGATGTATACCAGAGATAGTGGAATTACTCATAAACAACCAATCAGGCGATGCCAAGTAACATCAGACAGTTCATAGTGTTCAATAGATGACAAAGGTCCCGATTAAATCAAGTCAGTTCGAAACCCCGTATGCATTATCATTAAATTTGTCTTGTCCATGATTCTATTGGACCAGTCTACCACTCGACAAATACGACATAAACTTTTTACCACCACTAGCAAACAAGGAGGATTTAAACAACACCAAAATAAACCAATCTTCAGTTTGATGGGAAGTGTAGGTCGCTGGAACTTTGAACAAAAAAATAAGAAACTACATGTATTTTCCCATTTGGTTTCACAAGGTAAACCTGCAGAACTACATGTGCGTAAAACTTTCATTGAACAAATGGGTTTCATTGTATCATAAGGGTCACCAGATCATTTCCCGCAAAAACTTTGAAAGTACATATATTCTTAAAATGCCAACAATTGTTGATATAAAAATAATGAGGAGGGCAAATATCATGTGGGATATCATGCTCAAGATTTTTCTTAGTTTAAAACTCTGTCCATGCGAAAGTTCCAACTTTTCTATTATACAAATGTTTCTTTATGAACATGCAGTGGAAGTCCAGGCCCCGATGTTATATATTTTTCACGCTCAACTCGAATGAGCATGAAATTTCAACTGATCATAAAAACTAAACTGCTGAAAATAAAGACTTTTATCGCTTTTAAACCCTCAAATACTGTATTCATCATACTAATAAATGCTAAAATGGCATTTTAATATTTATGAGCCAGCAAAATTCCGTTCTCAGTTGAGTTGAGCATAAAAAAGTTTAACAGGGCACCGAGTGTCCGCAAGCAGCCAATCATAGCGCTTTATTTTGAGTTTAAGAATGAACTCAAGTTTCATAGCGTACATTACAAATTATTTCATGTTTTCAAAACATTAATTAAAGCTGCATAGTCTGTAACTTTGAACATTTTTCGAAAAAAAATATTTTCTTTTTAAATCATTTGTAAAAGCAGTTAAGTTAAGTTCTCACAATAAATCTGTTCACTATAGCTGAAAACTGCATGGAAAAGTGAATTATCTTATAAAAACAGGTGTTTTTACTCTTCTTGGTAATTATTTGCGTCCCTCCAATAATTATAGACAGTCAAGTTTTAACATAAATGCTGTTGTTTTGATACTGATAATTTGTAAAGATTTACGAAATTGGTAAAATGTATACCTGAATTTTAGTTTTTTACTGTGTTCTTGAAAAATAGAAACACTATTTCAAAAAATTAAAAGATCAAAAGTTACAGACTATGTAGCTTTAACTTTATAAAATACATGTGATAGTACCATTGGCAGTGTGTGATTGTGGTTTCTTTACATCTTGTCTCCCTGAAGTCTTGTGACTGTTTGCGCTCTGTGGCATTTCCTCATGGTGCCATGGTTTGGTATGTAGTGTGTGCTTGTCATACTTACTTTTTGATCCAACCACGTGTTGACTGTGAAATGGTGACAAAATGTAGAGCCATATATTTTGCGCAGTTTCTGTCGAACATTTGGAAGCATTTGTGCAACATCATGTGCCGCGGCACGAGATTTCCAACAATGTGGTAGGTGCGACCAGCAAAGGCTCAGACCAGCCTGCGCATACGCGCAGTCTGATCAGAGTCTTTGCTTGTCGCTTATATATTCTATGACTATTAAGCTACTGATCAAACAGTAGTTGAAGATTCAAAGCTTAACAGGAGGCTACACAGGCTCGTCTGAGTCTATTCATGTCAACATACCACATTATTTGAAATCACATGTCGCGGCATAATGTTATTTTCAATCCATTTCCCTAGAAAGATGTTGAAAACTTTGGGTTAAGCTGCAATTTGAACTCAGACGACAAAACATAATCGTCGAATAAACATGCATACTGACCAGAAGTCACGGATATCAGAAAGCATCATCGGCCGCACCTAAAAGAAATCTGTAATCTCTTGTGGCGCTGGTTTGTTCATATTCCGGGTTAATGAGTATTCTCTAAGGACGAAATTGTTCAGATAAACAGTTGAATCTGGTGCAAAAATATACTAGGCCAAAAAAGAAACGCCGCATATTAAGATTAAAAATATTGCGCGTTAAATGAGAGTTACAAAATTTTATCTGTCATCTATGTTTCGCTACTATTCCTCTCACACATTATTCTCGTAGTTTCATTGAGCTCAGTCGATCTTAACCAGTGTACTGGCTATCGTTTTATTTTCGGGTTTTTCACGTGCACATTCTTTTTATTTCGGTTTACACATGTAATAACTACTGAAATCACTAGTCTAAAATCCAATTTGCTTGAAAAAAAATAAAAGTTTAAAATTAAAAGTTACACATTGCTAATTTACGATTCCAAAACGAATACATGTTGAACGCGAAAGGTGATAAGAATGTTCCAAGCTAACCTGACGCCATCGGTGATAGCCCAACAATTTCGATGCCATGCAAGGATAATTGGACGTCTTAGAAAGCGTTTCTGACAAATTGGAACAAAGTCAGACCGCGTGCATTCATGACGTCATCGCGTAATGACGCGACGTCAAGATCGATTTAAACGTTGATTTAACCTGCCGAATCAATTTCGTCCAGTGAAAATAATAGCGAGCACAACCCAAGGAACTAATAATCCAAGAATCAGCTCTCTTACTTTGACAAATCGTTTGCTAGAGATTGGTGAAATACCCCGTATATACAATGTAGGTTTTATATGCGGCGTTTCTTTTTTGGCCCAGTATAAGTGGTATGTTGCAAAACCTCGGCTAGACCTTCTGACTTAGCTTGATATTATGTCTTGAGTGGTGCGGCGAGTGCCTGGTTGTCCACTTTAGTAAATTAGCTGGCTATTAATATCATATCCAGTGGCCGAAATTTACATGTAGCAGTGCCTTTATATTAGATAGCGGTGGTTTTCACAACCGTAATTATCCAGAAAACATCACAAACACACATCACAGACCAGCCCATGATACATGTATCATGAAGAGGGGACAGATAATTAATGAGAAGGAACCAGCTCTCTTTTTTGTTCAATTAGTTAATTGTTAAACTAGAAAGCACACCCACACGCACGCACGTACGTACGCACACTGACACGCACACATACACACCCGCATGCGCGAGCGCACAATGGGACAGTATCAAACAATGCACTAACAACAACGGAATCATCACCGTAGAGCAGACAGCAGCTGCAGTCATTGTGATGGTGGGCCTGGGAGGGGCTTAAATATATTTAAATGACCAAATCTTCGCCCGGGCTTCTTCTGTTGTGAAAGCGCATGCTTTTCGGACTCCCATGGAGGCTTTCTAACAGAAGCAAGTAAGTTTTATGTACAATAAAACGAGCGGTAAGTAGATACCAAACGTTATGCGGTTATTAGAAATTAGCCAAAATTGTATAATTTAGCTTTACTATTTTTACTTTCAAAGCGTCCCCAAAGATTATAGATCCGTCTTAGACGGATCTATAATCGTTGGGATAGTTTTGGACCTGACGAATGCCACGTCATACATGTAGATACGCATAAATACGGTAAGCCCATGAGGTTTTTCAGTGTTTAATAGTATTCTCAGTGAGCCTCTAATGAATCTGATCGATGATAAAGACTTTGTCACCTTAATTATGGTTCCAATCAGCCACGCATTCACCTGGCGTGAATTAAATAGTTCTAATCTTTATGACTTTTAATACGACAGGTATGACTGCGGCGTGTCTGTTAGTCTCTCATAAAGACGGAGTGCCAGTTATTGATTTGCAGGAAATGAAAATCCGGAACATTCTTGGGTGGCATAAGCAGACTCTCGGGTGGTTCTTCTTCGCACAGCACGCTGTGAGAAACATACGCAGTGTATACCAATGGTCAACAAAAGAATCAAATCCGAGGGTCACACTTTGCGATGCGAACGGAAGAATCAATTCCGAGGGTCAGGCTGAGGGATGCGAACGGAAGAATAAATTCCGAGGGTCACGCTGAGGGATGCGAATGGAAGAATGATCAATTCCGAGGGTCAGGCTGTGAGATTCCGAGGGTCAGGCTGTGAGATGTGAACGGAAGAATCAATACACCGAGAGTCACATTATAAGATGCGAATGGAAGAACCGATTCCGAGGGCCACGCTGTCAGATGCAAATAGTAGTAACAATTCAGAGGGTCATGTTGAGAGGTGCGATCGGAGGGGTACTTCGAGAGTCACACGGAGAGGTTCCAACTCTGAGATGCGAATATAATGTTCATTTCAACGAGAGAATATCTGTCTTCGGGGTTTACGAACAACAAAGGCGCTGACCAGCCTGTGCATTCACAAAATCTGATCAGCGCCTTTGTTTTTCGCCACTATCTAAACTTTCTACAAGCGAAATGACTCTTTAAAGTTTAATTCCAAGGAAGATTCATATTAGGGTGTTTTCTACGATAAACTCTCCAGGCTTCGTCCATTGGTTTGTTCATTGGTTCACTCATGCACCACTGACTCTTGACAAGATCGCTTGCTGTCATTAGAACTAAGCGGCAAGTGATCCTGCAATCATATTCCAAGGGAGGTGTCAAATTGCTACATGTTGAGCTTGAAAAGCGGCTGTACTTTAAAATGTGCAGCGAAGCAGATATTCATGACCAAATAATTCGTTTGTCTTGTTCAGAGTCCAGAGTATGACGCTCTTAAAATATGCCCATATCATCAGTCGGGTCTCTTATGGCAAGTCGTAACCTTTAAAAGTTACCATTTACCGTAACTATTGTTATTCGTAGCTTTTGTTTAAACTCTACACCAGATGGAGCTGTACTGAGGGACTTATTATTGTAAGTTCTATTTCACTATCATTAGTTGTTTCCAATCTATTTTGAAACTTAAAAATGTGCGTAAAAGATGGAGAGCTGCTGGAAATGCGAATGGCAGAGGAACGAGCGGATCGAAAGGCGCGAAGCCAGCGATTTTCCTCGTTAAAACGCGAATTTTCGCTCTTCACGAATATTCATGCTAGGCTCCACCTACTATGAATAATTATGTAAATAAACTTTCATGTTGGTACATAGACTAAAAATAACTTGTTAGGCCCAATTGTGTAGGACCAGATGTACCATATTTCCATAAGCAAACTTAGGCGGAATAGACCTTGGTCAGGCAGCTTGCGAAAGCTTAAAAGGCGTCTCTATGAGATACACGTATTATCAACTTTAAGGTCACTGTTTAGCCACGCCCCAAACTGGTTCCTACCTCTGTTAGCTTTACAAGAGACCGAGACTTTGCATGTCACGTGGCGATACACTGGCCTAAATGTTGAATAATAAAGAGTTTACCCTAAAGCGCCAATTACGGCTGCAACAGACAATTCTCATGAAATACCATAAATAATAGTAAGTGAGTATGATCAGGAAATACCACAATCACAAACTGCAGGCTACCCCGTGGCACCGCGAGGAAGAACTATTGTTATTTTTGAATAAGGGCGGCAAAATTTGAAATTATGGTCTGCTGAGTATTATAGGTGGCGCTTTAAATCATAGGTGACAAAAGCGTGTGGCAATGCATTTTATGCAATAATAGCTAAAAATGTTATTCCGTTGTTAAATGTGGATTTTCACCATCAATATAAGGAATGTAATGTTCTGTTTGTCACCAGTGTTATTATACGAACAATTACGTCGCCAACGATATTGATAAAGAAATAAATTATGTCGAATTACCACGTTTTGCTTTTTTATTAAAGCTAATAAATCCAGATTGTTTCCTGTAAACAACTTTAATAGGTCACAGCAAAATCATGCGCAATAATTCAGTATTTGAAGCCTTCAAACAATAGGAAAAGCTATCAAGCACAATGCAAAACAGTAGTTTACAATACGCTGAACATATACAAAGTCACATGGCATACAACTACATTGCAATACATTCATCTATAAGTAAAAATAATTTTCGAGACTACTGTAGTGCCAACCAGGAATGACAGTGACGTAATACTTTGTTTACATTTGTTAAGTGTACACTCCACTTGAGCTAACGCGAATCGATAGATCACTTGTGTATTAATCCTATCCTGTTTATCGATTATAAGTCCTTGAATACTTTGTAAAAAACATGACGTCACTGTCACTCTTGACTGGCAGGACGGTAGCAGCGGTCGTCTTTACGTGCAGAAAGAACACGATATGCCTTATATCGATGGTGAAAACCCACATTTAACAACGGAATAACATTTTAGCTATTTTTGCTTGAAAGGAAGTGCCACGCGCTATTGTCACTTATGCATAACCCATAAAGCGCCACCTATAATTTGCAGCAGACGACAATTTCAAATTTTGCCGCTTTTTTCAAAAACAACGAATAAGGCATGCTATTTTATGAAAATTGTCTGCTGGCAGACAATTCTCATGAAATATCATACCCTATTTCAACCACACTACTGTTGTCCTGACTTGTTCTACTTCTTTTGTGGATCATTTTTGTTATTTCTGTCTTGTTTTGTTATGCTTTCATGCGCGTATGTTTGTTGATGCCTTGTGGTCATCTGCTGGGAAAGGGCTGACCTCTTGGGGCACGTTTGTGGTGTCTAATTGTGACGTTGTCACTTTCCCATTGGTATCCTGGGTCAGGTGTGGTACTTGACTGTATCGATTCCTGAGCTTTGCACCCTTACTTACTTTTATTACGTTTCCGTACAGCGTCTATCTAAAATTTAGAACAGGCCTTTTTTTAACCTAAACGCTTTGTGTTTTGTTGTTTGTCGCTTAGCTGCCACCTCTTTTGGTGTATAGATACACTTAATTTTACAGTCTGAAATAAGGAATTCCAGAGGCGAGGTCAGTTAAGAGAATGTAGAAGAGTCGGACTTCTGAAATATAAACCACAAACACAATAATTCCCTGAAAATTAGGTAATGGAAAACCTGTTAAGTGCATTGCATATTACAGGACCCTATAATAGCAGCAACTGCTCTTTGTAACAAATGAAGAAAACAACAACCTTTTGAATAAGAAAACACAGGATAAAATTATTAACACTGATTAACTGAATTTCATCTACACCACAGTAAGCAAATTAAAGAGGGCCACAATTGGCCCGCCAGCGAAACGCCATTCAAGTGGCGTTTCGCTGGTGGGCTGATGGCTGCCCGAGATTTTATTCTAACTGGGATAATCAGTTACCTCTCATATCAACTACATTGCTGTATGTTTCCTGATAAACATTGTCTATCTCACAGCATGTGCCTTTATCAGGTCATGATTACGAAGCACTTTTTGAATGACGTCGCTAATGACGCTGAATCAACGCACAAATCGCCATAATCGTTAGTTTGAAGAGTGAAACAGAGGGTAAAGTGATAAAATAGAATACCAGGTTCGCGTCTTTTGATATCAAGTTTACCAGGCTGGGCTTTGAGAACACATGTTGAATCGCTCGGCAAGCCTCGCGATGTCAAAGCCTCGCGATGTCAACACGCGTTCTCAAAGCCTTGCCTGGTAAACTTAATATCAAAAGACACTCACCTAGTATTTTCTATATTGCAGTGTTTGAAGATTGACGATAAAAAAGATTGTATTGACATCTTTTCTGGAACTTATCAGAGCTGAAGCTGTAGCTTTTGGTATTAAAGTACTGTGAAACTGGAGTACTTTGATCGTTGTAATTAAGCAAAGGACTGTTGTTTTCCCTAATTGTTTGAATTGTTAGCCATCTCACATTATATGTCCCACTGGTGATAGCTGAGTGACATTTGCATTTTAATATCAAATTTGACAAGGTTTTGAATAATGCTATCTTTAATCTTAGTGTATTTTTCTGGAATTCATAGTTAATAGTTAACGCAAAAATCAATTTGTGAATGATTCGTCTGATCTAATCAAGCATATTTCGTCGACAAATTGGAAGTTCAGTGACCTAATTCAATCTATCTAGTCTGTTATTTTGTGCTTATATAAAACACAGCTTGTCCAGGGAAAATGAACATATCAATATTACCAAAGGGAAATGAACATATCAATATTACAAAGCACATCGTTTTTCATCATTCGGACTATAAGAATATATTTAAGTGTGAGGGTAGGATTAAAAATCCGTCTCGAGGATCGCCGTTGGCATCACGAGGCTGTCCGAGTGATGACAAACGGTGATCCCGAGGGACGGATTTTTCTATCCTTTCCTCACACGAATAATGGGCTCTTTTTCTTGCTTATCACTGTTTTTATTCATTTATTAAATTTTATTTTAAAATAAGCTTCAAGAAGTCCCTGAATACGCTAAGATGCAATTTCACATGATGACGTTACTTGACATCCTAGAAAAGGTAGCATGGGTAAAGTAGGCTTTTCTTACACACCGGATAAGCTTATCTGAGATTTTACCCTGAGATAAAAAAAAATCTTATCTTACCCAGGCTGTCACGTGAGGGCTCCATACACTGGTTGTATTGGAACTCACGCACATGGTCGTCAAAAGGCGTCATTGTTATGTTTAAGTGACGTCATCATGTGAAATTGCATCTTAGCGTATTCAAGGACTTCTGGAAGCTTATTTAAAATAAAAAAAAACAGTGGTGAGCAAGGAAAAGAATCCATAATTCGTGTCTATCCTACCCTCACACTCATGATGGATTCTTATTTTCTATCCCAGGGTAAAATCTCAGATATCCTTATCCGGTGTGCAAGAATGATGATTACCATCTAAAAACGAAAGTCGAAAATACAAATATTGGTTGCTTAGGTTGAAAGAGAAAGTTGAGTTTTGACATGGAGAAGCTGATATTTGGCATAGGGCCGAATGCCCAAATATAGTTTTGACCACACTTACTTGATAATCTGTAACAGTAGAATCGCCATATGGAATGGGAGAAGCAGCAAAGACCCCCACAAAAACACAATCACGACACGGAATAGGAGTAGCAATAAACTAAGACCTCACAACAACCGAATCACCACATGAACACACCAACCGAATCACCACGTGAAATAAAAGCAGCAGAAGCAAAGAACTTTCATCAACAGAATTATCACACGAAATAGGTGCAGCAAAATACAAAGAATTTAAACAACATAATCACCATACGGAATAGAAGCAGCAACAAACAAAAAGCCCCACAACAACAGAATCATCGAACTAGATAGGAGCAGCAACAAACCAAGACCTCACAACAACAGAATCACCACACGAAATGGGAGCAGCAACAAAGGTCCTCACAACAACAGAATCACCACACAAAATGGGAGCAGCAAGAAAATACCTCACAACAACAGAATCATCACACCAAATAGGAGCAAAATAACTTCCACACGACAGCGGAGTAGCAACAAAGACAATACCTAACGACAACAGAACCAACACCGGAAATAGGAGATTAGACAGCAGAAATCAAAGGAGACTAACAACAACAGAATCACCACACGAAGAAAGAAGACTTCATGGAAACCCTTGGGAAGTCGTCTCATTCTTATAGCACAGTGAAATAATGGGCAGCAGAGTTTAAGAGGGGGATCGAGAGTGCTGAGGACGATGGACGTTGTGGCCGCCCCAAAGATGCCACCACTTAGAAAAATGTCATGGTCGTGCACACCCTGGTTATGTGTGATAGGAGGTGAGACCTGCGCATAAGCTTGGGGGCAGTACAATCAATCCTAACCACCATCTTAAGTATGCCAAAGGTTTTGGCAAGATTGGTGCCCCGAATATTGACCGATGATCAGAAAAGGACTTGGTTATATATTTCCAGGTATCTCCTCTCTCGCTATGGAGATGATCCCAGTGATTTTTTCAAGCGAGTTGTAACCCAAGATGAGACATGGGTTCACCACTTTGACCTGGAGTCAAAAATGCAGAGCAAACAATGGAAGCACCCTCGCTCACCTCCTCCTAAGAAATTTTAATAGGGTTCATTCAGCAGAGAAGGAGAAGATGGCCTCAATCTTTTGGGATAGTCAATGTTATCTTGAGTATTATGCAGGCGAATTGAGGCGGCTATACTAGGAAATCGCAAGTAAGAGACGAGTAAAACTGACTCACGGTGTTCTGCTCTTGCAGGACAACGCCCCTGCCTACACGTCACAAGTTGACATGACTGCTGCAACTGAATGTGGATTTGAAATCCTTCCTCATCCCCCATATTCTCTGGTATGGCTAGTTTGTTCCCAAAAACTGAATTCCCATCTTCGTGGTACACAGTATGGAAGCAATGAAGGCTCAAGTTTTCATTCCCTGGTAGCCCTAAGTACAATTGGCCCTGAGAACTTTTTGATCATCCCTCGTATTAGTCACTGGCTTACTGCCAGGTCCAATCACCTAAACATAGCATATATGTATGCATCATGTACTTTATTTGAATAAAATGTTGTCATAAACAATCTTAATATCGAATCTTAACATTTATTTTTATAATTATCGAATGTATGCATTTTTTGATAATTTTGTTCTTATATTTTACGTCATCTCGTGCATAACTTGTCTCTACATCTTTACAAGTATCTAGTCGCTTATGTATTTATTTTCTCAGGTTTTCTCACGCGTGTTCATTGAGTAAGAGTTACGTGTGTATTTTGGCATAAACGTATGCCATATTCATAATACTTAAAAAATATCTATTTAAGCACAACTTTCGATGAAAAAAAATATAAAAAAGAGCAAGCGAACAAATAAATGTAAAAAAAGAATGATAATAAGTAATATATTAAAGTGATCAAATATTAGAACCCACAACTTTGAATTCAAATGACAGACTGGTATCCATTAGGCTACCGAGGGATTGGATAGTTCTGGTATTGAGCTTAGTAATGGTACCATAATCTAAAGCATACTTTTCACGAGGATTCCAGGTCATTGAATATTCATATTTCTAAGGCCAATGTTGTTTGACACTAATCACCACCGGAAATAGAAGCAGCAACAATCAAAGGACTTACAGCAAAAGAATCACCACACGAATGAAGACAACAACAAACAACAAACTAAGAACAACAGAATGAACACATGTTATAGTAGCAGCAACAGACTACGAACCCACAACAACAGAGACACCATACAAAATAGTACGGGCAACAAACAAAGACCTTGCAACACTAGAATCACCATAAAGAAGTAGCTGCAACAAACAAAGACATAACAAGAGCTGAGCCACCATACGAAATAAGAGCTGCAACACACAAAGACCTGAAAACAACAGAACAAACACCGGAATTAGGAGCAGCAGCAATCAAAGAGGTCTTACAATAACAGAATCATCACATGGAATGAGGGCACCAACAAACAACAAACTAACAACAACAGACTGAACACACGTTATAGTAGCAGCAACAAACTACAAACCCACAACACAGAGACACCATACAAAATAGTACTGCAACAAACAAAGATCTCACAACTCTAGAGCCACCATACGAAATAGTAGCTGCAACAAACAAACACCTAGCAACAGTTGAGCCACCATACGAAACAAGAGCTGCAACAAACAAAGACCTCAAAACAACATAACCAACACCAGAATTAGGAGCAGCAGCAATCAAAGGACTTACAATAACAGAATCACCACACGGAATGAGGGCAACAACAAACAACAAACAAACCACACCAAAATGAACACATGTGACGAAATAGTAGCAGCAACAAACAAAGAACACACAGCAACAGAATCATTACACGAAATCAGAGCAACAGTGATTATCTTATAGTTGGCCATCCAGAGCCTGAAAAAAAAATTCTGTTGGCATTTTTGAGTACATTTTGGCATCCATGCTCAAAGTGTATCTTGATGTGTTTTAAGAAGGATAGGGGTGGATGCCAAGTCTGGAAATGCCCCAAAGTCCCAGAATTAGGTCAAAGGTCAACTGAGTGCAAATTCTTGTATATATGTCAGATTTTAGCGTTTTTATCAATTAGCTAACCAAAATTATGATTCAAAGTAATGCAAAATCTCTTTTGGATAATACAGCCATGCTGTATAAACAAACAGCATCATCAAGGCATGGTGTGTGTTTGGATCAAAGGTCATTTAAGTGCAAAATCAGTGAAAATTGCAGCAATATTTTATTTATATAGGGGCAAAATTCAAATTTTAAATTCCCTTCTATCCTAATGGAAGACATTTTTTATTGCTATCCTGCTAGGTGTGTGTCTATCATGTTTGGAAAGAAATGATTTACCAAGTTTCCCGCAGTCAAATATTCATAATAGGCATGTAAAGTATGTTACTGTATAAAATCAATTAATTAAATGTAATACAACTAAGAATAACCATTTCATTTTAAAGAAATATTTTCTTTTTGCTTAATGCTTTGTATGTATACGTCATTTTATGCAATTATCTATCTTTTTATACATTAGGTGTGTTTAAGTTGTTACTTACGTTACATTTTACAATCTGAAATTGAGTCATTTCTCAAATGTATATGTTCCTAGCTACAGCTTTCATGAAGGACTTGGCCATGATATGATGCTTATAGGACTAAAATATATTTCTTTTCTCATTTCACACATTTGTTGTGTTTGTTCCCATCTATGAGTAATTGTAAAACACTTTTTACAAGGCCACTACCTGCTAATTGCATGTACTAAGCATAGCTTCATGAAAACACAAAGACCAATCCTCCTTTTATAAAACATGAGGCACAAAGACCAATCCTCCTTTTATAAAACATGAAGCGTGTTGAAACTATGATAGAATATGGTAAATACCATATAATGGAAGGAATATATCCTCACATTGGTCTTCACATCGGCCTGTTAGCAGATGGTAACATACATAACATAAAGCAAATATACAGGTACATTTCTAATAATGACCATCCAGTGAAAAAATTGTTACTTTTTTGTGGGGTATATCATGGAAATAGCCCTGACATTAAGGGTACTCCTCCATATAACTTTAAACATTTAATTGTAGGTGTGTCCTTTCATTTGCACATATTAATGAAATGATGTAGATTCAAAAGCAGCATTTCTTTAAAATCAGGATGCTTGTGTAAACGTATTCATCCATATATAGAAGCAGTATAATATGATATTAAAGTTAACCTCTTATTTTAAGATACCATAAAATATATATATCTATGTCTTTCACAGCGCAACTTTTTATACATTGTAATTGTTTCAGTGTCGATAGACTCAATTCTAAGTATCATTATTAAACAATTTTGCTTATTATTTTTGCAATGATGATAGAGATCAAATGCTATGAGGTTATTGGCATGTGTTTCTTAATGCTATTCTTTTTAACTGTAAAATGCCAATGCAAGTTTTATTCCAAATTAAATTTCCCCAAAACAGATGTCTGGTGACTTCTTGGGAACACAGGCATTCATCATATTGGAGCACCTGGTGATTTGATTGTGTTCATAGTTTTTCCATCAGTTTGGGGTCATTTCTTAGTATTTAGAGTAAATTTGTCCTGAAATGGTTATCTAATATGTACATTTACTAGCATAATCCATTGGTTTAACATCTCTGATTTGCTTGATATATATAAGATCCTAAGATAGTTAACTCGCCTGTTCTAGTGTAGAATCTATCTGTTAGCCATGACAATTTGCTAAGACAGGGATTGGTTGCATATAGGGTAGGTGACTTACATTAATGTATGCATCTACTGCTCGTAGATACAAATGCAATATATCAGATTGGATAGCACTTGTAGCTGGTAACATACTCGAAATGTGTAGTTTTAATATGGCATTACTCTTGAAATAAAACTGAACTACTATCCTTTCACTATATACAAGACAGTCCTCAAATATCTACAAGGATATAGATACAAGAGTGAGCAAGTTTATGCTTAAAATGCTTTCTACAAGCTGTTGTCAGCAATGTTGTTCACATGTTCAATGGTTTTGCATATATATATGTAAGACTATCACAATGAGACTAATTTAGTAAACCTTTCAAAACCAACAAACAGACCATAACTCACTTTTCAAAAGACATATATAAAACATGTACTAGGGTTACAAATAGCTCAAAAAAATCAAATAGTGCATAAACAAAACTAAAAACAGACTACCTTGTGAATAAGAAGAGCAAATAAATTAGCTGAATGTGACACTACTTTTTCAACATTCAGTTTAATCTGTGAGTTTCAGAGATGCAAACCATACTAGTCAATTTTGGGAGTCATGTTTTTGTTTTATGCTTAAGAATAAAACAAAACAGTCAACTGATCTTTAAAATCAAGTATCACTAACGTTCGAATGATTAGTTGTTTATGTTTAAATGAAATATGTTCAGATGTTTTACCAGACTGCTACATGGTTCAGGTACCCTTACCTCAACCAACCTTAGTCTAAGATTATTAACAAGCAGAATAGTTTCTATCAAAATTGCTGAGGAATATAATGAGATAATCATAATTTACAATATGATATGAAATCTAGTTCAATAAAACATTGAAGATTTTAATGGGGACAGATGATAAATTAATTTTATAATGTTATTGTCAACAGTGAAAAGTGAAAATTAAAAGTATTCAGCATTCAAGGAAAATCTTGAATACTAGATCTATGTAACAGCCTATATTTGGACATAAGCCATGCTGGTTCTGTACTACGATGTTATATTTGCAATCTTAAAAAACCTATACCTGCTATAGAAGACACTCAGCACTACCCCTGCCTTAATTCCTGCCTTGCCACTAGATTTATGAAATATAGCTATGCTATTTTAATTAAATTATTGATATTAAGTCAATATTTATAAATCATAATGTAGATTGCAAGTTTATCGGTATGTACCATTGGTAGAAATCTGAAAACTGCAATATGAATGTAAAAGAACCAAGCCAATTACAAAAAGTAATTGAGTAAGACCAGGAAATGCCACATTCACATATTGCAGACCAACCCATAGCACTTTTTTAATTAAGTCTTATATAGAATAAAATGTCTGTAGTATATGTAAGCGAATTGTGGAGAGCAGACCCACAATTTATATAAGCCTAACAACAATTTACTACCTTTATCCATTTATGTAAGGCACCTTTTGAAACCTACGTTACCTCATTAATATATGTGCAGCAAATTAAGATCCATTATTGTTAATATATTATAATTTGATTTCATTATGAAAGATGTTTTGCCAATTCCAAATGCAATGTAAATAATAGAAAAATGAATCTGTAAGCAGCTATGCATTACATGCTGGAGCCAGTACAAATTACATACTGATTAGCACATTTAAATATTTACTTGATTTCACTTCATTGCAAGTTAAAAAGTTATAATCAATTTCAAATATATGAAAATGAACATTTTCAAATCGAATTTAGATCAATATCATGTATATTTCAGGTCAGGTATCATAGTTGATTCTAATACATGTAATTTCTTTAGTCATTATCTTCAATTTAGTATAAAATGTAACATACGTATCGCTGACGAGCAGAAATACATATCACAGATGTATGCAATTGATTTTTATGTCTAGTTTAAGCATTTAATGCTTAAACTGTTTCACTAATACTTTTAAAACAAATCATCATTAGCCTTGTACTGTGTGTACTGTTATTTTCAATGCCAGTAGGGTAACCTTGATTACAGGTTATTTATAGAAAAATGACCACAGAAAAGTTATTAAATTATGGGTTTCTAAGGCCCCAAGACATGTCCAAAACTGAAAATAATTTCATTTTCTGAGAGGAGCAGCAAACTCTCAAAGTAGCCCATATATCTCAGTTAAGCCCAATGGAGGTAAAATTTCCATCAGAATTGTACAAAACTTACGATGTTTGTCTTTGCAAAATCCATAAAAAGGATGCTTCTAAGGGGGTTTCTTTAATAATAAGCATGTTAATTTAAGCCTTCTGAAAGACTACTACCCTTTTTAGAGTTTAAAAAGCATCTTGTTGTTGGACCAGAGAAAAAAAGAAACACAGTTTGTAAAAATGCTCCGATTGTTGCACTTGATGACCTTTGACCCCATTTTAAAGTCGACATATGAACATTTAGTTATAAAAACTATTTTCTCAATGTTTTTCAGACTTATAACTATAAGCATACAAAATTTGGCTTGAAATGAAATATGTTTACATATAAAAAGATAAAGTTGTTTTACAGTAGTATATATTGTCTCATTTTTGCACTCAATGACCTTTGACCTAATTTCTGGCCTTCATATGCAAATTCAGACTTGGCATCCACCCCTATGGCTTTGTACACATGCTAAATATTATGTGAAAAGTAGTCTAACAAATGTACTCAAAAATGCCAACAAAACCAAAAATATACATCTTTTTTCGATTCGGATTGCCAACTATTAGCTCCAGTAAAGTGGAATGATTTTGCTAGAAAGTACAGAGAGTGCACTTAAGACTAATATAATCAGAATTACATGGATAATCTATTTCATGAAATTACAACTCTTTGGTGTTTATTTCACGCAGTATTAGAAGGATTGGTAATTATATGTTACAATTGGAAATCCTGATTAACTCTTTGAGTGTAAGAACCTAACTACTCAATTTAAAAGCCATGTGCAAACAAAATAGTCCCTGGTCAGGCTGCTCCTAAAGCAGCCTGACCTGGGACAATTTGTTTGCTTTCTTCAAAAATTTTAAATTGGATCAGGTTATTAGTCCAGAGCATCATCCAAAGGATTCCAGTTTACAAACTAAACACTTTAAGGGTTATCCTTTATCTCTCCACAGACGATAATGACTTACAAGACGACATATATATATATATATATATATATATATATATATATATATATATATATATATATATATATATATATATATATATATATATATATATATATATATATATATATATATATATATATATATATATATATATATATATATATATAAAGTGCTTTTTTTTCTTGCATTTGCACTTGAACGACAACTTATAACCTGTCGGATTTTTTTCAATAATTTGTTCAAAGTGTGTGTTCTTTTGTATCCAGTAGTAGTGCATGACTGTCGTCTGCTACCGTCGTTTAGACGCTTGAAAGAATTAATAGTTTGGTGTGACTGTAATCGAAAATAGCAATTTTTCATTATTCCGCACAATTTTAGGATTACACGCAATAACCTTGTTTAAAAAGGAACGCGTCGTGTAAAAAGTATCTGGGAACGGTGCAAACAAAAACAAGAACTCATCGTATCATCTGACCCATCTGGACTTAAACGTTTTTGTTCAGATCGTGAAATGCGTTTTGAAACGGTCAAATTCGTGATCTTCCTGTTTGTATTTGGTCTATGTGTTACACGTAACTGGCCCTACATACAAACACAAGCTTAGAACCAAATATCACAGTTTAAATGGGTGTTGTTTGTGCAGTTGTTCATCCAATAAAATTCGCGTAATTTCATTACGACGATTGCTTCATTTTGATGTTTTTCGAAATCTACAATAATAGTAGTACTTGATGAATTATATAATGAATATGAATAAGTTGAAGGAGAAGAGGAATTGGATTAGTCTGCGAGTTCATAATAGACCCACAAAGGAAATTTTGTACACTATGATTTTCTGGTTTGCAAAAATGACATACGTTAGCCATTTGGCGGTGGGGATGAAACGTATAACAGCCATGTTAACTACGTTACCCTTTAATAGTTTCAAATACTAAATTATACCTTATTCACACAAAGAATCACGACACAAAATCAGGACTCTACTAAACCCCTTCACACGATAGAAGTAACAACAAACAATGAATTTACAGCAACAACAACAACAACAACAACAACAACAACAACAACACTATCTTAGACAGAAAAGCTCAATGTTATGTCATACATTTGAAAGAGATATGTTAATCGGTTGGAAAAGCTCCATTGCATCGTTAGTGTTGTAGGCATCCTTCATTATTTCATTGGTATATTTTGTATTTGTGTTATTTCTATTTCTAGCTCTGGCTGCACACAGAAACAGTAGGGGCCGAGCTCTGTGAAGTTAATTTTGAATTTTGACCTGTTTCAATTTTGTTTTCTAAGCTTAACTCTGGTGGCCATTTGAGCAATTGTGATAGAGGTCCTTGTGAGAAACAAATGAGTGAGTGAGTGAAATTATAGTTTTTCATTTGACCCGTTTAAGCAAGTTTGGTAGAGGGCATTGTGTTTTGTCCTGATTTTGTGATACGGTTCTATGTGTCCTTTCTTATTTAGCAATCAACTCGCTAAAGAAGCATGCGCGAATTCAGATGTGGACAATTACAAAGCTACATGGTTCGTTAGCAACACTGATCCGGACCCCCCCCCCCCCCCCCCCCCCCGGCAAATTGCAAAGCTACTTAACCAGCATATAATGTTGTTGAGCCATCATCGGCCCGCCAGGGAAACGTCATTTACGGCCCGCTTTTAATTGTATTTGGATCCTCTCTCTCTCCCCACATAAACTAAAATAAAACACTGTCAGAATCGAGTAGGAACCCTCTTGCAAAAAAAATTCTTGATCCGCGCATGAGAAGAGAGGGCTGTGTGTTGTTGTTATTTACTTTTTAACTGTTTTGTTTGTTTTTATGAAAGTCTCTTTGTTTGTCTGTGTGAAAATTCTGGAACCAAGATTTTTCAGTATCTATCAACAGGCATTTCAGATTAAATGGTGTTTGAGTTGAAAATCTCTTTTGCAAGATGAACATAAGCGACCTTTCTGTCAATTTTGAAATATAGTCAGGGCCCATAGGGACAAAAAATAGGTCCCGTGCGAATTGTGTGCCGATTTATGGTGACCTATATCAAAACCTTCAGTGGAGTCTTACCTTTGATTTAAAGGTGGTCACCCATCTCAAATCCGCGTCTGAGGCTAGTTATGACGTCATAAAAATGGCGACCATAATAAGAAACTGCCCGTTAATAAAAGCTATAGTTTGGTTGGTATGGTCATATTTATCCAACACGAACGCTTTTTTTAACATAATATCAATTATTTTAGTCATATGATGGTTACATCAATGCTTTACCTGACTTTGACAATGAATTATTTATTTTGCATGCAAAATACCGTAGATTTCCTATAAATACCCAGCTTATCGGGCTACCTTTAAACTGATGGCTGAGAATGTTATTGCTCCCCCTGGGGAATTTTGCAAGCTTATCCTATCTAAAAGAGGATTCCAAGCTGCGTCTTTTAATAGATGATTGCACTATGTTCGCCGGGGTGTTAGTCTCTGACAGCCTGTTACATATGTTACCATATTAAGTTTAGAAAAAAAGAAATTTAAAAGTTTGAGCTACAGAAAAATTGCTAATTATTTAGATTACTCATATGGTCTGCATATTGACAACTTTAGCTACATATAAATTCTTTTGGAGCAAAACTACAGCTTCCTGTGGTGTTATGTACGTTACTTTAATTAGATTACCCTTTAAACATGAAACTTGTAACCAATATCATTTACTTTTTAGCTGATATGTGCATTTTCCAAAATGTTTTGATTATTTTGTACTAACAAACTCATTTTGGTTAGAGAAGAATCAAAAGTTTGCTTTTATACTTTAAATATAGTGTCTTGTACGTGCAATTAAACAACCCAAAAGCTATACCCAATTTTAAGGAGCCGAATTTGGTAGGCGTCATTTAAGTAAAAAATATATGAAAACATTTGCTGCTGTTGGATATCTTGCATATTTGGGATTGTCTTGCTCATATTATTAGACTTATAGAATTTGCAGGTTTAACAACAAGATTGAAGCACTTGTTAAAGGTTGTAACATATGTTTCATGACATAATTAATGAGCAAGGACATTGACTTGATGTAAGAGATGATATTTCAGGATAAAAAGAATATATTTCGCATGTTTTCCTAGCTAAAGTCTCCAGCCTCTGGTGCCTAAGCCTTAGGTATTGATGATTGTTAAGCCCCTGTACCTTTGTTACAGATGTTATAAATATTTGTTTTTTAATATTTCCTAATATGAATAATTCTAAAATAAAGATTCTTCCTAGAGGAACATAGAAAATAATCGTTTCACATTTAAACAGTACAATTTAGTAAATGTCCCTTTCTAATGTAAATCTTCTAAACCAATCCTTATCCAAGTAATATACAATATCGATTATTATTTCTGCTTCTCTGGTAAAATAATTGTCCTCCTCATCTGATAAAAAAACCCAGAATAATCATCAAACAAGATTTTGACTGCAAGCTGAGTATTGACCTGCTCCATCCTAAACACCTTTAGATATACTCTATCGTATGTACAAATTCAAGGTGCATCGAATTTGAGATGTTTGCACACTGTAAGCATGGGCGTTAGCCTGTAACAGCTTGTTACATATGTTACTTTATCAATTTGAGAATAAGAAAATTGAAAGTTTGAGCTACAGAAAAAAAACTTTAAAACTAGCTAATCAATGAACATTCTAATAGTCTGCAAATTACTGGATGGCTTTACTATATATGACAGCTGCTTACGGCTACAAGTTGTATTATGTGCGTTACATGAACTTTATTATAATTTAAAAGTGGTAATTTTGGCTATCGTCATTTAGTTTAACGACTGCTCTGAGTCGGTTTCAAACCGTTTTAGATTATTATTATAATTGTACTCTTAATTCAATATTCGGCCAAAGGCCATTATCAAAAAAACTTGCACTTCAATGTCAACTACAAGATGGTGGAACAGAGACTATGTAGTTGACATTGAAGTGCATGTTTTTTCTTGATAAAGGCCTTTGGCCGAAGTATTGAATTAAGAGTAAAATTATCATATATGTTTAACATTGTTCCCTATGGAATATAAATGAATATCGTTTTAGATTAGGTTTAACAAACCTATACTCAATTGACGAATACAAAAACCAAAGTTTGCTTTTCTATCTTAAATATTTTGTCTTATATGAGCTAATGCACAACCCTACTCCCAGTTTTGCAGAGGAGCAAATTTTGTTTTCGTCGCTTAAATAAAACATATATAAAACCATTGCAGAGTGTTGATAGTTTACATTTTCTTAAACAGTCTTGCTCATATATCATCAATTTTCTAAGATCAGAACACTTATTAAAGATGTCAATGCGGCATTGGTGATGTCACAACCAGGGCTCTGATCGAATTCCATGCACTTTCAGGTGCTGATATTAACTAGTTCAATGTCAGGAAAGAGCAAGAAATCATATTGGCAGGCATTTAGCTATGCTAGAGACTCTATCCACGAAGCATTCTTTCACCTCGGCTCAGTGCCCTTAGAAAGCACTGTGGCGGATGCACTAGAGTAATATATTTGTAAATTGTCCTGACTTCTTGGCTCTCGTCTGTGATGTTTAACTGTGAGTTTGTTACTTTCCCATTTGTATCCTGTGTCAGGTGTGGTACTTGATTGTATCGATCCCTGATCTTTGCCGTCTTTCTTACTTTGTTTTAGCCAGTCACCGATATTGTTCGACTCACTGCGTTGACGTAGTTGATATTTGGGAGAAAAAAAGCTGAATTGCAAAAACTACCACTTCCAAGAGCTGTGTTTCTCGAAGGTGTCAATCGTGCGCAGTACCAGTGCATCATTTGGAAAACCTCATCTGTCATTAATCCTGACAAATCGATGCCTGACAATTATGGTTAGAAGCGGGACTGTGATAAATATTGTCCCGTTATGATGACATTGCCCATGTGCGGATCCAGAGGGGGATAGGGGGTCCGGACACCCCCCCCCCCCCCCTGGAAAATAACAAGTGCGTACATTTGTTTCTAAAGAAATTAGCATTTGGACCCTACCCCTGGAAAAAGTTTGACACCCCCCCCCCTTGGAAAATAATGGACCCCCTCTGGATCCTTGGTAAAGTATAAGTATAGTTTTCTCAGCAATAAAACCATTGGACCCCCTCTGTAAACTGTAAAATAAGCTGAGGACTAAATTAGACTGACAAAAATCCCTGGATCCGCGCATGTTGCCTCCTGCCCCCGAAACCCCTCTGCAGCTGATAAAATGTAGTTGCAGCATGTCTGTATGCGAAACATCTCGGTGTAAGTACAAAGTAAACCATTTATATTGTACTGATTTTGCTGCCGTGGAGCAGAAGAGGACTCATGTAAAATATTGCCAGTGGTCAATATGCTTATGACTTTTGAACAACTATTTTCATGTGGATTCAGATATTTCTTTGGCCGTATCAACAAGAATGCCTTATTGTCCGATTTTGACCTTTTAAGACGATTCTACCTATAAGCATGCGATTGTAACAGTTTTCTATTGGCCGTGCTATCGAAGTACGATGGGTAACTTGTAGAGGGTTTATCCTTATTTCCATATCATGAACTTACTACTAAGTAGACTCTTCTAACGTTTGATCCTTCAGGGGTCAAAATCGGACTTTAATGAGATTGGTTGATAGTGTATGCAAATGATTATTACTATTATCTTTTCTTTGAGTGTAGGATAAGCAGCTACAGATAAGCCAAAAGCTTTTGAGCGTGACTCTATTTACAATATTGATATGTTGTACTAGAAAAAAAGGTTTTCTGGCATTTATTTACATTTACTATAAAAGCTTTGAAATACACACATGTTCTACCCGGACTGGCTCATTTTACGTATTCTGCATCAATCGTTTGAAATAGAAAGACCCAAAGGTCATTGGTTAGAGGTCGCGATATATAAGCATAAGAGATTATATTTACACCGTTCATTATCGTGTTTTCCATTCACTCCACTGTCTTTTTATTCGTAAATCGTGGCGGCATTTACGTCCCACCCTCGAACTGACTTCACACTATCTGAATATATTTTGTATGTTACGATTTAAAAGAGTTTGTATTCAGTCATGATAAGGCTGCCAGTTTATTAAAGGAATATTTCCATGCGTTGGAAATGGACAAAACAAATATATATGTGGTATTTACATATTAGGCGTCATTTAAATGACGTCATCTTTTTGTTCTGATGCGAGAACACTATGGGCGACATGTTAATTTTAATAAATAACCTCCTAAGCTTAAATTTGGTGCATTTCGACTGAAATTGGCAAGAAAAATGCAAGAAAGTCCTGATCGACATAGACTACAATGGACATACCGTTTAAATTGCGCTGATGTGAAACCCAGATGGGTGACCAGGTGATTTTCATTAGTTATCCCCTAAACTTTGATTTGGTATAGGTCACCATAAATCGGCATCAAAGTCGCACGGGAGTCCCGATCGCCCCTGACTAATAATCAAACAGACATTTGTCATATCGAAAGAGAAAATGGATTTTTTGTGGTTCCTAATCATTAATAGATCAATCCGATGTATTCAAATGCATATCATATCTGATCCCTAAGGAATTACATGTCAAAAACATAACTGGTCCTCATCATGTAAGAAGGGGGTTTGCCTATAACATGTCATTAGTACGATCCGCGGTTTGAATCCCGGGTTTGAATCTTTTCATCATTATTCTTTAGCTTTATCAAAGACAGGTTTGCATATATCTTGCGCGATCCAGAAAATTCCGTTAGGGGTAGGGTAGTTTTTTTAGTCAACAATATATTTCACAGAGGGCCGTACGGACCCCCTCGAGAATCAAATGGACCCGTCGGGTCCATTTGTTTCCCGAGGGGGTCCGTACCAGTATTTCAAGTACAAGTACGAAACTTTATTCTGAAAACATTCTCAGGTTACACGCAGGTAGCATATGAGAAAATAGAGGAACAGTAAGATAATACACGGTGACATATTCTATAACATGTAACTGCGCCCTGGTAATTTGGTTCGATCCAACAGTAAAATGCCAATTCGGAGCGCTCCAAGGGAACATATAGCAACTTGTGATTTTCCAGGTTAGGTCCCCACCCCCTTTGAGTCCGCCCATGGTATACTGAGACAGCAACTTTTAAAAAGTTTGTCACCTTCTACTTATGATTCCCTTTGTGTATCTTTATTCATCATGAATGGACTAAAATGCAATCATTGATTTCCTTTTCGAAGAGTTATCTCATACATTCATGGAATTAAATGACTTTTGATCCTCCGCTAAGACAATAATTGGACAATGACATGACAAACCAACAGAATGAGCGTGCACGAAGCAAGGGCTTAGATCTGGCCTCGAGGTTATAAAACATTGTCCCTGAAATTTATCTTGCTCATAAATGTTAAAATGCCAACAATTGTTGGCATTTTAACATTTATTTACATGATAAATACATCATCTGAGAGACTTAAAGCAAAAAACTTTTTCATTTGTCGGTATGTTAAGTAACATTTCGTGCTCAGTTGAGTTGAGCATGAAAAAAAGATAGATCCGCCCAGTCAGATAAGTCTTCGTCGTCCACATAAAGGAAGATTGGATCCATAGTTATCCACTGAGAGCACCACGTAGACAATAATCAGACTGGGTCGATGACCAGGCTGATCTCAGTCTTTGCTCGACGCATGCTTATTTTGATGGTTTGTCATGATCAATTTCGGGTTCTGTATTTACTATGGTCCAGTATATAATGGGCCCAAAATTGTCCAACTGGCATCAGGTCCGGTTCCAATATCCCCTGGAAATATAGGGGTGTTTCTGGCAAATTAAAGAGTTCCGGCCAATCTTATTGAAATCCTGGATCGGATCTCGAGTCAGTCACATGGTTCCGTTTTCTCTTTCAGACACGTGCTAGTCTGAGAAAAGAACATGTTGATTGATTGACACAAGCTTACTTGATGCATGTATAATTAAAATATTAGCAATTCGCGATGATTCATGCATGTATACAGTCGGGTGACGTAATTGAATGTTCTACTGACATTGAAAGCGTCAAAGCTTTCATTAAGGCGAAATGTATGGCGAGTGCTCGGTCTGATTCATCCATCTTTGTACTTCCAAAAGAGTCTTCTACGTCTGTCATGCTGGAAAGGACCCTTCGATCACAATCGAACTACCAAAGCCCAAATTAGACTGACAGATTGTGCTTTATATCGAGTAAGAGTCAACATCCAACATCTGAGCCGCGGCATGAGATTTCCAACAATGTGGTATGTGCGACCGGCAAAGCTTCAGATCAGCCTGCGCTTACGCGCAGCCTGATCAGAGCCTTTGCTTGTCGCTTGAATATCTATGACTGTTAAGCTACTGACAGAACACAATTTGGAGTTGTTAGGCTCTACAATGGGCTGCACAGGCTCGTCTGAGTATTCACTTGTCAAAATGCCACTTTGTGGGAAATCACGATTTGCGTCTCAATTTCAGAATATGTAAAGATAAGTTAAAGACGTACAACCGAAGTGTACAAAATATGAAACTTATGCTAAATGAAATTTGCACAAGTTTTGAACATATTTTGTACAGTTCCTGCGACTTTGCCAGACATTTTAAGCATATTTCTTTGATTTTGTGTGAAAAATATCACCTTGTAGGTATAAGGTTTTGTAAAAACAAGAAATGTCACAAACACGTGACGAATGCCCCCAAAGGAATTGGTCTAGCATAAGACACATTTGAGGAAAGTTAGCTGTAATATAGCACGAAAAACCTAGAAATGAGGCCAGAAGTCAATGTCAAGGTCAAAGTGACTCAAAATGGTATGCACCACTCCACCATCCCAAGAGGAATCACCACCCCAAATTTGGGATTCCTACATCAAATAATATACTAGATATGCTCTGGACACAATAATTCTTAAAACTAGGTCAAGGTCACAGTGACCCAAAAATGGTTTGTGACACTCAGGCATCCCAAGATGCATTTACATACCAAATTTAGAATTCCTATTTCAAAGAATATAGGAGATATGCACCAGATTCTAGAAACTAGGTCAGAGGTCAAGTTCAAGGTCACAGTGAATTAATTATGCTACGCGACACTTCTTCATCCAAAGATGCATCCACACACCAAATTTGAGATTCCTACCTCAAATAATATAAGAGATATGCTTTGGACATGATTATTCTAAAACCTAGGTCAGGTCAAGGTCGCAGTGACCCGAAAATGGTACATGACACTCCGCTATCCCAAGATACATCCACACACTAAATTTGGAATTCGTAACTCAAAGAATATAAGAGATATGCTCGGGACACAATAATTCTTAAAACTAGGTCAGAGGTCAAGGTCACAGTGACCCAAAAATGGTATGTGACACCCCGTCTTCCCTAGATGCATTTACACACCAAATTTGGAATTCCTATCTCAAAGAATATAGGAGATATGCACCAGACTCAATGCAGTTTCTAGAAACTAGGTCAGAGGTCAATTTCAAGGTCACAGTGACCCAATAATGACCAGCGACACTTCGTCATCTTAAGATGCATCCACACACCAAATCTGAGATTCCTACCTCAAATAATTACAGAGATATGCTCCGGACACGATTATTCTAAAAACTAGGTCAGAGGTCAAGGTCGCAGTGACCTGATAATGGTACATGATACTCCGCTATCACAAGATACATCCACACACCAAATTTGGAATTCCTAACTCTAAGAATATAAGAGATATGCTCCGGACACAATAATTCTTAAAAGTAGGTCAGAGGTCAAGGTCACAGTGACCCAAAAATAGCATGTGGCACCCCGTCATCCCAAGATGCATTTACACACCAAATTTGGAATTCCTATCTCAAAGAATAAAGGAGATATGCACCAGACTCAATGCAGTTTCTAGAAACTAGGTCAGAGGTCAAGTTCAAGGTCACAGTGACCCAATTATGTTACGCGACACTTCGTCATCCCAAGATGCATCCACACACCAAATTTGAGATTCCTACCTCAAATAATATAAGAGATATGCTCCGGACACGATTATTCTAAAAACTAGGTCAGAGGTCAAGGTCAAGGTCACAGTGACCTGAAAATGGTACGCGACACTCCGCCATCCCAAGATGTATCCACACACCAAATTTGGATTTCCTACCTCAAAGAATATAGGAGATATGGACCGGACACGAAAGCGGGACGGACGGACTGACGGACGGACGGACGGACGGACTGACGGACGGACGGACGGACAGTGCGATTACTATATGCCTCCCAAAGTTCCTTTGGGGGCATAAAAATAGTGACGATAAGACATCGAACATGGCTTTCATCTTGAGAAGAGATTTTCGATTTCTACTATAATCGGATCAGACTGGGAGTTTGTGTGGGACATTCTGGCATTTTGCTAAAATGCTCAATATAAACGCAATAGCTTTCCCTACCGCTGATTCATGCTGGGTATTATTTTTTGTTAGTATGTAATCTTCCCTTGGAGCAGTGCCGTCCTGATATGACTTCTATATCGTTGGAGGCGAAGTTAAGTCCGAACAACAACAACAACAACAACAACAACAACATTGCTACGAATATCTATGCTATAATGCCTTCAATGTTTACTGTGGTGAGTTGGCTCCCGGTACCGTTAGTTTAACAGGTTACAGGGCCCAGGGCGACGACGGTAAACATTGCGTTTACTGTACGTGCGTTATTCTCCAATAAATAACATCTTAAATGTGAGTATGTATGGTGGTCGGTGCATTGTCCTCTTTGTCAACGTATGCGTCTGTGTTGCGTATTAACTGCATTGAGTATGGTCGGGTGCAATTCAGTTCTAACCGTGTTATCTTTTGTTTGAAAGCACATTTCCAGGACTCAACAAAAGTGCGGGCACATGTCATCTACCGAGTCATTATGAGTCAACGCAGAGCACCAAGTGCTCTCAGTGGCATGCTCTGACAGGATTCATGCGCGAGACAAAGCACACCTTTAATCTGTCTGGCGATTGAAATGCAGAAAGGTGCAAGCAAATGCTACAAAGACCCATAATATGGTCTTTTTACCAGCTTTATGCGAGAATGATATATACTTTCTTGATAAATCACGTATGGTTACTTAAATTAGTTTATGGGAAACAGGACAACAAAAAATAGTGAGCACAGGGAACATGATCTTCGCAAGCCAACTTCGATCTTTAAGCAAGGAACGAAGCGGACTTACATGTAGTACCCTTGGCTTGCGAAGATGAGGGGAGATAGGAACAACTAAACATGACTCCAGATAAGAGTGCGTATTGGAAAACTATTTTCTTTATTTCTCATCAAAGACATATGTTGTGGGTACTAAAAAGAACCGTCTCAATGAGACGGTTCTTTTGAGCACCCAAAACACATGTTTAAATTGATTGTTAAGAAAATAATTACAATTTTACGCACATAAAATTTCCTCATCTGGACCTATGCTAATTTATTTCAGGGCAACAAAAACAGACACTCTCTCTGTGAGGGAATCACCAGCTGATATGATGTACTTTTGCTTATTTTGTCTCAGACATGCAACTGATTACTGCTACTGCGAAGACGCACATTGACCTTCAATAAATTGAATGACATCAGTGTATTTTACTCGGTGACATGCATCTGACTCAAACCTACCCTCGAAGAACTTTAAAAGATGCAGCTTACTGTATTGCTAATCTTGACTCATATGTAATCTAAAAAAAACATATTTAAACTTACAATGCTGACCCTGGATATATTCAATTTAAAACAGTGTAGATCTAATTCAGCTTATTTCCAACGAAGCTCGCTGACCAACATCCAGAGTGTTTCCATTACACCATTTAAACAAATATAACACATTTAACCATAAGTAGTAGTGGATGTCACTCTGGGTACGCCGAATTTTACGCCTGAAAAGAACTTAGTTTTTTTAGGATAAAAATTCGGGGTGATGAACATAGTGTCTATGGAAAACCATTTGAACCTTGATTTGGTCGTGATCAGTATCACTTCCAAATGGTTCAAATGGGTTTCCATAGACACTATGTTCATCACGCCGAATTTTATCCTGAAAAAAACTAAGTTCTTTAAAGGCGTAAAATATGGCATACCCAGAGTGATATCAATTGCTACTACCGGACAACAGATGAAGTGATTGTGCCATGTCAAATTATTCCGCAGAACAACGGCCAATATATGGTTGTTTCTCGGTCTGACGTGATGGAACCTTTAAAATGCTCAATCTAAATGAGCACAATATTTGTTCTAGTCATGAATTTTAAAATGCCAACAATTGTTGGCATTTTAAAATGTATGACCATGACAAACGGTATTGTCAAAAAGAAATCAGTTTCATGCGCATGCGCATGTGGGTTGAGCGTGAACAAATCTGTAATATCACCACTCCACCATCATTTGCAACAATCGATTATGGTTGGAAAATTCATAACTGTAGCATTATTGAACTTGCACGACCCTTGGGTCTGCATTATAATCACTATGTGAGTCCGTCCGCACGTTACATTTACCAGTTAATGAAAATCCTCATAACTCCTGAACCTTATGGGAAATTTGCATACTTGTTCATTTTAATATTGTCCAGCCATTGGTATGCAAAACGGTGACTAGGCTTCGCCAAGATTGTTTTCTGGCAAAGCCTAGTCGCCGTTTTGCATACCATTCTTGGCAAAGCCTATTCGCCGTTTCGCATACCTGTGTTTCGATCATGTTAAAACATACAAGAACCAACTTTCGTATGGGGCCAGATCTGCTGTACGGTAGTAGTAATGGATATCACTCTGAGTACGCCGAATTTGCCAACAATCGTATTAACGGCTATCCGTCCACTCATTTCGGCTACACGAACATTGTTTTCAATTTAAATGACTAAATTTCCATTCTTATAAGCAAACGTTCAACGTGGGTCGTGCATATAACTGTAAGTTGAAATTTGATAAGGTTATAAAACGACGTATCTTCTCGAAAAAGATTCCAAAGACAATGTACATTTGCAGAGTAGACCCTAGCTTTCAATTAATGGTTTTCATTGTCAAGAGACCAATGCGGTACCATGCAGCGGCCTATCATTTTTCTGGTTCTGAGACGGAAAAGATGTGCTACATTCCTGGCAGAAGCTCTCAGATGATTAATTCGAAACATTAAGAAATAAAGGTATTCATAACTGTCTGTGGTCTGTGACCTTTGCAGAAGAGAATATGCTTTGCGTATATAATGGAAATTTTATTACGGCCAGCCGTTTTTGACATTTGGTATGGAATTTTATAGCTGCGAATCATATAAGGCAGTACATGAGGTTTTGGTACTTACCGCAAAAGCCCCCTGTAAGGCCAGAATTTTCATTAGTTGATTTACGGAATTTTTGTCAGAATTAGGGTCGAGGGGACGAAAAAAAAGCTCTGAAAATGACCAAATACGGACGAAAAAAAGCTCTGATAATGACCAGTTACATGTAACTGGTCATTTTCAGAGCTTTTTTTCATGTAGCTGATCATTTTCAGAGCTTTTTTTTCGGAGATGTAACTGGTCATTTTCAGAGCTTTTTTTCGGAGCTTTATTTAATTTTTCCAAAAAAAAAAAAACAGTAAAACTAGTAAGGTAAACACCAACAGTATGTATGAAATCTTTAAAAATTTCATCATTTTTCTAAATGTCTGGACAGGACAGTCACTTTTAACAGTGTCATTCTCAAAAATACAGACAGAACCTCATAAATATATTAGTTGTTTCAACGAAACAAATAATATTTAGAGTCGGTGGATAAAATAAAAAAAAAATTAGATTTTTTTTTCTCTACTTTCCGGAAAATTACAGTAGGAGGGTTTGTAAATCAACGAATAAAAAATTCCGGCCTAAACACTCGTGCGAATTTTATCCAGTGAATCTAGAGCTCTACAGTATGATTTAAATCACAATCTACTACCACACTTTGTCCATGCGAGCAGTGAATGTCCTGGTGAGACTATCCGTATGCTTAGGCTAGTGTGAGTCTTTGCTGCAGATTCTACATTGAAATGAACTGGTTCATACAAATGTTACAGGACTTAAATTAAAAGTACGTAACCGACAAATAATTTTCTTATTCCTCATCCGAAACATATATTGTGGGTACTCATAAGAACCGTCTCAATGAGACGGTCCTTTTGAGCACTCAAAATATATGCTAAATATTATAGGTAAGAAAATATTTACAATTTTACGCTGAAATTGTTTTGCTTATCTAAACCTGTGAATTGTATTTTTGCTTACATTTAGTAGAGGAGCCAGGGTTCAAAAATGTCAAAAATAAGCATTTAGGTGTGTCCCCTTTTTAGCAGAATTTCCACTTGTTTTATCCTTTAGTACATAGTATACGCAGTATGAAACCAGATATTGCACTCCATTTAAGTCTTGCAAACATACCTGTAACAGTGTGTTTAATACGTTACCCCTAATTTTCTTAAAACAAAAGTATGTGATTAAGTCTATTTAGGTAGAAGTTGAAATGTTTAAATGAACAAAACATTTATGCAATCTGTAAGAACATGCTATTCTGTACACATATTGATGTTTTTAAAAGTTGTTTGGGTTTATTATAATGTCATTTACGTTACATTTTCACCTTACCCTTAAAATTATTGATATTTTGTTAAAAAGTTTCATTTGACAAAATTTTCAATATGTGTTTAACTTCAGAACAACATGTATTTGAAAGAACATTAACATATCATTTCAAAACTGCAATCAGATCCGTTCTAACATAAATACTTTGTCAGCTATAAGCTGTTAAATTAGATGACCATAGATAAAACTTTATATAAGTTTAGAACCTCTTAAGTCTGAAAATAAGCATGCATTTTTTTCTGTTAGGTTTTAAGCACCTTATGATAATTTTTTTTGATATCACCGACTTCAGAGTAATATACTTAACAACATTTCTGAGGTAAAATATTATTTTGTTGTTCGATTTTTAATATGTAACGTATAAAACAAAGTTGAAGACAAACAAATATTGCAATAGCTTAAATTGTACATCACTGGAAAGTTTATATCATTAAAAAAGGGGGAGGGGTGTGTTTGATAGGCATAAAAGGAGCATTTGTTCCAAAAGAAGAAGTTATCAGTACTAATTAGGAGACTGTGTATATGGTTGTAAATGCTTCTTTCATGAAATGGTATACTTCTTGACAAAACACATTGTTTGCTATTTTTTCTATGTTATGTTATGCAATTTATGAACTTATTAAATGACAAGTCTGATGCAACATCTCAACTAGGATACATTCCCTTAATCTTGTTCAGTCAAATTTGCTACAGTAATATATATATCTATAAATAAACGAAATATATATCATGATTATATATGTGTCTCAACCATTTTCCATAGATAACTGGGCCTAAGCCTAAAACAAATTTAGATATTTGCACATTTTTTCTTTTAATTGAACAAAACAATCTAATAAGCTATTCAGAAGCAGCCAAAGCTTTGTGTCGTACCTGTGCACACTTATCACAATAGATCAAATAGTAAATAACATATCAGTTTTAGGGAGCGCAGTGGCTCAGTGGTAGAGTGCTTGACTCGAGACCAAAGGGCCGCGGGTTCGAGCCTCACCGGCGTCACTGCGTTGTGGTCCTTGAGCAAGACACATTTATCCTAGCTTAGTACTGGTTAAACCCAGGAAGACCCGTCCCCCATAACTGAAAGATTGTTGAGTGGACGTAAAGAATCAAATCAAACAAAAACATATCAGTTCTATCAAATCAGATTCATTTATGATAAAATATCTAAGAAATTCTGAAATGATGTGTGGATGTTGGAAACTTTGTTGTTGTTCCTGTTGGTTGTGGGAATTTTGTGTTCGGCCTTTGCTTTCTAATTTGTTTCTAGTTCAGCAATCATCTTGACGAGGAAGAGAGCTCGTTGCTTCACTTAAATTATATCGTATGTATCTGTGTTTCTAGTCCCTTCTTTAAGGTGCATTGGATCAGTCAGGAGTCTGTGATTGTGACATTTCCGAGTCATGTTCACTTATAGAGAGAAGACGTTTGCTGGCAATCTAGACAGCATCATACCTTTATAAATATATAGAATAAAATGTTGTTTACGTTACATTGAATTTATAGTAACATAAGTATTTGTTATCATTTATTCTTTAAGAGAGTGGCTTTGTTATGAAATTGTTTAAGCCACATCTTTTTATGCATACATCAAAACTCAGAAGGTGACTTTTGAATTTATTCTAGGTATGAACTTTAATTTCAGCTCATTTTTAACATGACTTTCATTGTTTGATTAATGAAACTAGGAGTCCTTTTAACTTAACACTACTAATCATTTGTCAAAGCAATGCAAACTTTAAAACTGAATGGGTTATTCAAAATTAATTTAATGTTGTTGAAATTGGGGAAATCATCCATAAGGATGGGTTTTACATGGCAAGGCAGTGATCATATCCAAGAAATCTAGATTCCTTCAGTTGTAATTTATGATACCAAATTTACTTTATAAAATTTAAACAGAGAGAAAATGTTTAAACCAAATTTAACTGGAACACATTAAAATTACCGTTTAAAAAAGTATTTACATTAATCGGAATGTTGATATGAATAGCAATATATTCCAGTAAAAATAGCAGTCATAAGATCAAACTTAGATTTAGCAATTAGCTGATGTAAGGTTCTATCATAATACCATGGCAGACATTAGACCCCTTTTTAGACAAACTGTTGCAGGAATCCTGTCAGTTGATTCTTTTTATGTGCGTTAAATAATAGATGAGTTGTAAACACATCAAGGTATAGAGACGAAAAGGCATACATTAAATTATCTACTGTGCTAATAAAATAATAATTATATGGACAATAGAGAAGGCACAATAGTTAGTATCATTACTTACAAAAATAACAGATTTACATGTTATTCTAAGAAAGTATGCATAAACTTAACAAATAGAGAGAGTTACAGGCCTTGATTCATGGTGGCATGTTTTTTGAATCGTTGACGTGGCGAATTAAGAATTTACAACAGGAGAGACTCTAAACCGTTGGTAGTGACATTTATTGAATTATCAGAAACTCTTTTAGTTGTACCAGTATCAGAAAACGGTAGAAATGTTTGGAGCGAGAGGTCGTATGCAGAATTTTCGAGGTGGTAGAGGTGCAGGACCAAGGACGCGTACTGGCACATACGAAAACAGGTACCATGCGTTGCATTCGGATAGTGAGGGCGATACGTGGCAGTTAGTTGATAGAGACAGTATGAATAAGGGCAGATATAAACGGATGAGACGGTCAACAGGTGGGGGCCATGATCAGCCTGGACAGTTTGTAAATCCTGAGCCGAGTGTTGGCGACCAAGGGGCAAAGTATGAAATTATGAGCAGGGACAATTTTAGAAATCTCACCACAGATGAAAAACTAGTAACTATGTTTGACGCTATAACCAACATTGGGTCTTTAGGGAGCAGAGTTCAGAAAGTAGAAAGCAGAGTTACAATACTCGAATCCAACAATGCGAGCCATGATGCGCGTTTAAGGCTTCTTGAATATAAGAGCATCGATATGGAAGCAAGAAGTCGCCGCCATAACCTAATCTTTAGAGGTCACCCAGAAAATGTGGAAAATGACGACTGTGAGCAAATAATTAGAAATTTTCTTGGTAGAAATCTTGAGCTGAACCCCAACCTTTATATTCAGCGGGCACACAGAATAGGGAGCCTGAATAGAGTGCGTAGAAGTCATGGTCATGGTGGTAAAATAACAACCCAGCCCCGGCCCATTATAGTTAATTTCTGGGATTATGAAGACGTTGAGCTAATCCTTGCAAACGCAAAAAAAACTCAAAAATACAAATTTCGGGATAAACAGGGACTACCCGAAAGAAATAATCAGCGCCAGAAGTACCTTGTGGCCAACATTCAAAAAGGCAAGGGCGGACAACCCAAATGGTAGCGTATACATCGGATACCCAGCAAAACTGATTGTGAACGGTAGGGTTATAGCCGACCAATTCCCCGAATGGAGAAAAGTACTAAAAGGTTCTAGGGAGCGGGATGTCATCACTGACACACACGTATCAGATCCTGGTGAAAAACATGAATTTAATGATGATGCGACAGCTAGTGCTCGTTATTCAAATGATCCAAAATTTGATGCTGTCGAATTACATGCAGATGATGATAATGTGTCTGAAGTTGTTTCCATGACAAGCCTGAGATCAAGATCAAGGTCAAAATCAAACTCACGTTCAAGGTCAAGGTCGAGTTCGAATTCTAGAGGTAGAGCTGTGTCAAAGTCAATGCCTGGATCTAGGCATAATTCTAGGTCCCTCTCGAAGAAAAGCACTACTGATAGGCTTGAATCATACATACGCGATGAACTTTTACAAAGAGCTGTACAAAACGCAGAAAAGAGAGAAAGCAAAAAGGAAGATAGCACAAAAATACCCAACAAAGCACCAATAACTGAAAAAGTGAACCCTAAACCATCTGAGAACCAGTGTAAACCTGACAAAATAATCGAACCAATATCTGATTATGACAGAGAAATGAAACGCCTAGAGAAACACACAGTGCATTTGACACAACCAAACAGTGAAGGTATGAAAGACAAAACGGGGCCTGATACAGGTCAAATGACAGGTCAGAATCAACAAAATTAGGAACACGCAGGGGAAGCTACCCAAAACCATCTTCATATAAACAAAGTCAATGAAGACTCCGAGAATGAACATTCAAACACTGAAACCACAAATTTACATATTGACCAAAGTAAGAGCAGAAACAAACAGCCAGAACATTTTCAAATCGGAACACTTAATGTTTGTGGACTGAAAACAAGGGCTTTTTACCCAGAATTCAATAATTTGATAGCTGAATATGATATTTTTTGCACTGTAGAGACAAAGCTAAGCATACATGACATTATTTCCCTTCAGGGCTACCACTTTATTAGTAATCCTAGAAAACAACCTGTTCTTAGAAACTCTGGGGGCATTGGCATTTACATTAAAAATGAAATCTTAGACTATGTTTCACAGATAGAATCACAGTCTGACTACTCCACGTGGATAAAATTATCCAATGAATATACAAACCTAGAACAAGATATCATTATTGGTGTCTGCTATGTGCCCCCACAAAACTCAAGATTTTACAATGAAGATGATTTTGTACAGCTTGAACAGGAAATAATGTCACTGTGCAGCGAATTTGAGTATGTCTTTGTAACAGGAGATTTCAATGCCCAAACTGCCAATATGAGAGACTTTACTTGCGCTGATATCTCACTAGATAAATACCTTGACTTAGATCAGGAAACCTTAGACTATTTTGATCAAGAAGCCTACCTACTGAATAATAATATACAAGTCAATAGGGTATCAAAGGACAGAAAAACAAATAATTCAGGATACGAACTTGTAGATATATGCAAAAATAACAATATGTATATGCTTAATGGTAGATATGGCCAAGATGCCAGAAAAGGTGATTTTACATTTCGCGACCAATCTGTCATTGATTATTCAATAACATCAAACAAAGGCTTCACAATATTAACTGACTTCAAAATACATGAGTTAGATAGGATTTACTCAGATGGTCATTCCCTACTACAAATGACTTTAAATCTAAACGCTGCAAACACACCAAAAGCGGTAGGATCCGAAAATAACATACAACAAAATGACCAAAAACATGAATGCAAACACAAATGGGAGCAGCACAAATCATCTACTTTTAATGAAAACATAAACGCTTCAAAATTGCAAGACCTAAACACTTATCTAGAATCGATGGGCTCCGAAGCAACACAACATAATATAAACGAAATCACAAATAAACTATGCGACTTATTCAATGAATCGGCAGATAAAACATTCCAACGCACCAAAATTAATACAAAGTTTCATACAGGGTCAAAAAACAATCACAAACCCTGGTTCGGCTTTAACTGCGAAAAAGCGCGAAAGTCATATATGAAAGCCAGAAAGCGATATAATCTCCAAAAAAATAGAGAAAATAAATCCGCATTATTGAATGCAAGCAAGCTGTATAAATCCACCATGAACAAATATATTAGCCAATATAAACACACACAACAAACAAAGCTTCGAAATATGCATAAAAAATCACCAAAAGACTATTGGAAATACTTGAATAGCCTGAATAAATCGAAAAAAACAAAAACACCCCCGATTGAAAGTTTACATGATTTTTTCCAAGAGCTGAACTCCGCCCAGATACCAGAGGACGATGATGCAATAGATGGTATTTTAAATGGTATCAATTTAAACGATGATGATCAATTCTTGAACACACCCATCACACCAGCAGAAATCTTGAAATGCATTCAAACATTGAAAAACTCAAAGGCCCCGGGGTCCGATGAGGTGCTAAACGAATACATCAAATACACTAAACTCCAGCTTTTACCCATATACGTCCGCTTATTTAATTTAGTATTGAACACTGGTATCATCCCTGAAAAATGGGTCGAAGGAATGATCATGCCAATTTATAAAAACAAGGGGGACCCTATGAATCCTGAGAACTACAGGCCAATAACCCTACTCAGCTGCCTAGGGAAACTGTTTACAGCCGTTCTGAATGAACGCTTAAATAAATTCTTAAACTACAATAGCATCTTATTGCAAAATCAAGCGGGATTCAGAAAACACTATTCTACGAGTGACCATATTTTTGTTTTGCACTCGATTTTTGAACTTCTAAAATTAAAAAAGAAAAAGCTGTTTTGTGCATTCGTCGATTTTTCAAAGGCATTCGACAGCGTTTGGCGTGTGGGATTATGGAACAAATTGCTTCAAACTGAAATTAATGGAAAATTTTTCCAGGTCATCTACAATCTATATCAGAATATCAAATCATGCATCACTTTAAATGGTACAAATTCCACCTACTTCGAAAGTTTCATTGGGTTAAGACAAGGCGAAAATTTATCGCCGGTGCTTTTTTCCATCTTTTTGAATGATCTGGAACCCTTTTTACAAGATAAAAATGATACGGGGATCGAATTTGAACTCCATACAGAAAATGTCTATTTCTTTATCAAGTTTGTGGTGCTTCTGTATGCAGATGATACGGCTATAATTTGTGACTCACCTGAAGAATTCCAAATAACCCTTAATAATTTTGTTGACTACTGCAAAATATGGAAATTGAACATAAATTATGATAAAACTAAAATTGTTATATTTGGTGTAAGAAATCTAAATAAATATCACTTCAAAATGGAAAACACAGTCATTGAAATAGTCAAAAGCTATAAATACTTAGGCGTTCTACTTTCAAATAACGGAAGTTTTCTCAACGCCAGAAAATCAATTTATGAAAAGGCAAACAAAGCTATGCATCTTCTGTATAAAAGGATTTACAATCTAAATCTGCCTTTAGACTTGCAACTCAAGCTCTTCGACAGTACCATACTGCCCATCATTACTTACGGAAGCGACGTTTGGGGATATGAAAACCTCGACATGTTCGAGCGCATACATAACAAATTCTTGAGAACCATAACAAAATGTAGGAAAAGCACCCCTATGTACATGTTATACGGTGAATTGGGTCGCTACCCTATTTCCATTACGATAAAAGCCAGAATCATAGGCTTCTGGGCCCGCATCATTACAGATTATTCTTCCAAATATGTTAGCATCATCTACCAGAAAATGCTTCAGATCGGAGCGCATAAATTTAAATGGACCAAGCACGTCCAATCCATATTACAAGAGGTTGGCAGAAATGATATATGGATAAGCCATAACGAACGCATTCCAAAAAACACACAACATATAGTTAAAAAAAGTCTAATAGACCTTCATAAACAAAACTGGCACAATACAATAAGACATTCCTCTAAGGGACAGAACTACAGCCTGATAAAAGACGAGCCGTCCTTGGAAGAATACCTTACAATTCTACCAAAGAACCAATATATCCCGCTTATCAAATACCGGACCGCTAATCACTTTCTACCAGTCGAAACACTCCGCTGGCAAGGTATTGACATATCCGAAAGAAAATGTACCCTCTGCGATACAAGGGACACCGCCGATGAATTCCATTATTTACTTATCTGCAAACATTTTGACGACCAAAGAAAGCAACTAATAAGACCCTACTACTATAGAAGCCCAAATGTTTTAAAATTCAAAGAACTGTTCAGTACGAAATCACCTTCAAAATTGACTAAATTGAGTAAATTTGTTTCTCTTATAATGAAAGAATTCAATAGGCGTTAACCTCGACCTGGTGCACGTTTCTGTTTTGTTTTGTTTCTTTTCCTCTCTTTTTAAACAACTTTCAAAATACTACTTTAGCTGCATATGCCACCAAACCACAATAATCACCAAAACAATAACGAATAGGCTGAAAATTACAGTTATCTATTTCGCGGTGCACTAGCAACTATTACATATCCACTAAACAGCCAAACGTATTTTGCTACAATTAAAATATAAGTACTCCTGTCATATTTTACTGCCTCCCAACCAATACTTCAGGCAGTATGCTAAGCTAGGAATAGGAATAAATATTCACTTAATAGACCAAATCAAATGTATATATAGTTAGTGAATAGCTAAAGCCATTTATTTGTCTGACTTTTTTGTATGATCGTCTGTCTGTTTATTTTCATGCGCGGATCCAAAAAGTTTTGTCAGAGGAGATCCAGCTTTGACAACGTTTATTTATTTATTTTCATTTTATTTTTTATGTTTAGTTAATGAGGGGAGAGAGGATCCGCATACCGCTATAAGCGGGCCATCATCGGCCCGCCGGCGAAACGCCGTTCATATGGCGTTTCGCTGGCGTGCCGATGATGGTCCAACATTGAATGCTGGCTTAATAGCCTTGTGGTTTTCGGGGAATCTGGTCCGGTATTGCTTCGAAACCTTATGTTTTTTTGTGATTTTTCAGGGGGGTCCGGACCCCCTGTCCCCCTCTGGATCCGCCCATTTTATTGTACGTTCGTTTGTGCATGTGTTCATTAAGTGCCCATTAAACAAAACGGCATAGGGTTTGGCCTCTAGATAGGAGAGCGCATTCAATATTTCTAGACCAAAAATAAATGCTGTTGGTGCCCAATTGAACCATCTCAAGGTGACGGGTCTTTTGCGCATCAAAGCATAAAAAGGAATAAGTACGTTTATCTGGACCTATGCATAGTTATAATTTTCCACGGTGTGGACTAAACGGACCCGCTCTTATGAAGACCCATGCACGATAGAATGTTCAAGTACAAACTGAGCGAGGACTGATGATCATTTTTGCATTAATATTTGTAGTACATGTACAATGCACAGCACATGCCCATCGTTGATGCGTTACACCGGTAATGCTGGTCAGAAACGTCTCAACAAGACAGTTCTGGTGAGCATGACCGGTGCGGCTTTGCCACGCTATATATTTTTCCTAAAAAGATCAAAGATTATGACTGGTGCGAAACGACTTAAACAATATTGATTTGCTTAAAGTATTTTACTTACCAGCCACTGTAAAAAAACTATATCCAAAACCCCACAACTATGCTATGTTCGTTCAAGTCAGTGTTTACTCACACTACTGATTCATCGGATGAATGAGAACGATAATTAGGCCAAGGCTAAATAGCTAAACGCACGAAATCTACATGCACATTGATATGTCAATTTTGACAATCCCATAAAGGCTATCGGCGGACAAAGCTGAGCGTCTATAGGGTCTTAGCCCGATACTGAATTTGAATAGTAACATCAATCCTGAAAACATATGTTTCTTACTATAGTTTATTGTTGCCTATTTATTATTGTCTTTGAGTCGTTTCGCTGCCATTATAATCACATTAAATGCCTTGTATTGTGTAAGCTTTACAGTTGATAAGTACCAACAATATAAGCTGTTAGTAACAACAAAATCATATCCTATTATTGCTATCATAATGTTAACAACTACATGAAAGCATGCTCATTTCACCATGCTTGGGAATCCTGCAACAAGTGTAAAATTTCATATCCATTGTGAACATATACCACGTTACATTTGTTCCTATGAAAAATCTATACCCATTTTGGAATTAACCCTTTGTAAGCCGCCAAATAGCGCCTGGAAGCGTCGTCTGCTTGAGTCGCCTGCGACGTGCATTTGCAAAAATTGATGGCTGGTGTAAGTGTAGGGCCAGACTGTGTGGACTAAGGTCAGACTGCTTGAGAGGAGGCTGACATGGGTCCGCAGGGTCTGCCAAAGACGCTCTTTTGGACGCTCCAGCGGACGGTGGGACAGGCGGCGTTTAACATTCACCAAATGGTAAAATTACAGTGATTTTAAGAACTACCACTTTCCATACCTGGTGATATTACTCGAGCCCCAATACACATGAGCTAGTCCCGGTGTAACAGTTTATCTTGCCCCCCTGGACAGCTTGCCCCCCGGGGGGCAAGCTGTCCCGGGATATCTTGCCCCCCACCCTGGTTATCTTCACCCCCGGGGGGCAAGCTGTCCAGGCCGGTTTATCTTGCCCCCCGCCAACACAAGTAAAAATATATGTATGTTATTTTGTTATTTTTCTGTATCATTTTAATGAATTCAGGTCCTATACAAGTCTTAAAGTGAGAAATTGGTGCCTGTGGGGTTAATATTGGTAAAACTTTAACATCATCTTGAATAAAAATATCAAGATTAAGTGATTTTAAGCTTAATTACTTTGCTAATACTACTTATTTTAAACTATCTGAATGTGCTTATGTATCAATTGTAAACATAATTCAAGTCAAATTCAGCTGTTTTTTTTGTCGGATTGTTCTGTATGCTTAGTTACAGGGGTGGGGGGTAAGCTGTCCAGGCCAGTTTATCTTGACCCCCACCCACTTGGGTATCAAAGTAAAATTATTTTGCTAATTATACTTATTTTAAAGTATCTGAATGTGATGATGTATCAATTATAAACATAATTCAAGTGAAATTCAGCCGTTTTCTTTGTAGGATTGTTCTGTATACTTAGTTACAGGGGTGGGGGGTAAGCTGTCCAGGCCAGTTTATCTTGCCCCCCACCCACTTGGGTATCAAAGTAAAATTATTTTGCTAATTCTACTTATTTTAAACTATCTGAATGTGAGATGTATCTATTATAAACATAATTCAAGTCAAATTCAGCTGTTTTCTTTGTCAGATTGTTCTGTATGCTTAGTTTCAGAGGTGGGGGGTAAGCTGTCCAGGCCAGTTTATCTTGACCCCCACCCACCTGAGTATCAAAGTAAAATTATTTTGCTAAGTTTTCTCATTTAAACTATCTGAATGTGATGATGTATCAATTATAAACATAATTCAAGTCGAATTCAGCTGTTTTCTTTGTCGGAGTGTTCTGTATGCTTAGTTGCATTGGTGGGGGGTAAGCTGTCCAGGCCAGTTTATCTTGCCCCCACCCACTTGGGTATCAAAGTAAAATTATTTTGCTAATTCTACTTATTTTAAACTATCTGAATGTGAAGATGTATCTATTATTAACATAATTCAAGTCAAATTCAGCTGTTTTCTTTGTCAGATTGTTCTGTATGCTTAGTTTCAGAGGTGGGGGGTAAGCTGTCCAGGCCAGTTTATCTTGCCCCCCACCAACTTGGGTATCAAAGTAAAATTATTTTGCTAATTCTACTTATTTTAAACTATCTGAATGTGAAGATGTATCAATTTGAAACATAATTCAAATCAAATTCAGCTGTTTTCTTTGTAGGATTGTTCCGTATACTTAGTTACAGGGGTGGGGGGTAAGCTGTCCAGGCCAGTTTATCTTGACCCCCACCCACCTGAGTATCAAAGTAAAATTATTTTGCTAAGTTTTCTCATTTTAAACTATCTAAATGTGATGATGTATCAATTATAAACATAATTCAAGTGAAATTCAGCTGTTTTCTTTGTCGGATTGTTCCATATACTTAGTTACAGGGGTGGGGGTAAGCTGTCCAGGCCAGTTTATCTTGCCCCCCACCCACTTGGGTATCAAAGTAAAATTATTTTGCTAAGTTTTCTCATTTTAAACTATCTGAATGTGAAGATGTATCAATTATAAACATAATTCAAGTCAAATTTAGCTGTTTTCTTTGTCGCATTGTTCTGGTTGCTTAGTTGCAGGGGTGGGGGGTAAGCTGTCCAGGCCAGTTTATCTTGACCCCCACCCACCTGAGTATCAAAGTATAATTATTTTGCTAATTCTACTTATTTTAAACTATCTGAATGTGATGATGTATCAATTATAAACATAATAGAAGTCAAATTCAGCTGTCTTGTTTGTCAGATTGTTCTGTATGCTTAGTTGCATGGATGGGGGGTAAGCTGTCCAGGCCAGTTTATCTTGCCCCCCACCCACTTGGGTATCAAAGTAAAATTATTTTGCTAATTCTACTTATTTTAAACTATCTGAATGTGAAGATGTATCAATTTAAAACATAATACAAGTCAAATTCAGCTGTTTTCTTTGTAGGATTGTTCGGTATACTTAGTTACAGGGTTGGGGGGTAAGCTGTCCAGGCCAGTTTATCTTGACCCCCACCCACCTGAGTATCAAAGTAAAATTATTTTGCTAAGTTTTCTCATTTTAAACTATCTGAATGTGATGATGTATCAATTATAAACATAATTCAAGTGAAATTTAGCTGTTTTCTTTGTCAGATTGTTCCGTATACTTAGTTACAGGGGTGGGGGGTAAGCTGTCCAGGCCAGTTTATCTTGCCCCCCACCCACTTGGGTATCAAAGTAAAATTATTTTGCTAATTCTACTTATTTTTAAACTATCTGAATGTGAAGATGTATCTATTATAAACATAATTCAAGTCAACTTCAGCTGTTTTCTTTGTCAGATTGTTCAGTATACTTAGTTACAGGGGTGGGGGGTAAGCTGTCCAGGCCAGTTTATCTTGACCCCCACCCACCTGAGTATCAAAGTAAAATTATTTTGCTAATTCTACTTATTTTAAACTATCTAAATGTGATGATGTATCAATTATAAACATAATTCAAGTCAAATTCAGCTGTTTTCTTTGTCAGATTGTTCCGTATACTTAGTTACAGGGGTGGGGGGTAAGCTGTCCAGGCCAGTTTATCTTGCCCCACACCCACTTGGGTATCAAAGTAAAATTATTTTGCTAATTCTACTTATTTTAAACTATCTGAATGTGAAGATGTATCTATTATAAACATAATTCAAGTCAACTTCAGCTGTTTTCTTTGTCAGATTGTTCAGTATACTTAGTTACAGGGGTGGGGGGTAAGCTGTCCAGGCCAGTTTATCTTGACCCCCACCCACTTGGGTATCAAAGTAAAATTATTTTGCTAAGTTTTCTCATTTTAAACTATCTGAATGTGATGATGTATCAATTATAAACATAATTCAAGTCAAATTCAGCTGTTATCTTTGTCAGATTGTTCTGTATGCTTAGTTTCAGAGGTGGGGGGTAAGCTGTCCAGGCCAGTTTATCTTGCCCCCCACCCACTTGGGTATCAAATCAAAATTATTTTGCTAATTCTACTTATTTTAAACTATCTGAATGTGAAGATGTATCAATTTAAAACATAATTCAAATCAAATTCAGCTGTTTTGATTGTAGGATTGTTCCGTATACTTAGTTACAGGGGTGGGGGGTAAGCTGTCCAGGCCAGTTTATCTTGACCCCCACCCACCTGAGTATCAAAGTAAAATTATTTTGCTAAGTTTTCTCATTTTAAACTATCTAAATGTGATGATGTATCAATTATAAACATAATTCAAGTGAAATTCAGCTGTTTTCTTTGTCGATTTTTCCATATACTTAGTTACAGGGGTGGGGGTAAGCTGTCCAGGCCAGTTTATCTTGACCCCCACCCAGCTGAGTATCAAAGTAAAATTATTTTGCTAAGTTTTCTCGCTTAAGCTATCTGAATGTGTTGATGTTTCAATTATAAACATAATTCAAGTGAAATTCAGCTGTTTTCTTTGTTGGATTGTTCTGTATACTTAGTTACAGGGGTGGGGGTAAGCTGTCCAGGCCAGTTTATCTTGCCCCCCACCCACTTGGGTATCAAAGTAAAATTATTTTGCTAATTCTACTTATTTTAAACTATCTGAATGTGAAGATGTATCAATTATAAACATTATTCAAGTCAACTTCAGCTGTTTTCTTTGTCAGATTTTTCAGTATACTTAGTTACAGGGGTGGGGGGTAAGCTGTCCAGGCCAGTTTATCTTGACCCCCACCCACCTGAGTATCAAAGTAAAATTATTTTGCTAAGTTTTCTCATTTTAAACTATCTGAATGTGATGATGTATCAATTATAAACATAATTCAAGTCAAATTCAGCTGTTTTCTTTGTCGGATTGTTCCATATACTTAGTTACAGGGGTGGGGGGTAAGCTGTCCAGGCCAGTTTATCTTGACCCCCACCCACCTGAGTATCAAAGTAAAATTATTTTGCTAAGTTTTCTAATTTAAACTATCTGAATGTGATAATGTATCAATTATAAAAATAATGCAAGTCAAATTCAGCTGTTTTCTTTGTCAGATTTTTCTGTATGCTTAGTTGCATGGGTGGGGGGTAAGCTGTCCAAGCCAGTTTATCTTGCCCCCCACACACTTGGGTATCAAAGTAAAATTATTTTGCTAATTCTACTTAGTTTTAACTATCTGAATGTGAAGATGTATCAATCTAAAACATAATACAAGTCAAATTCAGCTGTTTTCTTTGTAGGATTGTTCGGTATACTTAGTTACAGGGTTGGGGGGTAAGCTGTCCAGGCCAGTTTATCTTGACCCCCACCCACCTGAGTATCAAAGTAAAATTATTTTGCTAAGTTTTCTGTAACTAAGTATACGGAACAATCTGACAAAGAAAACAGCTGAATTTCACTTGAATTAGGTTTATAATTGACACATCTTCACATTCAAATAGTTTAAAATAAGTAGAATTAGCAAAATAATTATACTTTGATACCCAAGTGGGTGGGGGGCAAGATAAACTGGCCTGGACAGCTTACCCCCCACCCATGCAACTAAGCATACAGAACAATCCGACAAAGAAAACAGCTAAATTTCACTTGAATTATGTTTATAATTGATACATCATCACATTCAGATAGTTTAAAATGAGAAAACTTAGCAAAAAAATTTTACTTCGATACTCAGGTGGGTTGGGGGCAAGATACTGGCCTGGACAGCTTACCCCCCACCCCTGCAACTAAGCATACAGAACAATCTGACAAAGAAAACAGCTGAATTTGACTTGAATTATGTTTATTATTGATACATCATCACATTTAGATAGTTTAAAATAAGTAGAATTAGCAAAATAATTTTACTTTGATACTTAGGTGGGTGGGGGGCAAGATAAACTGGCCTGGACAGCTTACCCCCCACCCATGCAACTAAGCATACAGAACAATGCGACAAAGAAAACAGCTGAATTTCACTTGAATTATGTTTATAATTGATACATCTTCACAATCAGATAGATTAAAATAAGTAGAATTAGCAAAATAATTTTACTTTGATACCCAAGTGGGTGGGGGGCAAGATAAACTGGCCTGGACAGCTTACCCCCCACCCCTGTAACTAAGTATACGGAACAATCCGACAAAGAAATCAGCTGAATTTGACTTGAATTATGTTTAAGATTGATACATCTTCACAATCAGATAGATTAAAATAAGTAGAATTAGCAAAATAATTTTACTTTGATACCCAAGTGAGTGGGGGCAAGATAAACTGGCCTGGACAGCTTACCCCCCACCCCTGCAACTAAGCATACAGAACAATCCGACAAAGAAATCAGCTGAATTCGACTTGAATTATGTTTTAGATTGATACATCTTCACATTCAGATAGTTTTAAAATAAGTAGTATAGGCACAATACTTTTACTTTGATGCCCAGGTGGGTGGGGGGCAAGATAAACTGGCCTGGACAGCTTACCCCCACCCCTGCAACTAAGCATACAGAACAATGCTACAAAGAAAACAGCTAAATTTGATTTGAATTATGTCTATAATAGATACATCATCACATTCAGATAGTTTAAAATAAGTAGTATTAGCAAAATAATTAAGCTTAAAATCACTTAATCTTGATATTTTTATTCAAGATGATGTTAAGGTTTTACCAATATTAACCCCACAGGCACCAATTTCTTACTTTATGACTTATGGAGGATCTTAATTCAGTAAAATGATACAGAAAAATAACAAAATAACATGTATATATTTTTACTTGTGTTGGGCCGGGGGCAAGATAAACCGGCCTGGACAGCTTGCCCCCCGGGGGTGAAGATAACCAGGGTGGGGGGCAAGATATCCCGGGACAGCTTGCCCCCCGGGGGGCAAGGCAACCGTGGTTGGCTTGCCCCCCGGGGGGCAACCTGTCCAGGGGGCAAGATAAACTGGGACACCGGCACTTGGTACAGTAGGGGAGGGCGGGTGTATATATGTTTCTATATTTTGTAGAAGTATATGCATGCCTTCTTTCACCTATGGCTCCTGCACAGGTGTTTGTGGTTGTGTCCGGGAGCATGTTGTTGATGCTCTAGAGGGCTTTTTCCAGTTTCTTGCGAAACTGGAAAAACCCTTCTGGAGCACCAATGACATGTTTTTGGGCATGGCTACAAATACCTGTGGCTCCTGTGACCCAACACTGGCCCCCTTTCTCCTAATACTCCTCTCTCAGTTTCGTTTCGGTGAGAGGACCCGTGAGAAGGGGTACCGGATTTGGATGGGCCCTTGATTTGCACCAACGTGAGTGGAAGCCGGGGTCACACGCGTATACAGATAGATGTATATGCTGATACTGGAGTTCTTCCCAACGGCCTATGACCTGCTGAGGGATCCTTGCTAAGTTTCCCTCAGCTGATCCTAGGTTGTCACGCGGATGCAAATAAGACCACTATCGGTGAAACTGATTATAAAACGCATTTATTCGTACAGTAATACATAATGTTTTACCTTTTTTGTCATTTTCGATTAATCCTAAGAATTTATGTTCACTAATCCCAAGCATGATGACCTGCATCTGCTCCAGTTATAAGAATTAAACACGCAGTCTTTAGACTTATCTGTCACGAGGGACACATTACCCCGCCCCTCCGTCTCCATCTATTGTTGTGCTTGCATAGCATTGGTTAACCAAACAGACCTCGACATTGATTGAGTAATCAAAATAGTGTGGCACAAGAATCATTTGCATTTGTCGTCAGCTGGAGCGTTCTAGAGGCATTTGTGACGAACAGTGTGGGCCTAGACCGGATTGTCTATATAGGATCAGCTTGATCTGGGCCCACGGTGCTTGTCAGTGGTGTTGGGAAGTTGTGTGCAGCGGACGACTTCAGCGGACGACATTTCAGATGCATTTTTGACGGTAATGGGCATGAGAAAATAAACATTCCCAGACATGTAGCAACCTGAACATGTCTGTAAGCATAACTAGACATGACATGCTTCGGTATGCGCACATCGTCTCAATCTCATCTCGGTTTAGACGATGTGCGTGTGTCGACACATGCCACCTAGCACTTCTTGGTACAAACTTAACAAATTACTAATGTTAATCTACTGAAATTAACCACCATGTCTTGACGATAATACTATTTATTTATTTGCTTATTCTTTCTTTCTTTCTTTCTTTATTTATTTGTTTATTTATTTATTTATTTATTTATTTAGTTAGTTAGTTAGTTAGTTAGTTAGTTAGTTAGTTAGTTAGTTAGTTAGTTAGTTAGTTAGTTAGTTATTTGCAAATTCTGGTGTAATAGTCTATGAGTGCTGAAATATTGTGTGCATATTGACTAAATCGCGTTGGCATCTCTGTGCAATTTAAACCTATAACAAACTACACTCCTGTACAAGCAAGAGTAAGAAATTATTTAATTATTATTTAATTATTACCTACACGCCTGGGGCATCGACTGTGGCCACCCTTACGAGAACCCACGGTCGATCCTCTGGCGGATAGGAGGGAAAGCTGGTCCCAGCAAAATGCACATGCGTGCCGGCGCGAGTACTGTAGACGTTGTTTGACAGGGTCTTGCTATGGCTTTTGCTGAAGTACTAAACTAAAGTAGTTTTATCTTATATACTATGTATACATATAATTGTAAAGGCCATGTCGTGAATATATATGTAGCCAGGTCACGGCTTTTATATTTATATATTGAAAAAAACACCAAGTAAGCAAAATTAAGCAGAATAATGCTATCAACACAGTTAGAATAAGAATAATCTTCAAAATATAGCCTCCCCTTTAACTCTTGCAGAAGAGTTAAACACATCTAAATAATCCGTTTTAAAAATTACTGATACGTAGCAATGTTATTCTCCTGTTGTCGCCACCATGCTATGTTTGACACATTTCATATGTGCTCATATGTAACAATTGTTATCTGAGCCTAGAAATAAAGAGATTGTTTGTTTGTTTGTTTGTAGTATGTATGCATGTTTAATTTATCTGTCGCTCTTTTTTATCAATCATCTGCATAAGAAATTGTATTTCTTTGTAAAAGTATCATGACGCATCTCAGATAGTGATAACATTGTCTCTATTGACAATTGCAGTATATTTATGTATGATACTTCATAGCATTTGTTGAGTATACTATCTGAAAGTATTCTTTGAAAGTAACATAAGTATGGATTTTGTTTCTATTAAATGAACTATCAATATACCATAAATATAGCATCGTTTAACAAGTTGGTATGGTTTATGGGTATTAATTAGTTGGCTTTAAGGACTGAATGACGGTTGTTATGATAACTTATTGTGAGTGTAAAAAATAAACAGTGTCCTGCTGAATAAAACAAACATTAAAGCAGATTCTATCACATATGCTGATAAGCTATATAGCTAAAAAGCAAACGTCTGCAACCATTCTGGAATATATGATCAATCAAGTCCTATTCTAGAAAGTTGTTTGCTCAAGGTCCTGATTATCAAAGTCTAATCATTTAGAAATGTCAGCAATACTATCAATGCAGGGAGCTTTTCCAACTTATTAACAGACATGTGTCTGTTTTAAAAGTATTAAAATGGTAATTTAGAATAAATATTGTCCTGTTTCATTGCTTCACAAACGTGTAGAACCATGCAACACAATGGATAAAGTAATGATCTTTATATTTTGTTATATACGTTACCAACATAGATAATACTCTTTTACCAAAGTGGACACGCTATAGATACTAAAATATTATACCCCCAAGGATAGCTAAGGCTGGTGCTAAATCAGAGATAGAAATCATCACGATTTCCACAAACTTCAGTTTTGTTTCATATGACACCGATGAAGGTAATCTTAACGTTTCACTTCTTGATTTGGACTTCTGCTTGGAATATCAAGTACATTTTTTAGAGTTTTAAGGTATATTTTGTGACTTATTGTTTTAAATATAGCTGCTGTAACGAATAACTGTTTATAAATGCATATATTTGATGGCTTTTACAATGTGTGATGGATCTGACTATGCGACTGCATGCTTTTTATTTATTCATTGGGCTGTTGGGGGCGAAAGAAAATGTCTTGTATATGTCATTTAACGCCATTTAATGCATAAAAAGAAGCAAATACATGGTAGTGGCACAGACTGTAAAGAATCATTTAAGCTTTTTGAAACAATTTAGTTATGAATAATAAATATGTATCAATTATCCTATTTACATGATTTCTAAAACATACTATTACTGACATTTATGTGCTTTATTTTCAAGTTTTTTTCCTTTAAACCAAATATGATATTGTTGATGCTGCATCTCATTCATATTAAATTTTTGAAAATACAATATTTCCATTCTTATTTTGAGAACTAAGCTGGCATTCAATTTCATTTCACCTACTAGCTGCTTGAACGAATATACACATAACATTGCACTAAATATTGTTTTAAAACAAAGTAACGTATATAACAGAACTTCCAGGTGCATACACTAATATTATTATACTGCTATCAAGCTGCATCTAATTAAAATATCAATCATAACAATATGAAAGAAAACGATGCAAATGATAATAACACTATACTAGGAGTTTCCTTATTATCTAATGGTAACGTATTAGACTTGGCTATTGCATGGTAAATGCACATGTTCATCAAAAGCTAACAGACATTTTATAATATATAAAGTAGCTAAGAAAATCTTAATGTACAAAAAATCTCCCTCCACAAGTCTTTTGGCAGCCCATGGCCAAGTAAACAATAGTAATATATTTGAATGTAAGTAAAGTATATAACAGTTACGTAAGCGTAAGTCATTTAAACGTATTGTCAGTTCGGTGGTTTTAATTTAGTTACTGTAAAGCAATATGCAGATAGTAGGAAATGTGACCTATCTGGTCTAAATAACTTTCTTTTCAGTAATGTAGCGAATAACCTACTACATGAAGCCTGGATGAGGGTAGCTATGGTTACCCCTTAAATAAACATCTTTTGCAAGACTTAAAATTTGTGCAATATCTGTTTTTTTACATTTCTGAAACATCATACTAACACAGGATATAGTCTAAAATTCTGCTACTTTCCGGCCACTTTTTTTCCAATTTTTGAATCTCTGGCTCCCCTGCTAATTTAACCGCGTTGATATGTCAGATTCTTGGCAATACATCATTGTTTCTTTGTCAGAATATAGAGAAAATACAACATTGTCATTTTGCCAGATTCTGGACAATGCATCTATATTATTAGATCCACTGAGTCAGATTCTTGAAAATCATCGTTGTTACTATGTCAGACTTTTTGCAATATATCATTGCTACTGTTTAAGAATCTTTACAATTAAGCATTGCTCCTATGTCAGATTATTTGCAATACATAGCTGCTAATATATCTGATTCTGTGCAATACATCATATCTACTTAAACTACATGTACGTATATCAGATTCTTTGTAATACACCATTGCTGCTATATTAGATTCTTTGCAATACACCATTGCTACCATGTCAGATGCTCTGCAAAACATCATTATTACTGTTTCAGATTCTTTGCAATACCTCATTGTTATTATTTCAGATTCTTTGCAATATATTATTATAACTATGTCAGATTCTTTGCAACGCATCATTGTAACTGTTTCAGATTCTTTGCAATACATCATTGTTTCAGATTCTTTGCAATACATCATAGTTATTGTTTCATTGTCTTTGCAATACATCATTGTTACTGTTTCAGATTTTTTGCAAAACATCATTGTAACTGTTTCAAATTATTTGCAATACATCATAGTTATTGTTTCATTGTCTTTGCAATACATCATTGTGACTGTTTCCGATTCTTTGCAATACATCATAGTTACTAGTTCAGATTCTTTGCAATACATCATTGTAACTGTTTCCGATTCTTCGCAATACATCATTGTAACTGTTTCAGATTCTTTGCAATACATCATAGTAACTGTTTCAGATTCTATGCAATACATCATAGTTACTGTTTCAGGTTCTTTGCAATACATCATTGTCATTGTTTCAGATTCTTTGCATACACCAATGCTACTATATCATATTATTTGCAATAGATCATTGTTACTGTTTCATACTCTTTGCAATATATTATTATTACTGTTTCAGATTCTTTGCAATACATCATAGTTACTGTTTCAGATTCTTTGAAATACATCATAGTAACTGTTTCAGATTCTTTGCAGTGCATAATTGTTATTGTTTCAGATTCTTTGCAATACATCATAGTTACTGTTTCAGATTCTTTGCAATACATCGTTGTTACTGTTTCAGATTCTTTGCAATACATCAGTGTTATTGTTTCAGATTCTTTGCAATACATCATTGTTACCATTTCAGATTTTTTTGCAATACATAATTGTAACTGTTATAGATTCTTCGCAATACATCATTGTTTTTGTTTCCGATTCTTTGCAATACATCATAGTGACTGTTTCGGTTTCTTTGCAATACATCATTGTAACTGTTTCCGATTTTTTGCAATACATCATTGTTACTGTTTCAGATTCTTTGCAATACATCATAGTTACTGTTTCAGATTCTATGCAATACATCATAGTTACTGTTTCAAATTCTTTGCAATACATCATTGTTATTGTTTCAGATTCTTTGCAATACATCAATGCTACTATATCATATCATTTGCAATGCATCATTGTTACTGTTTCATAGTCTTTGCAATACATTATGGTTACTGTTTAAGATTCTTTGCAATACATCATAGTTGCTGTTTCAGATTCTATTCAATACATCATAGTTACTGTTTCAGATTCTTTGCAATACATCATTGTTACTGTTTCAGGTTATTTGCAATATATCATTGTTACTGTTTCAGATTCTTTGTAATACATCATTGTTACTGTTTCATTGTCTTTGCAATACATCATTGTTACTGTTTCAGATTTTTTGCAAAACATCATTGTTACTGTTTCTGATTATTTGCAATACATCATAGTTACTGTCTCAGATTCTTTGCAATACATCATTGTTACTGTTTCCGATTCTTTGCAATACATCATAGTTACTAGTTCAGATTCTTTGCAATACTTCATTGTTACTGTTTCCGATTCTTCGCAATACATCATTGTAACTGTTTCAGATTCTTTGCAATACATCATAGTAACTGTTTCAGATTCTATGCAATACATCAATGCTACTATATCATATTATTTGCAATACATCATTGTTACTTTTTCATACTCTTTGCAATATATTATTGTTACTGTTTCAGATTCTTTGCAATACATCATAGTAACTGTTTCAGATTCTTTGCAATACATCATAGTTACTGTTTCAGATTCTTTGCAATACATCATTGTTATTGTTTCAGATTTTTTGCAAAACATCATTGTTACTGTTTCAGATTCTTTGCAATACATCATTGTTATTGTTTCAGATTCTTTGCAATAAATCAATGCTACTATATCATATTATTTGCAATACATCATTGTTACTTTTTCATACTCTTTGCAATATATTATTGTTACTGTTTCAGATTCTTTGCAATACATCATAGTAACTGTTTCAGATTCTTTGCAATACATCATAGTTACTGTTTCAGATTCTTTGCAATACATCATTGTTATTGTTTCAGATTTTTTGCAAAACATCATTGTTACTGTTTCAGATTCTTTGCAATACATCATTGTTATTGTTTCAGATTCTTTGCAATAAATCATAGTTATTGTTTCATTGTCTTTACAATACATCATTGTTACAATTTCAGTTTTTTTGCAATACATCATTGTTACTGTTTCAGATTCCTTGCAATGTTTCATACTTACTGTCTCAGAATCTTTGCAATACAGCATTGTTACTGTTTCAAATTCTTTGCAATACATCATTGTTATTGTTTCAGATTCTTTGCAATACATCAATGCTACTATATCATATCATTTGCAATGCATCATTGTTACTGTTTCATAGTCTTTGCAATACATTATGGTTACTGTTTAAGATTCTTTGCAATACATCATAGTTGCTGTTTCAGATTCTATTCAATACATCATAGTTACTGTTTCAGATTCTTTGCAATACATCATTGTTACTGTTTCAGGTTATTTGCAATATATCATTGTTACTGTTTCAGATTCTTTGTAATACATCATTGTTACTGTTTCATTGTCTTTGCAATACATCATTGTTACTGTTTCAGATTTTTTGCAAAACATCATTGTTACTGTTTCTGATTATTTGCAATACATCATAGTTACTGTCTCAGATTCTTTGCAATACATCATTGTTACTGTTTCCGATTCTTTGCAATACATCATAGTTACTAGTTCAGATTCTTTGCAATACTTCATTGTTACTGTTTCCGATTCTTCGCAATACATCATTGTAACTGTTTCAGATTCTTTGCAATACATCATAGTAACTGTTTCAGATTCTTAGCAATACATCAATGCTACTATATCATATTATTTGCAATACATCATTGTTACTTTTTCATACTCTTTGCAATATATTATTGTTACTGTTTCAGATTCTTTGCAATACATCATAGTAACTGTTTCAGATTCTTTGCAATACATCATAGTTACTGTTTCAGATTCTTTGCAATACATCATTGTTATTGTTTCAGATTTTTTGCAAAACATCATTGTTACTGTTTCAGATTCTTTGCAATACATCATTGTTATTGTTTCAGATTCTTTGCAATAAATCATAGTTATTGTTTCATTGTCTTTACAATACATCATTGTTACAATTTCAGTTTTTTTGCAATACATCATTGTTACTGTTTCAGATTCCTTGCAATGTTTCATACTTACTGTCTCAGAATCTTTGCAATACAGCATTGTTACTGTTTCAGATTCTTGCAATACATCAAAGTTACTGTTATAGATTCTTTGCAATACATCATTGTTATTGTTTCAGATTCTTTGCAATACATCATTGTTACTGTTTCAGATTCTTTGTAATATATCATTGTTACTGTTTCCGATTCTTTGCAATACATCATAGTTACTAGTTCAGATTCTTTGCAGTACATCATTGTTACTGTTTCCGATTCTTCGCAATACATCATTGTAACTGTTTCAGATTCTTTGCAATACATCATAGTAACTGTTTCAGATTCTATGCAATACATCAAAGTTACTGTTTCAGATTCTTTGCAATACATCATTGTAACTGTTTCCGATTTTTTGCAATACATCATTGTTACTGTTTCAGATTCTTTGCAATACATCATAGTTACTGTTTCAGATTCTATGCAAAACATCATAGTTACTGTTTCAGATTCTTTGCAATACATCATTGGTATTGTTTCAGATTCTTTGCAATACATCAATGCTACTATATCATATTATTTGCAATGCATCATTGTTACTGTTTCACAGTCTTTGCAATACATTTAGTTACTGTTGCAGATTCTTTGCAATACATCATAGTTGCTATTTCAGATTCTATTCAATACATCATAGTTACTGTTTCAGATTCTTTGCAATACATCATTGTTATTGTTTCAGATTCTTCGCAATACATCATTGTTACTGTTTCAGATTCTTTGTAATATATCATTGTTACTGTTTCCGATTCTTTGCAATACATCATAGTTACTAGTTCAGATTCTTTGCAGTACATCATTGTTACTGTTTCCGATTTTTTGCAATACATCATTGTAACTGTTTCAGATTCTTTGCAATACATCATAGTAACTGTTTCAGATTCTATGCAATACATCATAGTTACTGTTTCAGATTCTTTGCAATACATCATTGTCATTGTTTTAGATTCTTTGCAATACATCAATGCTACTATATCATATTATTTGCAATACATCATTGTAACTGTTTCATATTCTTTGCAATATATTATTTTTACTGTTTCAGATTCTTTGCAATACATCATAGTTACTGTTTCAGATTCTTTGCAATACATCATAGTTACTGTTTCAGATTCTTTGCAATACACCATTGTTATTGTTTCAGATTCTTTGCAAAACATCATTGTTACTGTTTCATAATCTTTGCAATACATCAGTGTTACTGTTTCAGATTCTTTGCAATACATTATTGTTATTGTTTCCGATTCTTTGCAATACATCATAGTTATTGTTTCATTGTCTTAACAATACATCATTGTTACAATTTCAGATTTTTTGCAATACATCATTGTTACTGTTTCAGATTCCTTGCAAAGTTTCATACTTACTGTCTCAGAATCTTTTAAATACAGCATTGTTACTGTTTCCGATTCTTCGCAATACATCATTGTAACTGTTTCAGATTCTTTGCAATACATCATAGTAACTGTTTCAGATTCTATGCAATACATCATAGTTACTGTTTCAGATTCTTTGCAATACATCATTGAAACTGTTTCCGATTTTTTGCAATACATCATTGTTACTGTTTCAGATTCTTTGCAATACATCATAGTTACTGTTTCAGATTCTATGCAATACATCATAGTTACTGATTCAGATTCTTTGCAATACATCATTGTTATTGTTTCAGATTCTTTGCAATACATCAATGCTACTATATCATATTATTTGCAATGTATCATTGTAACTGTTTCTTAGTCTTTGCAATACATTTAGTTACTGTTTCAGATTCTTTGCAATACATCATAGTTGCTGTTTCAGATTCTATTCAATACATCATAGTTACTGTTTCAGATTCTTTGCAATAAATCATTGTTATTGTTTCAGATTCTTTGCAATACATCATAGTTACTGTTTCAGATTCTTTGTAATACATCATTGTTACTGTTTCAGATTCTTTGCAATACATCATTGTCACTGTTTCAGATTCTTTGCAATACACCATTGTTACTGTTTCAGATTCTTTGCAATGTATCATAATTACTGTTTCAGATTCTTTGCAATGCACCATAGTTACTGGTTCAGATTCTTTGCAATACATCATTGTTACTGTTTCAGATTCTTTGTAATACATCATTGTTACTGTTTCAGATTCTTTGCAATACATCATTGTCACTGTTTCAGATTCTTTGCAATACACCATTGTTACTGTTTCAGATTCTTTGCAATGTATCATAATTACTGTTTCAGATTCTTTGCAATGCACCATAGTTACTGGTTCAGATTCTTTGCTATACATTATAGTTACTGTTTCAGATTCTTTGCAATGCATCATTGTTACTGTTTCAGATTCTTTGCAATGTATCATAATTACTGTTTCAGATTCTTTGCAATGCACCATAGTTACTGGTTCAGATTATTTGCTATACATTATAGTTACTCTTTCAGATTCTTTGCAATGCATCATTGTTACTGTTTCAGATTCTTTGTAAAACATCATTGTTACTGTTTCAGATTCTTTGCAATACATCATTGTCACTGTTTCAGATTCTTTGCAATACACCATTGTTACTGTTTCAGATTCTTTGCAATGTATCATAATTACTGTTTCAGATTCTTTGCAATGCACCATAGTTACTGGTTCAGATTCTTTGCTATACATTATAGTTACTGTTTCAGATTCTTTGCAATGCATCATTGTTACTGTTTCAGATTCTTTGCAATGCAACATAGTTACTGTTTCAGATTCTTTGTAATGCATCATAGTTACTGTTTCAGATTATTTGTAATGCATCATGGTTACTGTTTCAGATTATTTGTAATGCATCATAGTTACTGTTTCAGATTATTTGTAATGCATCATGGTTACCATGTCAGATTATTTGCAATACATCATTGTCCCCATTGGAGATTATTTGCAATACATCGTTGTTACTGTTTCAGATTCTTTTTTTCAATACATCATTGTTACTGTTTCAGATTCTTTGCAATGCACCATAGTTGCTGTTTCAGATTATTTGTAATGCATCATGGTTACCATTTCAGATTTTTTGCAATGCATCATAGCTACTGTTTCTTCACAATACATCATGGTCATTGCTATTATTGCAAAATTATTGGCAACATTACAGAGGATACTTGCAAATTCTGTTGGAACTTTAAGTATCAAATTGGACTATTGTCTCCGTAGAATTTGTGTAATAGTTCAGTTTTCTTTCGACTGTTAAGATGAATAAGTAAGAAACGTCATGTTTCATGCCTTAACATGTAGACAAATGATAATATCAAACAAGAAAATGACGATTGCAACACTTTACGGCATCAAGGTTGATTAGTCTGTGTGAGCGTATCCTTATATGGGCAAGTTTAATCGATGTCAATCAGTGCTATGATAGTATGACCTGTGTCGTCTGCTTACGTATCTTGTCTGCAGCTTCTTGACTTTAGACCATTAACCCATTCAAGCCGAATGGGAATTCCGACTCTTATCAATTGGACCAGTCCATTTTCGCTTAAAGGGCTGTTGGGCGGTATTTTTCACTTTTATTCAATTTTTAATAAAACATTATGTAAGCAAACAGTGGAGATCCTGATCAGACGCCGCGATTTGCGGCGTCTGATCTGGGTCTGCACTGTTTGCCTATGTCCCACAAGAAGGACGCTATGCTTAACACAAGAAATAAAGAAACTTACAATCTATTTCTTAGTCTCCTCGGCTACAGAGACTAACTAGAAAATTTAAATTTTGCTCATAGCAAGTCTAGATATGATGCTTTCCACCATGCCCATATATGGTAAACACTTAAAATATTTTCTGGAACCTAAAGGTCGATGACCTTGGGACTTGTGTTGTAGAATAAGATTTTTGGGTCTGTAAATCTTATTTGAAAATTTGTTCTTGCAAAATGTGTTAAGATAATAAGCCTATGGCCCAGTGGAGTATTTGTTATCTTTTTTCAAAAGTGAAAATACAGTGGCCGCAACACATCTTATATGGAAAACGAAAGTTACCTGCACGTCACCAGCCACGTGCGGAGGCTGACCTAAGTATTGTGTCATGGAACATTAATGGACTTACAAACAGTAAGCTTGAAGATACTGACTTAATCACTTATCTCTGTAAGTTTGATATAATTCTTCTTTATGAAACATGGACAGACGGTAGTTCAGGTATTGCAATAGACGGTTATAAAAGCTATAACTTGTTTAGAAAGTTTCAAAACAGACGCGCAAATAGATGTAGTGGTGGGATAGCTGTTTATATAAAAGAGGGTATTTCAAATGGTATTCAAATTGTCCGAAATCATTTTGATACTATCATATGGTTAAAATTCGACAAAGACTTTTTTAGAACTGAAAAAGATATATTTCTTTCTTGTGTGTACATTTGGGGTGAAAACTCGCCTGCATATAATTATATAGATGTTGATCTCTTTGCACTATTGCAGTCAGATATTACCCATTTTCAATCGCATGGTTCGGTATTTCTGTGTGGCGATTGTAATGCCCGGGTAGGCAATGGCTCACGGCCAGACTATATTACCTGTGACCGTTACATTGGTAATATTGATGATCATGAGTACTTGCCCGATATACCATTGCCGAGACGTTCTTTGGATAGTACGTGCAATTCACATGGCACAAAATTGTTAGAGCTTTGTAAATCTACGTCTGTACGTATAGCCAACGGTAGACTGGATAGTGATCACTTAGTCGGCACCTATACATATGCTTGTCATGCTGGGAGTAGTGTAATAGATTATTTGATTCTCAGTCAACATGATTTCAGTCATATTGCAAATTTTAACATCGGCTCTTTTTGTGAGTGGTCCGACCATGCACCGCTATCTTTTAGCATACGATGTAATATGGTGACGGTCAAGGACGATGATTCACAGTATACCCACACCAGCATAAAATGGAACGATTCACTTCGAGACGATTTTCGTCGGGGTATTATAGGTAGATTGACCGACTTTAACTCTGTTGTTAATAATATTGATGCTTATGATAAGAGTTCTGTTAATTTATGTGTTGAAAAGTTTACACAAATTATTAACGATGTTGCTAAACCATTATTTTGCAAGTCAAAGACTTATAAAAAGGTTTCTTCTTCAAGCTGCTATAATAAAAGGTTGTGTAATAAATCAGAGTGGTTCGATGAAGAATGCAAAACTGCAAAACAGTTATATCACTCCTCTCTGCAACTTTTCAATGCCTTTAAATCGGATGAAAATCGGCAAAATATGTGCACTCTTAAAACAAAATATAAAAAATTAATAAAGAAAAAAAAAGCAAACCTTTCAATACCGCAAGGTACGAGAAATTGAAAAATTGAGGCATGCTAAGCCAAAAGATTTTTGGAAACTTTTTAAAAGAAAAAAACAAACTGATTCGAAAATTACTCTTGATGCCTTTTTCGATTATTTTTCAAATATGCAGCAAAATCTTTCGAGTGTGGTAAATGAGGAGAGTGAAAATTTCTGTTCAAATTATGATTTCAATACGGATGAATGCAACTTTAACGAACTCGACCGACCAATAACGTCGGAAGAGATTGGGAAGGTTGTTCAAAAGTTGAAAAGAAATAAAGCATTCGCTGGGGACCAGTTATTGAATGAATACTTCATCGAATCACTCGACATTTTATCTGGGCATCTTGTTGACCTATTTAATGCAATATTAAATTCAGGTAATTTCCCAAGTCAATGGTCTGAGGGGTATATTGTACCGTTATTCAAAAAGCATGATCCCAGTGATGTAAATAATTATCGAGGAATCACCCTAGTCAGCTGCTTTTCCAAAATATTTACTGGGGTATTAAACCAACGCCTGACTGACTGGGCTGAAAATAATGATATTAGTTCGGATTCACAATTTGGATTTCGTAGAGGGCGCTCAACCACAGATGCAGTCTTTGTTTTACACTCCGTTATTCAGAAAGTTTTATCTGAAAAGGGTAGATTATATTGTGCCTTTGTTGATCTTAAAAAAGCCTTTGACAGCGTGTACTTAAATGGTTTATGGTATAAGTTATACAAAATAGGAATAAATGGCAAAATGCTGAAAATTATCAAAGATATGTATAACCAAGTGAAAGCCTGTGTTAGGGGATGTAACTCTTACTCAGATTTTTTTGAACTAGCAATTGTTCTAAAACAAGGGGAAGTAATCTCACCGTTACTTTTTTCATTATTTATCGAGGACTTGGAATTGTTTTTACAAAATGACCCCAATTGTGGTCTAACGTTGGATGATGTTACTTTTATTCTCATGCTTTTTGCAGACGATATGGTGATTGTAGCCAATAATGTGCAAGATCTTCAGAAAAGTTTGGAACTTTTACATATATACTGTACGAATTGGGGGTTACAGGTTAATACTGAGAAAACAAAAATAGTGGTGTTTAGAAAAAGGGGCAGGCTTAAGGATGATGAATCATGGACTTATAATGGCGTTTCCTTAGAGGTGGTAAATGACTTTAATTATTTAGGCACTGTTTTTAACTATACTGGTAGTTTTGCATTAAATCAAGAGATGCTAATTGGAAAAGGGCTAAAAGCGTTAAACTTTCTGTTGTTTAATACAAAAACCTATGCACTCACACCAAAAGTCATGTGCCAATTGTTTGACTCGTTTGTAGGTTCTATTCTGAGTTATTCGTGTGAAGTCTGGGGTTTTGGAAAATGTAAATCTATTGAAAGGATTCACCTTAAATTTTGTAAGGCGGTATTAAAAGTAAAATCGTCTACTTGCACTTTGGGTGTTTATGGTGATCTAGGAAGGTATCCTCTGTATATTCAAAGGTATGTGCGCATAATCAAATTTTGGTGTCATATTGTTTCATCGGACAATATTCTTGTCACATATTTTTACAACTATTTAGTAGAAGCGTGTAATAAGGGTGCAACAAATTGGGCTAGAAATGTGAAGTCACTATTGGATAATTACGGTTTTTCGTATGTTTGGAACAATCCACATGCAGTTAACTTGAGTAGTTTTCATTTAGTCTTTAAAGAAAGGGTAATCGACATTTTCAAACAATCTTGGATTAACGATTTATCTCGGAGCAGTCCACTGGTTTTATACAAAGAATTTAAATCTGGGTTAGAGTATGAGCGTTATTTAGACCTATTACCCTATAAACTTAGAATTGGAATTTCACAATTAAGACTGTCTGCACATCAACTCAGAATTGTCACAGGACGTTACTCGCACAACAGAATTGACAGATCAATGCGCCTATGTACTCTTTGTGATAGGTCAGATATTGAAGACGAGTACCATTTTGTTATCATTTGTCCAGCATATAGTCATTTACGTCAACAATACATTAACCCATATTACTACAGGCACCCAAGTGTCTATAAGTTCATTTTATTAATGAAAAGCACCAAACTTGGCACATTAAAAAAATTAGGTAAATATGTCCTTGAATCATTTACTCAGAGAAAATCTCTTTTGAATCATATAACTGAATAGACATGTAAGCTTAAGCTTAAACTTTTTTGATTGTTTCGCGTTAGATTTTCGGTACTTTAATGGTGACTATGGTTCTTGTGGAGAGCCGTCTTCTGTAGCAATTGAGCTGAAGTTGACGGCACTTGAACCATAGACACTATTAAAGCAACTACATTTATTTTCTGCTCATATACACATACATAATAAAATGACGAGAGTCCCTTGTAGGACATTCCTAAGGGAACTACTGCTTTGGGATCTTCGTCGTTCACAGGCCATCATTGAAAAGTGATAATGTATAAACATTACTTTGCATTTGTCCTGTTTTATGCATGATATTTATTCCCAGACCTTCTTGTATTTCGTTTCGACAAGATGGCTCCTGGGTCTTTTTTACGAAGCCTGTGTGTATAAAAACTGATGCTGATGGTCCTCTTGTTTCCATGAATAAGAGCCATTCGCTGCAGCTTTATTGTACAACATACATGCGAAGCAAATGAATTTACTTGCTGCTTTGGTTAATCAGTGTTTTGGCCCTCAGGGCGCCGGCTTAACTGAAATTAAGGGTGCTTTGTGCTTGAGTCGTCTGCCGCATGTGTGTTTTTACTATAAGTATTGTTGATGTAACTGTAATAGAGGCAAACAGGGTAGGCCTGTACTAGGCTGCTCCTATAGGAGCAGTCTAATATGGGTCCATCCTGTTTTGGAAAACAACAGAATGTGTCAAAAGTCTCATAAATCATTTCAACGGACTACTGGGCAGACTACTACTGATGGTTTAGGGGTAACGTCAACGTCTAATAGCCCGTTAACAATACAAAGGGTGCATTTTATGAAAAAAAAACTGGTAATTCTGTATACTTATTGAACCAAGTCGTGAGACGGCCTATTTGCGTTATATGGGACAACAAACGTGTGGTCCAACATGTGCACAAGCACTGATTCGCCCGCACGTTTTTTTTGTGGATTTGGAGAGTATATTAGCTAATCCTTGCAATTTTATGATTATCTACTGTCCTGTCGGCCAGGAGTGGCGGTGACCTCATGCTTTGTTTGCAAAGTTATTAGGGACTTAGAATTGATGGGTCACTTGTGTATTAAGCCTATCCTCAGGATAGGATTTATACACAGGTGATCTATCGATTCGCATAAGCTCAAGTTGTGTGCATAAGTTGGTGTTTGACTTAACAATTGTAAACAAAGCGCGACGTCACTGTCACTCTTGGTTGGCACGACAGTAAAGGATGTTTTGTAGTGGTGGGTTCACAAGATTCGTAAGATAGGCTTTCTCTCGACGTGACTCATATGTGGTGAAGTCCAGTATATAACTGTTCATATAGTCATGTGACATTGCTTGATTGGTTGAAAGTGCATTCTCAACATCGTTGAACAATTGTTCTTAAATAGTTTGAGTTCAAGAAATGCGTCCACTTTTTCTACTGTTATACTTTGTACACAATCACAGTCAGGTGACGAACCAGACTTACAGTTAAAAATCATATATTTGTCCAATCGAGTACATGCAGCAGCAGAATGTCTAACTCTGATCGTGTGCAAAGTAATAAGATACACTTTAAAACGATACAATTCAAATTTTCATTTTTTTGCATCTTTTTGCAATGTTATTAGTTCATAACATATAATGTCATTTTCTCGTCCTATATAATTGTCAGCTTTAGATAATAGTTTTTGCTTTTGGATATGCCAATCTGTAGGGTCCACTTGAGCTACCATACAGAACTGAGTCAGCTCCATATCTGCACAAAAGGGACGCCACAGGCACTTTTTGTGTTGGTGGGAGCTGACTGGGTGATGGAATTGGGCTCAGCCTCCAGTTATTGAAATGGATGATGGAACTGATTTGAGTTGAAATTATCAAAAAGTCTAAAATTTGATTAAGTCATAACATACACCTAAACCCATGAATGCCAAAGTTTTATTGGCATATATGGGTTAAGCCAAGATCGTTAGATAAGCACTACAACTTGATTTAAGCATTTTAAAAGTATTTGTGACCTTGATATGTAAATTATTGTAATTGTATTTGATTGACTAGAAACTGTATAGTTTACGTCAAATAAATAATCTGTTCTGTTCTGTTCCTATCACTTACTTTCAGTCTGTAGATCAGTATTACACAATATTCAAAACCAAAAGGGGACACTTTATTAACCAATTAGCTTATTGGCAAAATCTCTCGGAAAACAGGACAATTTTGGTGCTCATTGTAAACAACTGAGCAATGTTCTTCACCTCAAGCAGGGTTGTATGATATGGAAGCTTTAGTTTCGTATTTCACTCAAACTTGTAGAAATACCCATCCGCGGAAATCTGCTCATGTATAATCATTTTAAATTTAAGATATGCTATTTTATACCCCTATACTAGAATATATTGTATGATATGAAGTTTTAGCTTCGTATTTCACTCAAACTTCCACCGAAATCTGCTCATATATCAGCATTTTAAATTTAAAATATGCTATTTTGGACCCCTATGCTAGAATAGATTAAAATTCGTAAATTTGTAAAAGCTAATTCTTGTATAAACTTCCATTTGCGATTTAAGCATGTTAAACACCGTCTTTGTTACTTTGTTTCTTTGTTGTAATAGTGGATGATTTCAATAAAAGTATCCTTTGTGACAAGTTAATTTGTACTGCAAGGGATCATGTTTCTTGTCTCACAAAGGAACTGACGTTTATAAATAGAACATGCCTCAATGAAGAAAAGAAGGTAAAAAAACTGAGTTACTCATGGTAATAGACCCGTTTAATAATATTGAATTATACAACCTTTACAGATCGTAGGCAAACCAAATTGAATGAGTGCGACAAACTACTGTCGTGCCAACCAAGAGTGACAGTGACGTAATACTTCGTTTACAATTGCTATGTGAAACATTAACTTGTACACTCCACTTGAGCTAATGTGAATCGATAGATCACTTGAGTATTAATCCTATCCTTCGGATAGGATTAATACATAAGTGATCTATCGATTCTTAGTCCCTGATAACTTTGTAAACAAAACATGACGTAACTGTCACTCTTGGCTGGCAGGACAGTAGTACTGTAACATCGTGTTTTTGTTGAGTCTGACTGAAAAAGCAGACGATAGGCTCGACAATAAGTTTCCCGCCTTTTACTTTTTTTTCTTTGGGAACGTGGCAGGCACACGCTCATGAATATATGAATAAATTAATTGAGTGAGTAAAACTTCACCTAATAATTATTGCGATCTTTTGCGATACATTAACACTTTGCTACTAGTTTCGTCTGTCGATAACCCCCTTTATCTATCTTGTGTACTGGCGTTCGATCAATGGCTGGGTCCAAACTGTTTGACACCCGATTAAATTTCTGAAAGAGTTTTTTGAAAGTGTTATTTTGAAGAAGAAAAACAGCAGACGACACAAATCTAGCATGCAAAGATTTAATAATCCGGGTAGTTTTGGCTGGATTCACTCATCTGTGGCTTACGCTAACATCTTTGTCCTTTGTTGGGATGAAATCAGTCGGATCTGCAGAAAATACACCGAACACAAAGCTCACACCTTGAGGCTGCTTAATTCTTTCTACGCGGTTGGATAGACTACTACAGTAAAACCTGTCTTAAGCGGTTACTCAAAAAAGACCAAAAATAGGTTTTCAAGACCGATTATCACTTACTGAAGGTCAAAAGTATTGCAGAATGCTCCAAGAGGGAGCATTCTGCAATACGTTTGACCTGCATTAAGCGATAATCGGTCATTAAGACATTTGTTTTGTCTATTTTAGTGGCCGCTTAAGACATGTTTTATTATATATTTAAGGGGGACACACGATAGAATGTTTCAAACCACACAGTTTTCAGTCTCCCAATATTTTATCTTAGGAAAAATTGGTACCCTGATGAGTTGACACTCGCTTAGACTGGCTACACAGTCTGAAACATTGCATAGTTTGACAAACAATATCACAATACATGTAGTCATACAGATCGTAAGTGTATGAAAAGACATATTGATAGAAAAAAATGTTTTGAGGACTGGGGCTAGTCTAACACTCGCAGTGTCTCTCATTCCTCTGAAGTCTAACTGCGACAAGGGAGCGCAGTGGCTCAGTGGTAGAGTGCTTGACTCGAGACCGAAGGGCCGCGGGTTCGAGCCTCATCGGCGTCACTGCGGTGTGTCCTTGAGCAAGAACAGTAATCCAAGCTTAGTACTGGTTTAACCCAGGAAGACCCGTCTCTTTATAACTGAAAGATTGTTGATGGGACGTAAAGAATCAAATCAAACAAATAACTACGACAACTAAGTTCCAATGAAAGCCGGATAAAATGCTGAAATATCTATGAAAAAACATGAAAGATCGCAACTATGAAAATGGGATTAATGTTAATGCAACAACTGCTGTCCTTTCACATTTCGCCTATACCCGTTTCGCCGCAGCCCCATTTTCTGCATATTTCTCGTACCGCTTCCAATTTCGAATGCTTTGCAGGGCGTCTACTACAAAACAGGGAAATGCTTCGTTCGAAAGCTTAATTGATTTGTGTGTGTGTGTGTGTGTGTGTGTGTGTGTGTGTGTGTGTGTGTGTGTGTGTGTGTGTGTGTGTGTGTGTGTGTGTGTGTGTGTGTGTGTGTGTGTGTGTGTGTGTGTGTGGTATTTTTTCAGTTCAAGTCCCGTTTGCTAGAAATAATGAACAAGCTAATCAATTAATCGGTTTTATGAGTGTACGAGAGACCATTCTGGCTTTGTCACATCACAGGAAGTGACATATATTATACTTGAGCGTGTATATGTATGTCTCATATAGTTTTCGTTTTCCATGTATTCGTCAACTCTTTCCTTGTGATATGACAACTTGTAAAATCAGCATGGTTAAGGTTTTAAAGCATATGGACAAAGCAGAGTTAGTATTATTAGATGCGGCTTGTTTGTGACATATGGCGTTTTTGAGCAAACAATAACATATGCAGGGTGTTGAGATCTTTTTGAAGTTTTTTGTTGTTGTGAAAGCTGTTATTTTGACCTGTGCAAGATAGGCTTGAAAAGCATCCTACTTCAATTCATCGCTTGTGAGAGCGGTGGAGGATCCGAGGAGACCGCATGAATACGCAGCCCTGTGTGAGCCTTCACTGATCGGCTCAGCTGCCTCGTGCCTCTATTTATGTATTATTATTTGGCCTCGTCGCGAGAAATCCTGTCTTCGGGGGTTTGCGAAGAACACAGGCTCAGACCAGACTGCGCATCCGCGCAGTCTGGACAACGCCTTTGTTATTCACTTTTTGAAAATTATATGTTAACTTGCCATAAGTGAAATTTCAATTTTCTAGCTAGTCTCTGTAGCTAAGGAGACTGGTTTGCAACTCGCTTTGTTGGAAACCCCGTAGACAGGTTTTCTCGCGACGAGGCCCAATTATGCAGAAAGACAGCTGTTGCAAGTAGTTTATGTTAAAAGATATCAGTTGTATGAATAAAATTCACATCTGATCAGACTTTTAAAGTCTTCTATTGACGACTTTTGTCGTCTGATGATAACATTTGAAAACACTTTGGACCCAGATCACGACCGACGAAATACTGGGCCTGACATGGATCCTGAAGGCACTTTTTGAAAGTGAAAGTGAAAATTCGCACTTTTTTCAAATGCATTAATTATAGAGCTTACAGTATGGCAGGAATAATCCCTTATTGTTATATTTAATGTTTGTGAATTATCTTCAATTAGCATGCAATTAGTTACTTTTGCTTGTCTATGGGGTCTGGCTATTTTCAGGTCAATGAGCTCTGCAAAAGAAAACTGGAAGCACTACCAACTGCTTACACACTATTCAAGCAGAATAATAATTCCTTGTAATGGCAAAAAATAACAATGTTTCAGAGTAATATTTTAGCAGTGTGTACATTGAAGAGTGTATTTTTATACCTGGCCGAATTTTAATATCTATTTCTAAAATTTAACCCTTAAAGCACTAATTATTACTTTAGCAGATGCCATATATTGTAACAATTTTCTTCATTTTGGGTACAAAAAGAAAGATTAAAATCAAATGAAACTTATTGAATAATAAAATACTTTTATTTTGACAGTTGTAGCATTCTATTCTGCATTGATCTGACCGTTGATTGTAATTAAAACGGAATATCCATTATCCAATATCGAAATGAGGAAATTGACTGAAGGTGCTGCCTACCTGCAATAAAGAGGTAAACTCAGGTTGATATGTGTCTGTTGCTGTAAGATGGATGCTCCCAGATGTCTGCATAAAGCCAATAAATAGTCCTGTAATTAACTCAGCAGATGAATAAATGATCTGTGAAAATTAAATCAGTACATAATGCAATATCTATTTTTGATTCAAGTAAAATGTTTAAAGTCAAGAACATACACTTTAATTTTGAATACATCAGCAGAAGACAAAGGCCTCTATATAAGAATACGTAACTAAAAAATAATTTTCTTATTTATCAACAAAAATATATGTTGCGGGTACTCAAGGTTTAAACATATTTAGTCAATAGATACAAAAGATATATTCTTGACGTCTACAACAGTAAGTAAGAATATACAGAACACATACGTTTTAAACATACAAAGGATAAGAACAAATGTATAAATGCTTATTGAGTTCTTTTCCTGATGAGAGTGACAATGTATATGACGATATTATATCTAGAGATGATAATACAATACAAACAAACAAAGGAAAAAACATGAACATACAATACAGATTGTTTTGCTGAATGTTGTTGGGATTGGAGGTGGCAGACTTAAGGATGACCTGGTTAGACATTGTGTTTCCTGGTCTGTGTTTCCATCTATCGTCACATGATAATGACACCATTTAAAACACACAGATGAATACTTACGAAAGAAGTGGTTCTTTTGAGCACAAAAACAAAATTTATGTTAAAGAGACGAAGTCTGCAACTATGAACATTTTTCGATTTTTTTTATTTTCTTTTTAAATCATTTGTAAAAGTAGAATTAAGTTAAGTATTCACTATAAATCTGTTCATTATAGCTGAAAAATGCACGGAAAAGTGAATTATCTTAGAAAAAACAGGTGTGTTTTCTCTTGTTGGTAATTATTTGCGTCCCTCCAATAATTATATACAGTTAATTTTAACATAAATGCTGTTGTTTTGGTACTGAAAATTTGTTAAGATTTACGAAAGTGGTAAAATGTATACCTGAATTTTAGTTTTTTTACTGTGTTCTTGAAAAATAGAAACATTAGTTCTAAAATTAAAAGATCAAAAGTTACAGACTATGCAGCTTTAAAAGTGATGGATATATTTTCATGTTTATGTTGAAATTGGTGTCTATCTGGACCTTATAGCACTGTGGACTGTTCGCTCATTTATTACATTCAATGGAATGGTATTACTGTAAATTGGACAAACATCTAGTCTGTTTTGAGAGAAAATCCATCGATTCGGCCACATGAAAATAATAATTGCTATTTTTTCTATATTGGCGTGTTATCAAACAGACACAAGCCAAGCCATGCCCATGCCTACCTAGACTGGCTCTCCGTCATATGTTCATAAATGTATAAAGATGTTTGTAAACCTGATCAAGAAAAAACATCCAAAGATTGTTTTCCCATTGGATTTTTTTTCTTCTTTCATTCTGCTCTTAAAACGTCGTCGCCAAACTAAGCCATCATTAGATTGAGAAACCAGTGAAAAATGTTTGTTTTTAAGTTTCAGAAAATAATAAGTTTGACGACAGGAACCAGCTTAATGTCTACCGTCTACATATAGACTGTCATGGTAACCACCAGGACAAAGGAAGGCTTCTTACAACGTTGGTCCAACTAGTCACGGGCAGTTTACAGAGAATTTAATCTCCCAAGGTCATATTTCAAGACATTATCTATCGTTTATTGGAAGAACCATCGTTGTTCTTTCCTTCATATGCGTCATTTTTGTCATCTTTTATCTTTCAACCATCATCTATAGACTACGTACAAATTGCTTCATTTTAATCATCGCAACTTCAATTGATTTTTCTGTCTTGCCGAAAAATATTTCCTTACGATTATAGACATATCGTACCATTTGATCTAAGCAGCCTTGGTTAGAATGGGGATTATCGACCCTGTTTGGTCCTTGTTTCTTCTAACTTGACAAGAAATCAATGGAACAGAATTTCTAAAACAATTGGACCATCCCTTGAGAAAATGGTCTTTACTAATGTTTTCTGCGACCGAAGTTGACCTTAGCCATGATTTGCCTACCGTCTCCGTCCAGTGACGTATTTAGGTCACTGCTCCGCCCAACGGTCAAAATTATATATCATCCGTAGGGTAGCGTTGTCATAGGGTTGCTGGTCAGGGTTTTTGTTGGCAGCATATGCGGTAAAAGCTATTTTATGCTGAATCGAATCAAGCGATAATATAAAGTCTGCAAAGGTCAGATTAATGAGAATAGATTATCACTGAGGCCCTAGATAAACAGGTTATCCCGAAATATTTGCATTTTCATTCAGATTGGTAGATGAACTGTTAGATTCTCGACTTTTCCTGCCAATTATCTCAAGCAAGTGCTTTGGCTGTTTGTCGGGCCCACCGGGGTTTACCTGTTGGATTTCTTTTGCTCCGGTATTCAGTTTAATTTACTGTTGAGTCCTTATCCTTGCTTTATCTCCTTGTCATATCTAGATTTATATGTTTTAGGAGATGATGCATTGACAAGTTAGGGGTCTTTCATGCAAACCAAATATCTATGTGTCTTGATCCACATCTGAATTAAGGGTGAGGTTGGCGCCGTTAAACCGGTTTAAGCCCTCCAGTAAAATATTTTACTGACCGTTCCAAGGCGGTACTTCTTTTGTGGATCTTTTATGTTTTTGTTCTGTCTTGTGTTTGCTATGTTTTGTGCGCGTCTGTTTATATGTGCTTTGTGGTCACCTGCTGGGAAAGGGCTGACCTCTTGGCTCTCGTTTGTGGTGTCTACTGTGAGTTTGTCACTTTCCCATTGGTATCCTGGGTCAGGTGTGGTACTTGATTGTATCTTTTTCTGATCTTTGCACCCTTACTTACTTTGTAGAGTCCAAAAACCATGATTATTCATGATGGAGTAGATCAACTCCCTCTTCCAGAGAGTTCGTCGCACAAGATTGCAGTACTGCAAAACACTTATATTCGGCGGATATTTTTGTTCAAGTCACAATTGGTGCGAAAAACAAAAATCGCCAAAATATGAGACAGCGAAATATATTTTCGGATTCAGTTGCACAATAAGTAATAGATTGACAATCGTATTCTTA